>OU830616.1:2955705-3522937 GCA_917563865.1 Phyllotreta cruciferae
AAATTGCATATTTTAGCATATATGTAGATATTTATGTACATTCTAATTTTTGTTTATATATTCAATTTGATAAATTTTAATCATTTTACATAATACAATTTGAAAAGATAAAATTTACTTAAAATTTAATTTATTAGAAAAGAATTTACAATATCTTAAAACATTTTTCAATAATTCAGGTCATTTTGCATAATTTTGGTATTTTTGAAAATTATAATGCATATTTTTGATATTTTTTTGAAAATTATTGCATATTTTTGATATTTTCTTGAAAATTGCTGCATAATTTTGGTATTTTATTGAAAATCAAAGCAAATTCTTTATTTTTTATGAAAAATATTGCATTTTGGTATTTTATTGAAAATCTGAATATTTTTGATTATTTCTTGAAAATCAAAGCAAGTTTTTGATATTTTTTAAAAATCAATGCAAAATTTTTGATATTTTTTTGAAAATCAATGCAAATTCTTTATTTTTTATGAAAAATATTGCATTTTGGTATTTTATTGAAAATCTGAATATTTTTGATTATTTCTTGAAAATCAAAGCAAGTTTTGGATATTTTTTAAAAATCAATGAAAATTTTAGATATTTTTTTGAAAATTATTGCATATTTTTGATATTTTCATGAAAATTACTGCATATTTTTGATATTTTTTTTGAAAATTATTGCATATTTTTGATATTTTCTTGGAAATTGTTGCATATTTTTGATATATTTTTTGAAAATTATTGCATATTTTTGATATTTTCTTGGAAATTGTTGCATATTTTTGATATTTTTTTTTTTGAAAATTATTGCATATTTTTAAATAAATCGTTGCATATATATGCGCATATATTTAGCAATATATCGCAATATTTAGCATATATTCCACTCTTTAATGATGACGTTTTAGTGACGTTCATCTAACTTCGTTTAGCATAAACTATACATATTAAACCAGCAATGACGTAACGAGCTTACATATAACCTAGCGACGTAAATTCGCGATAACAATAAAAGATTTCTCGTTGGAAAATATACGAATTAGAGTTTCTATTTCCGCCTCGGTCGTCATTTCCTTCATTTTTTTTTCTCGCGCCGTTCCGGATTTTATTCGCGAAATGCAAATTTCCCTCCGACTTTTTTACGGCTAATTTGTCTCGAGACTCTCGGCTACGCAAATAATTATAACTGCTAGGGCCGAAAGTTCGATCTGAAAAAGCGACTCTCTTCTCTTCGCCGAAGGAAATTGCAAAAATTTCAATAAGTGAAACAATAATCCCGGCTGAGCTCAACTTGGAGCTTATTACTTGTTAGTTATAGCGCGCAGGGACGGCGCTCACTGAGTTATTAAAAGCTTTAATAACTGGAAAACATTGTATGTATATCGGAATTTACTTTATGTACTTACAAAACGCAACGTTACATTTAAAATATCGCTATAAAATAAAATCCGGAAGCTCCGTCATTAAAGCGATCCGATGAGAATTCGCTCCAGAATCTTGCTGCAATAAACAGTAGTTTTATTCATAATCTTCAAGTGCCGCCCTATAAAATAAACTCTAGGGGTATTACAAAGATTAAAATTATTATAGTTGAAGATTATTATTACAGACAGTTCCCGTATTCATAAAATTTAATGTATCAAACGGCGTTTGCGGCGCGAGACTTCCTTCCTACAATTTCTGCCGTTCAAACCCCCGTCGGTATAGTCTGGGAGCTTCAATTCATTTCACCACTTAATACCTACTTACATTCAAACAATTTATTAATAATTTAGTAGCAGTATATACGCATATTAGAAATATATTTATTTGAATATATCTAGTTTATATTTAAGCGATTAGGGGTGGTCGTAGGGGATAATCCCTAAGTCACTCTACTATAATTCCTTGTCGTTTACGGTGAAAATTTTGCGATGCGTTGCTGCGCTGGCGGAATTGAAACCTCCATCGAATATGGCCTTATCGAATGTTACCACTCATAACGAATATTACAGTTGATAGAACGGGTGAAGGAAAATGGAACGTCGAGGGGTTAGTTTTATTCGGCGCCTTATTTCCTTATTATCGTCCGTTCGTGCCGGAGCTAGACAATGAATTTTTTTTACATCCCGCCAATATTTTACCCTCGTTTTCGGTCGTTGAAAAAATTGTGTGTAATACTCGCTCGTAAAATAGCCCATTTAGAATCTTGTATTTGTATGTCTATCAAAAGAGCCAAAAAATTGCCACCTAGGCGCCCTTTAAGGCGCCCTATACCGCACGTATTTAGATCTTGTGAGCGCATTGTAAAGCTGGCAACATTACTATGGCCATGCCAGTCGAACTCGGACTTGGTACTGTTCGTTTCGATGCAAGTCCGAGTTCGACTGTTCTGGCCATTGTAAAGCGCATTGTAAAGCTGGCAACATTGCTATGGCCAGGCCAGTCGAACTCGGACTTGGTACTGTTCGTTTCGATGCAAGTTCGAATTCGACTGGCCTAGCCATTGTAAAGCGCATTGTAAAGCTGGCAACATTGCTATGGCCATGCCAGTCGAACTCGGACTTGGTACTGTTCGTTTCGATGCAAGTTCGAGTTCGACTGGCCTGGCCATTGTAAAGCGCATTGTAAAGCTGGCAACATTGCTATGGCCAGGCCAGTCGAACTCGGACTTGGTACTGTTCGTTTCGATGCAAGTCCGAGTTCGACTGGCCTGGCCATAGCACTGTTGCCAGCTTTACGCAAATTTCCAAAATGACCAGTAGAAAATGAGCTATTTAGAACCTTCTATTTGTGTACATACGATGAAAAAACTAACAGTGAGTGCAGGTTTCGAGTCGAATGCAGGTACACCATCCGGTTGATTATTTTCGCCGGTCTTTGTGCGAGATCAAAGGGCCCGGCGATACTGGAAATGCAAATTCGGCAGTCGCAGGTGTACGCGACGTTAGTACAAACGCCGCCGGCCACTGATATACCTGTTTCGCCGCCCCCGCCGCCCCCGGAGCGCCGGACTCAAAGGGCTCGCAATCATGTGTCGCGCTATTCGTTTTTGCCGGATTCCGGGGAATTACCTACGCTTTGATGCGCTTCTAATTGCGTCGCGGACCGTTTGGAAAAATCACGCCAAAAAAAATCGGGTAATTAAGCTCGGGGGTGGCGATTTTTAAACGGTGGGTAAATATGCTGATCTTAGCTTGTCGACAATTGGAGTTCGAATTAATATCGGTTAATCAAGGCGTGTCTATTACCAAAAGTAATCTAGCTGTAATAGAGTGAAGTTCATTGGTAATTTAAGTGAGAGAAATGTATCGTTCTGTCGCATTCGAAAGTTCCTAACTCAATTATTTAACCCCAGCGCAAGGCTGAGTCGAGTTGGCTGAGAACTATCGATTATCCACCTACGCTTTTCCGTTATTCCTGCGAAATCAAAACGAATGGTCAGAAGTTTTGCGGGAAAAAAGAAAGACGCTTTCCAGAATTAATAACGTAAAAAATACGAGATTTCATCAAAACCGTTCTGATCCACTTTGCCGGATAACGATCCGATCGCTGGAAGATTTTCGCAGCGCAACGATGGAAAAAAAATCCTATCTATAAAACATCTCTTTTAATTTGAATATTTTATGAGCCTTCTACCACTTTAAAAAACATCGTTAATCAAAATTGATAGCGAACAGGCTCTTTTTTCCGAATTCCGCCGTAGTAATAAAAAAATCCGGGGCATCTAGGCCGGTATCATAAATTAGGTAATTTTCATTTTGTAGACTAAAATGAGTGTATTATTCCCATCCGGCAACGCCGCTCTCATACAATTAATCACCGCGTTGCCAAGTCGATTCAAAATTACCCCAAAACCCCTTCCCATCTATATGCACACATAATAAGTAAAAGGGTGAATCAACCTTTCGAAAACCGTCTTGCACACGCGGAAAATCCCCCGGAAAACGTCTGCAAACCGTGCTATATTCGGCAGGCCCGCGCGCCTCGCCGAAGATAAATTTTATTCACCTCACAAACGCTGCAAAGATAAATGTTCCAAATAGGAGTCGCGCGAAATGTTCATTCGCTTTTTCATTTTGGCATATTAAAAGGCATACAGGAGCACACAAATCATGCGGAGGTCGCGCCATATGAGCGAATAATAAGCCGGAGCGGGCCCGCTCGAAGATAGAGGAGGCGCCCGGAAAATCTTCCAAGGTGAGATTTAGTGCAGGTGCAGAAAATTTCAGTACTGGAAGCTAAATGTATTGTAAAATTAATTCAACAGAGAAGGGAAGAGTTTTGGGTGTAATTTACAGTAGATAATTCGTAGCAATAAAAATTGGTGAAATTTTTTCTAGGACCTAATATTCAGAACATATATAGAACTATAGGTATATATAAGTCTGTAAGTCTATAGATCCATGGTCCATAGGGTCTATAGGTGCATGGACCATAGGTCTATAGGTGCGTGGACCACAGGTCTATAGGTCATAGGTTCATGGTCCATATAGATCCATGGTTCCTAGGTCTATAGGTACTTGGACCATATAGATCCATGGTCCATAGATCTATAGGTGCATGGACCATAGGTCTATAGGTCCATGGTCCATGCAGGTGCAGAAAATTTTAGTACTGGAAGCAAAATGTATTGTAAAATTAATTCAACAGAAAATGGAAGAGTGTTGGTTATACTTTACAGTAGATATTTCATAGCAATAAAAATTGGTGGAATTTTTTCTCCATAGATCCATGGTCCATAGGTCTATAGGTGCATGGACCATGGGTCTATAGATCCATGGTCCAAAGGTTTATAGGTGCACGGTCCATCTAAATCCATGGTCCATATAAATCCATGGTCCATATAAATCCATGGTCCATATAGATCCATGGTCCATAGGTCTATAGGTCCATGGTCCATAGGTCAATAGGTGCATGGTCCATATAAATCCATGGTCCATATCGATCCATGGTCCACAGATTCAAGGACCATAGGTCTATATAGGTGGTACCTGCAATATTTTAGTAGTAATAATCAAAAAAAATCTATAAAAGAGTTATTACAACTTTTCCAATAACAAATTCCACCAATAAAATATCTCTATTTTTCGAACACCCTGTATTTCACCAATATCTGCAAAAATATCTAGTAAATTTATCTACGCTATAACAACCCCAATTTTTAAAAAACAAACCCCATGACTCCGGTATTAAAGAATCGTACACAACTTAAAAATTCTTCCGTATAAATAGATTAAACCTCATCTTATATAGAAAAACATCCCCCAACGTTCTCGTAAATTCTCCTCTTCTTCTGTCGATATATTTAAAAATACATTGATCGCGCTCGATATTCCTGTTATGAGAAAGCCTCACGATCCTCTCGGGACGCCGATCGCTTCGTCCCCCCGCTTGTTCTCGAATAGGCCGCGATAGGGGATTTATCCAGATAATTCGGGATATACGCGAGCAAGGGAAGGGCGGCTCAAGGAATAATTCTCTTATAAAAGTAAACAGATTTGAAATGAAACTTTTCAGCTTTAATGTGCGGTTCCGGTGATTGTCCGGAAATGTGTTGCGTAATTAACATTAACCCTAGGATAGCAATTTTCGAATTAAAAGGATTATAAGTAGAGCATGTTTTATTCGCGTAAAGGTAGATTTTCATTTAGCATAAGCGAGTCGCATATATATGCAAAAAGTCGAGAGCACTTTCGACCCTCTTTGAAGAGCACATGCATTAACCCCAGCAGAAGTTGGAGACTCTATACATGATGATTCAAGTTTAGTTCATGAGCTCAGACAATATTATGAAAAACTCTTAATAATTACATCAATCAACTTAATTATCAGATAATACCTTTTGAGAATGGTGAATTTTATAACGAAATTTTCATTTGAAAAGTTTGCGTTGTTGAAATTTAATTATATTCAAATTAACAGGTGAACCGGATAAATATTTTAACCGTAAACATCGGTGTATTTCTGAAACTACAATAAAGCCAGAGCGCAGACTAAAACCCGTTCATGTACTCAAAAATTCATTTGTCTCGGCCCCGGGATAATGAATAGAAAGAGTACCGAGGACTTTATGAATACAAATGGTCTACTTAATTAAGCCGTATTACCATAGTTGTCTTATGTTTTATGCTACTTTACATAATATTAGTTTTATTTGAGGGTTTTGCCGCATTTCGCCTTCTACTTCTCGGCTAATGTGGCTTTCATTATCCCGAGGGGATAACGTGCAACGCGGCAAAGGGGTAAAGATAATACAGCCAAGTAACTTTACTTTTATTCCGGCTGATGTTATTTAAGGAATTTATCGCAATCATAATCGTCTTATCGACCCCTAATAGACCAATATTACAAACCGGTACATGTACAACACGGCATTTCGTATTGCCTTTACGATCCCGTAAAATCATATTTATTAACGGTGCAATATTGTTAGATTACATCGTTATCGACATCGTTATCCGAAACGAACGAACCGCCGCAGACTCTATCCGTTCGCCCGCCTCTAACTGCTCTAAACTGCGGTGCAGATTGACTTAGAACTAACTACACAGGTGTTCAAATGATTCTGTTACATCAATGAGCGTTAATGTCGCTGTTATAATGGAGCGTCGTGCAACATGGCGCCGGGAATTGCACGCTCTAAATGCGTAAAAATGTCGAGTTGAGGCATTCATGCCAGGAATACGTTAATTAGATAATGCAGTTGGTTGTATGCCGAAGGAATCGATGGAAAGTTGTTGATATCATCGCTTGATCCCGCTTCAACTTTGCTGTTGGAAATTACCGTTTTATCTCGATTTTTCTCTGAGAAATAGCTCCACTTGCACCTCATTCATATTTTTCAACAACAGGAATTACAAAAGATATTTGTTCGGTAGTTCGAGAAAATATCGCATGAAATATAAACGCGGCATTATTCCCTTCTCTCTGCTGCCAGGAGAGGCTGATGAAATATTAATGAATTTAGATCAGTTAGCTAGGTAAATAGCAGGTAGGAAAAAGCGCATAATGCATTTTTCATTTGTTAGCAAAAGAATTCCTAAATGGTTTTAATGTGCTTAGTTCGGAAATTAGCTTTTGAAAGCCGATGTTACTCTCTCGTGTTGAGCTTTTAGACTTTACAATATTAGAATTACCGTTCCTTTAATATATAAAAGCTCATAATTTTATATTTTTACGTTTGTTTTTAAAGCAAACTTTCGCATACGTGGTTTAGTTATATTTATTAACTATCCACTTAAATAATTGCAATGATGACTCTGTGCGAGATTTTTAATTAAAGTGGAAATCGTGAAATGAAACACTCAATTAAAATCAGGAATGACAGCCGGGAAATTCCCCCGATATCCTTGATGGAAGAAAAAAAAATATAAATGACATCAGGCGGCTACGGTGACTTAATGTACACAAGACGTAAAGACGCCCGTAAAATGAATATGGTTCATCAACTATTATATTCTGCGTCAACAATCTATCACCGGGTTATTTCGGACAGTTTTCTGAACGCTCCGAAATGCCGCAGTTCTTTCTTCATGCTATAAAGTAAATACCCCCAATTCTTTATCCTGTAATTTCGCTTCTTTTATTGTGCACGGGCCCCGCGCTTTTCTCTTCTGCTTTTATGAATTTTTCATTATTAATCGATAGGTAGTAGACGTTTATTTTTGATGTTTGCGAGGAGAAATTAACCGATGCTGTAGCAGGAAAATTATATGTGTGATTTTCAAAAAAATATCAAAATTAGTTCTGGACAGTTTTAATTCAATCTGAAACGTTCAAAATTGTTTAGAATCATTTCTAATTCGTTCTGAAGCATTCTAAAAGTGTTCTGGACAGTTCTAATTCGTTATTCTGGACAGTTCTAAATTGCTCTGGGCAGTTTTAATTCATTCTGAAACTTTCCAAATTATTCAGAATCATTTCTAATTCATTTTGAAGCATTCTAAAAGTGTTCTGAACAGATCTAATTCGTTCTGGACAGTTCTACATTGTTCTGGACAGTTTTAATTCTCTCCGAAACTTTCCGAATTGTTCAGAATCATTTCTAATTCCTTCTGAAGCATTCTAAAACTGTTCTGAACAGTTATAATTCGTTCTGGACAGTTCTACATTGCTCTGGGCAGTTTTAATTCATTCTGAAACTTTCCAAATTGTTCAGAATCATTTTTAATTCATTCTGAAGCATTCTAAAAGTGTTCTGAACAGTTCTAATTCGTTCTGGACAGTTCTACATTGATCTGGGCAGTTTTAATTCATTCTGAAACTATCCAAATTGTTCAGAATCATTTCGAATTCATTCTGAAGCATTCTAAAAGTGTTCTGAACAGTTCTAATTCGTTCTGGGCAGTTCTACATTGATCTGGGCAGTTTTAATTCATTCTGAAACTTTCCAATTTGTTCAGAATCATTTCTAATTCATTCTGAAGCATTCTAAAAGTGTTCTGAACAGTTCTAATTAGTTCAGAAGCGTTTTAAATTGTTCTGAACATATCAAAATTCATTCTAAAGCATTGTTAATTGTTTTGAACATCTTAATTGATTCTAGGGCACTTTTAAATGTTATGGACAGTTTTTATTCGATCATTATAAATTGCTCAGAAATTTTCTAAATTGATTCAGAATATACATATAGATAAAAATAAATGCAATAATTTTCAAAAAAATATCAAAAATTTGCAGTGATTTTCAAGGAAATATCAGAAATATGCAATAATTTTCAAAAAATATCAAAAATTTGCAGTGATTTTCCAAAAATATCAAAATAATGCAATATTTTTCAAAAAATATTGTTATTTTTTGCAGTGAATTTGCATTGATTCTGATGAAAATATCAAAAATGTCCAATGATTTTCAAAAAATATTAAAAATTTGCTGTGATTTTCAAAAATATATCAAAATTGTGCATTAATTTCCAAAAAAATATGAAAAATAGGCAATGTATGTAAAATGATCAAAATTGATCAAATTGAATGTATAAACAAAAAGTACATAAATGCTTCAGTACATATGCTAAAATATGCAATTTTTTTTCAAAATATGCTAAAACTGGACAAATTGTTAAATATATGCAAATTTTGCATATATTCCGCTCTTTACTTATATGAATGTTTACATCATTTAAATATTTTTTTAGTGCATAGAATGATCACTAAATGCCGGGTAAAAATTTAAATCATGTAAATGTGTATTATGCAAATTTTCACATAATCCAATTAAATTTAACATTTGTTTTAATTCAAATCAGTGGATGTTGTTAAACAAACTCCCAATACAACAATATATCGTGTTTATATTGATAATTAAATAAATATAGTAGTATAATGTTTAAATAGGTGCGTGCAAATGTAAGTTGTTAGAATCCTTGTTTGTGAGGCCGGTGTGCCAACGTTACGGTCTAAAAAACGCCAACCCGTCGGGCAATGAGCCGAAAAATAACTTGTAGCTAGTGACCCATAGAACAAGTCGAACCTTTTCTCCCTTCGCCGACCGGAAGGGTCACTCAATAGTCCTGTTATCGAGACTTTTTCCTCCTTTCGAGACGAAAATAAATGAAATCCTTATAGGGCACAATAGTTTGACAGACTGTCTTTGCGTCAACACCTATTTCTCGGCGCCGGACGTTCGCGTTACCGAAAATGTCGGATATATTATCGGAAAAGCTTTCATATCGCTTATGTGCTTGACCTTATTTATTTTAGAACCGACGGAGAGCCTTAGTTTCCTTTCATTCGTCGTCAAATTGAATTTTTCCCGAAAGAAATTCATTTCTATTGGATTAGATCATTTCGCCGCATGAAAGGGACTGTATTTTTTCGTCGGAAATTTTCTCGGGGAAAAGATTTTTCGTCATTACACGTCGCGGGAAATTTCCTATCATCGGCTATTTAAATGCTATGAAATTTTCAGTTGTTATTGCCGACGGAAACGAGACCAATGCGGCACGTTTTTCGCTCCAACCCCTTGTCAACGTTAATAATAATTCGGACAATTCAATATTTACAACCCCGTAAAACCGGCAAATTAATCAAACTTTCATCGCTTTATTTATAGAAAATCGCGTATTAATGGAGAAGACCACGATGTGAGAAACGCGGATTTCGGCAAAAGATACGATTAGAAATGATTTATTAGAGCTCAAAACCGTTTTCAGTTGCTCAAAAAGATATAGCCCTTTGAAATTTAAAAATTTCGAGTTTTGACTCATACCATCATAAACCACTCATGTCTTGTTGTATAAAATAGACAAACGAACAAAAATCAAACTGTCATTTGTCAGATTTTTCTGAAAAATGCACAAAACAAATTACACGAATTGCAGTTCGGCACAAAACACTTTACTGATAATATTGAAGTTGACAAGAATGTTGCCAAATAAATTTTTCAGGACCATTATTTGTGTTTTTAACACGAAAATCGGTTACAATTTATACAGATGAATATGTTATTTCTATATTAATATAACGAATTATCCATTAGGTAATGGAAGAAATGGATAAATCATAAAATGTTTATTGCAATAAATATACAAAAAACGCACATTTTACGGAGTAAAGAAGAGTAATAGGAAACGTGGCAAACTTGCTAAATGTGACTTCTCTTTGAAACTGTCGCTTTGATTGGAGGAGAGTGTATAACGATTGTGTGACGTTTTTCAAACTTTAAAAATTAATTGCGGCCTTATTTGGCCACAGAAAAAAATAAAAATTTCATTACGCGCCTTTTTAGAACACACGGTTTTGAAAAAAAAAATTAAAAAAAAAAGTCGTGGTCTTCTCGATTTTCAGCTATTTAGCTTCATCAGTAGCTCACCTTCAATAATTAAAATTATTATTGCGGTGACTACAAACTTGCGCATAATTCATTATCGCATCATAAACTATCGAAATTGATCATTTACTTCTCTATTGCGCTCACTTTATTCGACAGCGCATTAAAAATTTATTTCGTATTAATTTTATACTAATTCGCGCGCTCGTGCGAATACAAAATTCATGAGAAAAATACGTTTCTATCACAAAGGATCTAATTTTTAATTAATTTTAATAATCCTCGCAACAAAAATGAAATTGCCGGGTTTTATTTACGATCGATAAATTGACGCATTTCAATAATCTTTTATTAATATCGCTGCTAATTAAACCCGAAAATTGAATCAACTGATTAATAAAGGTATATAGATACTACGAATTGTTTAAATTGCCCATACGAATATCGAGAAGTCAATTAAAAATGTAGCAGAATTTTAACAGCGCATACACTGAATGTTACTTTAGCTTCATTACCATTCAACAGCAAAATATTTCTAAAAATAATACCCGCTCAAAAAATAATAGTTAATTCAATTTACCCAATTTTTTATTTCACGCCACCGAATTTACTAATTCATCCGCGGAGTTTTGGTAAATAATAAATACCTACCCCGCTTTGTTATAACGAATTTCCTCTTAATTTTCCTTTTTTCTACAATTACGTTGTTTTATTTACGCTGCCGGCCGAATTATACGACGATTAACTTCATCTTTATCTCTAGTTTTTGCGTTTTATATCCGAAAAAGGATCCTCTCCAGAAACTGGGTTACAACCAACAATAGTCCCTACTAATAAAATAAAGATGCTTTTATAGATCAAGTGGGCTAATTTATTTACTATATTATTCTTTTATTACACGACCATCACAGCACCGTTCCTCCAACTCATGCTTCATTAGGGGATGCTTTATAAAGGTTCTTATGATTAAATAGTGCGGTAAATACTCACTAAATTAGATATATGTAGGGTAAAGTACGGATAGATGCCCCATTGGGATAGGTGCCCCGATCTCCAAAAACAACATTTCCAAAATCGCAACAAAAATTTTATAAACTAAATAAGAAGTGTCTGTCCAAATGTCTTAATGGTCCGTAGGCTGTTTTGGAAAAAAGACGCATCTTGCTTGTGTATGTTTGATTATCTCCGCAACAAATGCAAAAAATTCTTCAAACTTTCAAAACCAAGTATATATTGCTGCATAACTTTTGAAGTAGTAAAAAATTACACTCTAATTTTTTTATATGCATACATTGGTTTATTAAGTACACACCTATGTGTTAATAGTTGCACTTTTTTTTTTAGTTTATTTAAATAATGAAAGGGCATCTATCCGTACCAAAAAGGATAGTTGCCCCGATTTTTGGACGGATAGATGCCCCTAAGAAAATACATATACTATGATGCATTATTATGTCTTACATGAAATTTTTTGGTTTTTTGTTGATATTTGTTGATTTTTTGGATATTTTTTAGTAATTACTACTTAATGTTTTGCTATATATGATTTTAATAGTTAAAAATTAAAAATTAAATTTTGATATTTTTTTAACAAATACTAGTTTATTTATGGTTATTCACGGATTCTTAGGATTATCATCTAAAGATTACAAATCAAACATATTAAAACTATGTATTTTACATATTTTAGTCCATAGGGCATAAATTTTACACTAAGGGCATCTATCCCCCCTTAGCATTTTCATGGTGGGGCATCTATCCGTACCGATAGGCTTCTATCCTCCAAAAAATGGTTTTGCAAAAACTCAATTTTTTCAAAATCAGTGATTGTTAGGTCAATGAAAACAAATCATAATGTTGCACAAAGGATTAAACTAGCTATATGCGGAGGAATAATTATTGATAAATTAATAGTTTCAAAATTATGGGGCGATTTCAAAAAGTGGGGCATCTATCCGTACTTTACCCTATGTAATGAATATAAGTGCAAATATGGTCAATTCTATGAGTTGAACAAATATTATATTTAAAAAAAAACAGTGGTTAGAGTGAGGATATTGTAATTCCATTATTCTATAAAAACATTCTTATCCTAATGTCCTACCCAACTGTCCAGTCAAGCTCGCGCAGCGAGCGAGACCGAAACGGGTCGAAGACCCCTTTCCAACCTTTTTGCGAGTCCTTGAATAACGCGTTATATAATTGACGTTCTTCGTTTGTTAAACTGGCACGAGCCGCCTCACTTCGACGACGCACGTCGCATTTTGCATGGAAATTAATGAGTTGCGAGCGCAGCTGTACACGAAATCACAATTGATGGATTCGTTTCATTTGCCGCGATTGCTGCGGAAATTAATATTCGATCGATGGGCGACTAATTCGTACGAGAAAACCGTCGATTTATTCAATTGAAACGCGCGTTTTCCGGCACTGGAATTTCCTAACTCCATCGCTTCTCGCGAGAATCCTATATAATCCAGCGAAGGTTAATGGATGGCTGAGTGATAATTTAATGAAGCTCAACGCGGTATAAAAATATTAAAAATGTTATAGGTAGGTAATTTATTGAAATGTTTCGTATATGAATTAATCATGTTGGTGTTTCGGTGACTTGAAAAGTGCGATCGAAATTCGAGGCGAAAGCGAGCCGAGGGAGTCGGAACGAATCGAAATAAAAAATTTCAATTCAATTTCCCCGGTTTCTCCTGGTAGACGGTACAAAAAGTTTCGTAATCAAGCTTAACAACAATTTGCAATCAGTTTAGGAGAAATAAAAAGTCCGGTTTTTTAATTAAACACCACTATTCGATATCCGAGGCGAATGGGAAAAGTTTCGCCCGGACGGGATGGATTTTATTGTGCAGGTATTTTTGCGTGCGGGATTCGGAAAAAAGGCGGGAGTTTTTAAGAATTTTATTATAGAAAAATTTTTATCGTCCGTACGGAATAAATCTCGCCCGGGCCGTAAATACACTCGCATTCGTACACTTCCCTTCTAAACCGAAAACAATAAATTCCCCCGCCGTATAATTCGATCGTTTATAAAAGCGGCCTCGTTGTACTTCCGCGTGTCGAACAGGAAAAATATTTCCCAAGCATCAATTAATCGTCATAAAACCAACAGCAATGGAAACACCACCTCTTGATTTCACTGTTCACGATGAACTAAACACAAACCCCCATTGATTGTTAAAAGAAAAACCAAGTAAAAGGAAGAAAATCACTAAACTTTTACAAGGAAACCAGTTAGTCCATTGAAATGTTACATTTTTTCAGGCTAGTGGTGAGTTTGTTAGAGGGTAATTTTTTTTATGTCAAAACATAATTAAATATTAGATAAGACTACCAACAATCTAGTACATAAGTTCTATTAAGTAGACTTAATACAGCTTCACAGTATAAAAACCAAAACTGATTTAGTTTGACCGAAAGGTGCCGAAGACCCCTTTCCAACCTTTCCGCGAGTCACAGTATAAAAACCAAAGCTGATTTAGTTTGACCGAAAGGGGCCGAAGACCCCTTTCCAACCTTTCCGCGAGTCACAGTATAAAAACCAAAGCTGATTTAGTTTGACCAAAAGGAGTCGAAGACCCCTTTCCATCCTTTCCGCGAGTCACAATATAAAAACTAAAGCTTATTTAGTTTGACCGAAAGGGGCCGAAGACCCCTTTCCAACCTTTCCGCGAGTCACAGTATAAAAACCAAAGCTGATTTAGTTTGACCGAAAGGGGCCGAAGACCCCTTTCCAACCTTTCCGCGAGTCACAGTATAAAAACCAAAGCTGATTTAGTTTGACCAAAAGGAGTCGAAGACCCCTTTCCATCCTTTCCGCGAGTCACAATATAAAAACTAAAGCTTATTTAGTTTGACCAAAAGGGGCCGAAGTCCCCTTTCCAACCTTTTAGCGAGTCACAGAGTATAAAAACCAAAGCTGATTTAGTTTGACCGAAAGGAGTCGAAGTCCCCTTTCCAACCTTTTAGCGAGTCACAGAGTATAAAAACCAAAACTGATTTAGTTTAACAGTTATATTTCCATTTCTTTGGAAATATCTCTCCATTATTCGGCGTAATTGTTTATTATGCATCGCCGGATAGCTCGCATTCGTCATAAACCCCGTTCTTGAATTCCCGATGAACATGAATTCATAATCTATACCGCGTTGCAGCGAATTCCGAATCGGGAGATTCGGTTTTCCGTTTCATAAACATTTCTATTTGTTCTAGCGAGTTTCGGTAAACAAGTCTGGGAAGCGTGCGGCCTGTTTGTTTTGCGTTTCCTAAAAGGTTATGTCGTGCTACTTTCTTTTTGCGCGCTCGATACAGAAAGTTTCCGATTTGTTTTTCGGTTATTGTTCCCCGTTCGATGCTTAAATATGTATAAAGTAGATATAAATATAATGTATGGCCGAAAAAAATATTTGAAACAAAATTACAATTATCTTGTAATTTAGAGGTAGGTATATTATTTTTTCAAATTTTATAAAAAATGACATATTTTTCAATATTTCCTTTCTCCAAAGGATTCGGAAGTAAATTTTTTGCTATAAACTGTAAACTATAAGCTTCATTATTTACCTAACACTTTTGAATGTAGGTATTATAAGTTAAGTGCCTCGTGCAATTTTATTGTAACTGTAATTAATTACAACCGCAAATTTTGTAATTTCTGTTGAAATTAATAGCAATTTGCTCAAAGTAAGTGTAATTGAAATTAATTACATATTACAAATTATTTTTAACATCACTGATAATAATTAAAGAGCGGAATATACACAACATTAGCATATATTTAACGATTTGTCAAAAGTTATTGCATATTTTGAAAAAAATTGCATATTTTAGCATATATGTAGATATTTATGAACTTACTACTTTTTGTTTATACCTTCAATTAGATCAATTTTGATCATTTTACATACATTGCATATATTTCAATTTTTTTTGAAAATTATTGCATAATTTTGATATTTTTTGAAAATCAATGCAAATTTATGATATTTTTGAAAATCATTGAATATTTTTGGTATTTTTCTGACAATTATTGCATATTTTTGATATTTACTCGAAAAGCAATGCAAATTTATGATATTTTTTTAAAAATTATTGCATTTATTTTTATTTATATGTAATATATAGTCGTATATTCTGAAACAATTTGGAATATTTCTGAGCAATTTATAATGATCCAGATTGAATAAAAAATGTCCAGAACATTTAAAAACGCTCTAGAATCAATTAAGTTTGTTCAAAACAATTCACAATGCTTTAGAATGAATTTTGATACGTTCAGAACAATTTAAAATGCTTTTGAACGAATTAGAACTGTTCAGAACATTTTTAGAATGCTTCAGAAAGAATTAGATATGATTCTGACCGATTTAGAATGTTTCAAAGTGAATTAAAACTGTTCAGAACAATTTAGAACTGTCCAGAACGAATTAGAACTGTTCCAAACATTTTAGAATGCTTCAGAACGAATTAGAAATGATTCTGAACAATTTTGGACGTTTCAGAATGAATTAAAAACTGCCCAGAATAATGTAGAACTGTCCAGAACGAATTAGAACTGTTCAGAACACTTTTGGAATGATTCAGACCGAATTAGAAACGATTCTGAACAATTTTGAACGTTTCAGAGTGAATGAAAACTGTTCAGAACTAATTTTGATATTTTTTTGAAAATCACTGCATATTTTTGACTTTTTTTTTGAAAATCCCTGCATATTTTTAAATAAATTGTTTCATATACATGCGCATGTATTAACAATTTTTTTTTCATATATTCCGCTCTTTACTGATGATCTGATGATCATTAAATAACTTTTTGCAGCAATTTCATATCTTTTCCCAATTATTAGATATTATTGCTTTTCATCCTTGCAGTGGCCACAATGTATTGAAAAATTGCACAACAATTTGCTCGATGGAATAGGTGGTGGGTTTTAGCAACGAAGAAGACATTCGAAGAAGCGCGGAAAACAAAGCGAAACACATCGGAAGAGCGAAAACTCGGCGCAGCATTTCGTATTTTCCGCGCGACTAATCGCGTAAATCATGCAAATCCCGCGCCCCGCTCGTAATTATTATACGTTTCGTGCATTGTGCGAAACGGGCGAAAAAAGCACGCGCGCCCGGAAGACGGAAGTACTTCGAAAAATTAAGTTTTTCCGATTTAATCCGGCGGGGACAAAGCGACCGGTGCGCTGTATCCAGGGAAACGGAAAATTCTCGTGAATTTTCATGAGCCATTGTCCCATCGATTTATTATCTAATAGGTTATTGGTTATTGGCGATTATTTTTCATACATGAACGTGCTATACAATACAAATTGAACCAATCATAATACACAAAAATTTAGGGATTGTTTAAACAATGTATTTAATTAACATTTCAAAGTCGCGCATGGCACGTCTCTAGATATTAATGTCGCACTGTACTAAAACACAGAACGTGGCAAATTTATTTTAGAGTGAGAAAGTTGCAATATCACTCTTTCTTTTTCTTTTATATAGTAGTCTTTGTTGCGCCCATAGACCATATTGCATGCAAATTTGCACTTGTCTGTATAATGTAGTAGTTTGATCCTGGCTAATTGAGACACTCTGTAGGTAAATCAATTTCCTGTACATTCTCTCTCGACAATTCCAAAACTGGCAGGTAGCACTTTCAACTCATTAAAACTCGACAAAACTTACATTTTTAGATTAAATTTCACCGATAAAATAGCCCAAATTGGAATCGGGAGATTGAAAAGTTTTTAATTAAAAATATGAACAAAATCGATACTAGCAACTATAAAATTAAAACAACGATTTCTGATGGGAGCGTTTAATCATCGGGCAAGTATGAATGCATTAAAATAATTCAATACAATAATTACCCGAGCTATAAACAAATTAAAACGCCGATACATCAGTAACATAAAAGCCATTTATTAGAGTCGGGGATGCAGGCGAGGGGGCGGTTTTTCTTTCGAAGAAGTTACGACCGTCGAGGGAGTCTCGGGTTATTCTGGCCGCTACTGATTGGATAACAAGTAATCTCACTTAATTGAAAGAGGATTGGTTTGATCAGTCCGGCATTCGGCTTCGACCTCATATACCTAGTTAGCACTTAAAACTTACTTCCTACTGACACATTCCGATTTAATCGGGTGGGATCTTCGCCGAAATCTCGGGATAATTCGGTCGGATCAAAAGATAGGTGTCAGCGGATGGTTAATTGACCGCTTATAGGGAGGCACTATCTAATTCTATATACAAATTTATAATATTCGTGTTTTGGAAAATAGGAATTTTATGTATCGCAGACTGCAGCAGCAGCAGCAACAACAACAGTTGGTATAGGATGAAAAACGTCGTACTTACCTCTAGAATTATTTACAGTAGTTAAGAGATTAAAAGCCCAACAGGGGCAAGCTGTTAGCTCGTACAACAATTTGTTGTTTAGTAATTGTTTTACAACGCACACAGGTGTTAGTAATTATCCAGCTATAACGGCGGCCCTAATTTTCATTCTATGTCGTCGTAAATTTACATGAATTTTACATAAAAATTGTCTATCTAGCCTGTTATGTTTCACTATGTTTCAATTTCGCGCAAATGTTTGTCGACCTGCGAGCGATTGATGCGTTGCACAATTCCCCCGGATTCGCCGTTTTTAATAGTTTTCGCGAAATTCGCAATTTATAAGTAGCCTAATTATAAATAAATTGATGGTTATGCATTTCTATTTAGCGAATTTTATACAGTCAAGTGCAAATCTACTCTATATTAAACTTTTTCACTCCAAATAACTGTTGTTTTAATTTAATAATCTATATTCTACTCATTAAATTAATTGACCATATAGCAAGTGCAATTTTGTACGCAATATGATCTGTAGGTGCAACAAAGACAACTTCCATTAGTTTCATATAAAGAGGAAAAAGAAAGGGAGATATTGTGGGATTGCTATTTATTAGTGACTCTAACCCACTGTTACTTTAACAATCTTTGTTGAACTTATACAATGGAGAAGACCACGATTTTTTTTAAATTTTTTTTTCAAAACCGTGTATTCTAAAAAGGCGCTTAATGAAATTTTTATTTCTTTCTGTGGCCAAATAAGGCCGCAATTAATTTTTAAAGTTTGAAAAACGTCACACAATCGTCATACGCTCTGCTCCAATCAAAGCGAGAGTTGCAAAGAGAAGTCACATTTAGCAAGTTTGCCACGTTTCCTATTACTCTTCTTTACTCCGCAAAATGTGCGTTTTTTGTATATTTATTGCAATAAACATTTTCTGATTTATCCATTTCTTCCATTACCTAATGGATAATTCGATATATTAATATAGAAATAACATCTTCATCTGTATAAATTGTAACCGATTTTCGTGTTAAAAACACAAATAATGGTCCTGAAAAATTTATTTGGCAACATTCTTGTCAACGTCAATATTATCAATAAGTGTTTTGTGCCGAACTGCAATTCGTGTAATTTGTTTTGTGCATTTTTCAGAAAAAATCTGACAAATGACAGTTTGATTTTTGTTCGTTTGTGTATTCTATGTTACTGCGTTCGAAAATTCATACTATTAACTATACAACAAAACGTGAGTGGTTTATGATTGGTTGATAAGGCATGAGTCAAAACTCGAAATTTTTAAATTTCAAAGGGCTATAACTTTTTAATTATAACACATTTTGAGCAACTGAAAACGGTTTTGAGCTCTAATAAATCATTTCTAATCGTATCTTTTGCCGAAATCGTGGTCTTCTCCATTGACCAAATTCATAACCCAAGGTGCAATATTTGTATCAAACTTCTCTAACACCACCCTCAAGAAGAATCACCCTGTATTACTAAAATATATTTATTATATGGCATACGACAGGATACCGTATATCAAAGAATCCACTATGAATTCCCACTTTTGCCACGTTGAATTTTTAAATTGAGATTTTTCATATCTAGTAATATTTCTCCATATTTACATATCTCATAAAGAGGCTCCTGATGCAAGGAAGGGGAGATATTTCTATACGTTCGCCAGTTTTAGCCTCCGGTAACAATAGCTTCAATATCCAGTGGCGTGCAACTGGTAAATAATGTCTTCATTCACTACGAATTTTGTTATTAAATAAATATTTCCATCTCTATAAGTCAACCTCTGTTTCTTGTTTTTTTCATGTTAGTATTGTTTATTTATCTAATAATGAATGTATGCGTTGCTTTATGGACGCACTGTATAGGTCTTCACAATGCCACAAGCTGGCAACATTGCTATGTCCAGGCCAGTCGAACACGGACTTGGTACTGACGCGTATCCATTTCGATGCAAGTCCGATTTCGACTGGCCTGGCCATAGCAATGTTGCCAGCTTTACAATGCTCTCTCAAGATCTAAATACGTGGTAGGGCGCGTTAAACAAGGAAGCTTTTATTGGCCTGGGGGATTATGAAGAGCGGAGTTGTAGGTACAATAGATGAAGAAATTGATTCCTAACACAATTTAATGTTACATCGTGGCAAATTTTCAAGTATTCAGTCGACTGGGCGAGCAAATTCCCAGCGGATTGTAAAAATCCCTTATACCAGCTCGATTAATTAAAAGCTCATTCGTGATGTACTAATTAATCTTGTAGCGAATAAACCGGTGAGCGTTCCATTAGACGAAACGAAAGGTAGCGCAAACGTTTGTCCCAGGACCAATTCCATTTGTAAACTTTCGTCATTCGTCGCCGGTTATTCAGCGATTCTGGAACAGATGAATTATTTACTCCGCTCTCGCGAAATCGGGATTACTCGAAAGTTTTGATCGATATAGAAAGCCCGGCGTAGTTTTCTGATCGGGCGGCGCGTTTAAAAACGAACGGGATTTTCTTGGGGAATTTTGTACGTCTGATGGCCGGTAATTTATTCGGAATCGGGATCTTCTTCCGCATAATAAACGCCTTCATTAATGTGGGAATTTAAATCAACCGTCCTAAATCAACAACTCTAATGGTTTGTGTAGGTACTAATGAGATTCAATCCCCCCAGATGGAATAATTGCGTTCTGTAGTTTTAATATAAACGTACCGAAAGTGACCTTTGGTCTAGCTTGATTGTCAGCAGATTCCCAGGGAAATGGAGAATTTCTGTAGCTGGAGCAAATCCGGCGTTATTTGTATCATAATCAGCTTCCCCAGAAGCGTTGGGCTCCTATAAAAGACCGCATCTATCACGATGAGCGGCGCATTTTTCCAAATTATCTCCCGCAGCTCAGGTGCCTCACAAAACAAAGCCTAATATATTTATACATAGTGTTTCTTGATTTATTCGCCTCATTCCCTCCGTGAATATTTCATTGGGTTACAAATGGCCGGCGTTATTATTATTTTACCGGGCGCATTTCGGTCCAGGTATAAGGCCCTTAATTGGCTTAGCTCAACTGATGCTAACCGGGATTTATTTCTCTTTCAACAGCACTTGTCACTGATTATTTTACCGGATACGACCTCCTATTTATCAGTGTTTACGGTCTGTAATGTCGACGTAATTTGTCGGCCGGCTCTAAACAAAAATGGTTGCTTATGCGCTTTTAAAACGTCTAATTTAATTGTATACGCGAATTATTTACAGAGGGATGTTTTGCAGTTGAACTCTTGATGCTTATTATTATAAAGAGCTCTATCTAGTATATGCAAAATGCATATTTTAGCATTTTAGCATTTTTTTGAAAATCACAGCAAATTTTTGATATTTTTTGAAAATTATTGCACAATTTTGATATTTTTTTGAAAATCAATGCAAATTTTTGACATTTTTTGAAAATAATTGCATAATTTTGAAATTTTTTTGAAAATCACTGCAAATTTTTGTTATTTTTTGAAAATCAATGCAAATTTTTGATATTTTTTGAAAATCAATGCAAATTTTTGACATTTTTTGAAAATTATTGCATAATTTGGATATTTTTTTGAAAAACACTGCAAATTTTTGTTATTTTTTGAAAATTATTTAATAATTTAGACATTTTTTGAAAATCACTGCAAATTTTTGATATTTTTTGAAAATCAATGCAAATTTTTGACATTTTTTGAAAATTATTGCATAATTTGGATATTTTTTTGAAAAACACTGCAAATTTTTGATATTTTTTGAAAATTATTGAATATTTTTGATATTCTCTTGAAAAACAACTAAAACTTTTGGTAGTTTTTGAAAATTATTGAATATTTTTGATATTTTCTTGAAAATCAATGCTAATTTTAATTTTATTAAAAATTATTGCAATTATTTTTTATTTATATATGTATATTCTGAATCAATTTAGAAAATTTCTGAGCAATTTATAATGTTTCAGATCGAATAAAAACTGTCCAGAACATCTATAAACGCCCTAGAATCAATTCTAGATCAAGATTGTTCAAAACAATTCACAATGCTTTAGAATGAATTTTGATATGTTCCGAACAATTTAAAACGTTTCTGAACGAATTAGAACTGTTCAGAACACTTTTAGAATGCTTCAGAAGGAACTAGAAATAATTCTGAACAATTTTGAACATTTCAGAATGAATTAAAACTGTCCAGAACAATGTAGAACTGTCCAGAACGAATTAGAACTGTTCAGAACACTTTTAGAATGCTTCAGAACGAATTAGAAATGATTCTGAACAATTTCGACCGTTTCAGAGTGAATCAAAACTGTCCGGAACTAATTTTTTAATATTTTTTTGAAAATCACTGCATATTTTTAAATAAATCAGAAATTTTGATAATTCCTAATACAGGGTGGGACAGTAGTATGGAAGACGACCTAAATTCTTGAATTTTTGAATAAAAAAGAGGGTGTTCCCTTATTTAAAAAGTATGAGTAAGTTTTAACACTCTATAAATATAACCCATTTATCTATTTATTATCCACCAATTTATTATGTACATTGGACTTTTTTATACAAATGTTCCATCCTGTACAAATAGAAGATGTTAATGGGAAGATCGAAAATGTAGGGAGAAGTTTGTTTATATTAATCATTTCGTTTTGATCTTTCCGTTGAAATAATCCCGAATTTCATTCACTACCAGTAGGTATTTCATTAACGGAAACTTCATCTCCGTTTACGAATTATATAATGTATTCCATTCCTCGCCGCAACCAGTTGAGACACGTACATTTTCCAGTTAATTTACCCGAGGAACGTTCGTACGTTCCTCCTCTTTTCGCCTCTAATTCTTTGCCGAGGGGATGAGGCGCTACCTCACGTTAATATTAATAAAACTACTTAGCGAGTGCATATGTATAGAAATGTGTATTTACCCAAATGAAGGAAATGGCTTTGTGCTTTCAGCAAATATTAATGATTCACGGCGCCGTTGGCGTGAATTACACTAAACTCTGCGTTTTTATATGTATTTTATTTACAGTAAAGAATTATGCAGCATCGAATTACTCCTAATTAAACCCAAACAAACGGTTTATGTTACTAATTATTCGTTGTTAATTCATTCGCCTTTAGTATCGGCAATTGTATTGTATATTAGCACAAAGAGCGCCATTCATCCATTGTTCTGCCATCCGACGTTCAATTTTCGAAAACTCCTGTTTTTGCGTGCTGGTGGGCGAAAGATTTAGTTCGCAAATCCGTTTCGCGCTACACCACTGCGGCCACAAAGGGCACTTCAACGTCTCATACGTGCGTCGTTGTAATTTCTGCATAGTGCGTCGCAGCCCCTCTAGCGCAAATACGAAACCGAAATAAATTAGAGGCGACCTTACGTCGCGACGCCGGGGGAATGCCAATGAAAGCGGATTTGTTTTGCGTTGATTAAAATTTCCAAAAATATCTGAGTATGCCGTGGACATATATGGAATCGCACTAGTGCGAGAAAGAGAGCGCGTGCATGATCATTGTAATATTAATACACTGAACTTGTAGTTGGGAGTGTTTTCCAAATTGTTCTCGGCACTTTTAGAATCGTTTAGGCATGTTCAAAATCTTTAAGAACTGGTGCAAAATCATGTAAAACCATTTTAGAACCATTTGAAATAGTTCAGGATGAACTTATAACCGTTTCAGAACTGTCCAAAATCATTAAGAATAACTGTTAAAAATTAATTAGAGCTGTGCAGAATCATTTAGAGCCATTTTAAAAATGACGAGGACCATTTGAAATTATACAGATCTTAGAACAATTTAGAACTGACCAAAAGTACAAAGAACTGTCCAAAATCAACCAGAATTGTTCAGAATCATGTAGAGCCATTTTAGAACTAATTGTAGATACAATTTAAAATTGTGCATATCATAGAACAATTTAGAACTGTCCAAAATCATTTGGAACCGTTCAAAATCATTTAGAACCGTTCAAAATCATTTAGAACTGTTCAAAATCATTTAGAACTGTTCAAAATCATTTAGAACTGTTCAAAATCATTTAGAACTGTGCAAAATCATTAAGAATTGTTAAAAATGAATTAGAACTGTGCAGAATCATTTAGAACCATTTTAAAAATGAAGACGACCATTTGAAATTGTGCAGATCTTAGAACAATTTAGAACTGACCAAAATCACAAAGAACTGTTCAAAATCATTTAGAACTGTGCAAAATCATTAAGAATTGTTAAAAATGAATTAGAACTGTTCAGAATCATGTAGAGCCATTTTAGAACTAATTAGAACAATTTAAAATGGTGCATATCATTATAGAACAATTTAGAACTGCCCAAAATCATTTAGAACTGACCAAAATTGCAAAAAACTGTCCAAAATCATTTAGAACAGTTCAAAATCAACCAGAACTGTTCAGAATCATGTAGAGCCATTTTAGGACTAATTAGAACAATTTAAAATTGTGCATATCATAGAACAATTTAGAACTGTCCAAAATCATTTAGAACTGTGCAAAATCATTAAGAATTGTTCAAAATTAATCATATAACTGTTAAAAATGAATTAGAACTGTGCAGAATCATTAAGAACTATTTTAAAAATGACGAGGACCATTTGAAATTGTGCAGATCATAGAACAATTTAGAACCTACCAAAATCACAAAGAACTGTCCAAAATCATTTAAAACTGTTCAAAATCATTAAGAATTGTTAAAAATGAATTAGAACTGTGCAGAATCATTTAGAACCATTTTAAAAATGAAGACGACCATTTGAAATTGTGCAGATCTTAGAACAATTTAGAACTGACCAAAATCACAAAGAACTGTTCAAAATCATTTAGAACTGTGCAAAATCATTAAGAATTGTTAAAAATGAATTAGAACTGTTCAGAATCATGTAGAGCCATTTTAGAACTAATTAGAACAATTTAAAATTGCGCATATCATTATAGAACAATTTAGAACTGCCCAAAATCATTTAGAACTGACCAAAATTGCAAAAAACTGTCCAAAATCATTTAGAACAGTTCAAAATCAACCAGAACTGTTCAGAATTATGTAGAGCAATTTTAGGACTAATTAGAGCAATTTAAAATTGTGCATATCATAGAACAATTTAGAACTGTCCAAAATCATTTAGAACTGTGCAAAATCATTTAGAATTGTTCAAAATTAATTATATAACTGTAAAAAATGAATTAGAACTGTGCAGAATTATTTAGAACTATTTTAAAAATGACGAGGACCATTTGAAATTGTGCAGATCTTAGAACAATTTAGAACCTACCAAAATCACAAAGAACTGTCCAAAATCATTTAAAACTGTTCAAAATCAACCGGAATTGTTCAGAATCATGTAGAGCCATTTTAGAACTAATTAGAACAATTTAAAATTGCGCATATCATTATAGAACAATTTAGAACTGCCCAAAATCATTTAGAACTGACCAAAATTGCAAAAAACTGTCCAAAATCATTTAGAACAGTTCAAAATCAACCAGAACTGTTCAGAATCATGTAGAGCAATTTTAGGACTAATTAGAGCAATTTAAAATTGTGCATATCATAGATCAATTTAGAACTGTCCAAAATCATTTAGAACTGTGCAAAATCATTAAGAATTGTTCAAAATTAATTATATAACTGTTAAAAATTAATTAGAACTGTGCAGAATCATTTAGAACTATTTTAAAAATGACGAGGACCATTTGAAATTGTGCAGATCATAGAACAATTTAGAACCTACCAAAATCACAAAGAACTGTCCAAAATCATTTAAAACTGTTCAAAATCAACCAGAATTGTTCAGAATCATGTAGAGCCATTTTAGAACTAATTAGTACGATTTAAAAATGTGCATATATCATAGAACAATTTAGAACTGTCCAAAATCATTTAGAACTAAGCAAAATTTATAATAGTTTCAGGATTGTTTGCATCGATCCAGAATAAACCAGAAATCTCCAGAACCATGAAGAACGCACTGATGCGATTAATTTGGAACCTTTCTTCGGAAAACTGACTAATTGAGTGAAATTTTCCTAAAAACTTCAAATATGTAAGTATATATGGAAAATCAACTGAAACAAAAACAGCTAATAGTTAATGGAAGAAATGATGGAGATAAATGATGACGGGAAATTCATACTAACGTATGTCGAAGGAATCGATGTCTATATCCAAAACAATTACATACAATGAAATGATTCTGGCAATCTGTGTAATATGAGTAAATTGTCCAGAGTTTTAAAACGCTCTAATCAGCGGAGTGAAATTTCTGGAATTGCATACCTACTTTCTGGCAATTTATTTTCGAGTAGTCTACTAACTTTCAGACTCGAGGCACATCACATTACGGTTAATTTATATTTTCCTTCTCCTAAAAGAACAAGTATCAAAGTATAAGGGCACTCGAAACGACTGTTGTCTTCATACTGACGATTATAAAAGTCGAGATATATTTTATTTATGTTTATCGTTTTTTCTCCGGTGGCGTTTTCCTTCCGCGTTTTACGTTTTTTTTCAAGATGCCACAACTGTTGAGCCGCAATGTAATAATTTACTTCTGCGACTGCGAGTCGTTGCTTCTTATGTAAAACCCCGCGTTTTATTTAAACCGCTACGCTTCTCCTTTTCGAGGAGATATTAATGCGTATGGAAAGCGCCATAAAAGATTTCGAATCACCACGCAACTCCTTTTTATTTTTGGGCGCCGGAGAAAAATGTTTTATTTTTTATTTTCGTCGAACTAATGGCGTCCGAGCGAACACCGAACGCCAATTTACCGAACGAATTCGCTCACTTCGATATTTTACAGATAATTGAATTCGTAAGTTATGAAACTCCAAACAGACATTTCGTTAACTGATAAACCGAAATTGTTTCCCAAGTTCGTACGGCAAAATTATCAGACAAGCCAATCAATGATAAATTATCGTTCAGCGCAAGTACACGGTATTCAAGTGAACTGGAAAAAGGGATTGTTCATCATAATAATTTCCTCATTATTACCAACTCATTTCTTTTTTTTATGTTTCTCAAATTAATTACGCGGAAACTGCAATGGAGAAGACCACGACGTGAGATACGCGGATTTCGGCAAAAGATACGATTAGAAATGATTTATTAGAGCTCAAAACCGTTTTCAGTTGCTCAAAATGTGTTATAATTAAAAAGTTATAGCCGTTTGAAATTTAAAAATTTCGGGTTTTGACTCATACCTTATCAACCAATCATAAACCACTCACGTCTTGTTGTATAGTAAATAGTATGAATTTTCGAACGCAGTAATAAAGAATACACAAACGAACAAAAATCAAACTGTCACTTGTCAGATTTTTCTGAAAATTGCACAAAACAAATTACACGAATTGCAGTTCGGCACAAAACACTTTACTAATAATATTGAAGTTGACAAGAATGTTGCCAAATAAATTTTTCAGGACCATTATTTGTGTTTTTAACACGAAAATCGGTTACAATTTATACAGATGAAGATGTTATTTCTATATTAATATATCGAATTATCCATTAGGTAATGGAAGAAATGGATAAATCAGAAAATGTTTATTGCAATAAATATACAAAAAACGCAAATTTTACGGAGTAAAGAAGAGTAATAGGAAACTTGGCAAACTTGCTAAATGTGACTTCTCTTTGCAACTCTCGCTTTGATTGGAGCAGAGTGTATGACGATTGTGTGACGTTTTTCAAACCTTAAAAATTAATTGCGGCCTTATTTGGCAACAGAAAAAAATTAAAATTTCATTAGGCGCCTTCTTAGAACACACGGTTTTGAAAAAAAAGTTAAAAAAAAAGTCGTGGTCTTCTCCATTGCAAAAAATACCAAAGATATGCGTGCGCGTGCGTAATTTTTAATCCACCCTCTCTACCTGTCACGTCGCGACGACTACAAATAACCGACGCGAAATAAATTTGTTATTCGGATGCTGTGGACCCGAAAAAATCGGTTTTCCATACGTGATAATAGTATTTTCCAAAAGGGGAAAATTGATGAACCGTGCCGTGATTACTTTCGATGGTTGAAAGGTTGGTTGAGAGCTGAAAGGGGGCGTCGGCGTCGCGACGGGACCCTCTAGATTTTTTTATTTATCCACCTCGACAACCCGATTCTATAATGCACACACTAGTGCAATTTTTTAGACCTACAGGGTGATACAAGATACATAATATGCGCGTGATATGGAAGAGTTGAATTGTCAATTGTCGTTGATCGTAAACGAAACCGAACGACATTTCCAAACGGCCGGTTACCCGATAGGAAATTACGCCACAATTTGAATTTGGAAACGACGATTTCATTAATGAAGTATCAAATTGCGCGGAAACCGGATTAATTTCACACTACGCTGAATTAAGTTATCTAATCTATGCGCGAAAAAGGCCCCAAATGAATAGATGAATTGAAGAAATTAACTTTAACGTTCCCATTTAAAATTATCACACCAAAGAATATAAAATGTACAATCTTGATACACTGATGTTGAACCTCTATTGTATTGAATTATTCTCCAGTATATCGTTATCATTATCACCATTAAATATACTTTAACAGTACATTATTTTCCTCTAGATTACTAGATAAATTTCTCTCCAGTATATTCTTATCCAGTTGATGCTTCACCTTCAATATTTATTATTTTCACCACTAGATTCTTCAATTGTCTCTTTTCCAGTAGATTATTCAGTTAATTGCTCATCTTTTACATTAGCACTTTATAAATTACATTATACATTACACTGCACATTATTGCATTAATTATGTACACTGCATAAAATTCTTCTTCTACAAGAGATTTTTCCATTAAACCATCGGATAGAGTAAATTATTTTTTTTAAACAGCGCCCTCATTAAAAGATTCCTGGAATATTTTCGCAAATTTTTGAAAATTTTTGCATAATTTTGATATTTTTTTGAAAATCACTGCCAATTTTTTATATTTATACTTGAAAATCAATGCTAATTTTTGATATTTTTGAAAATTATTGCATATTTTTGATATTTATACTTGAAAAGCAAGGCAAATTTTTGACATTTTTTGAAAATTATTGCATAATTTTGATATTATTTTTGAAAATCACTGCAAATTTTCGTTATTTTTTGAAAATTATAGCATAATTTTGATATTTTTTGAAAATCATTGAATATTTTTGATATTTTTTTGAAAATCAATGCCAATTTTGGTTATTTTTTTAAAATTATTGCATAATTTTGATATTTACTTGAAATTCAATGCAAATTTTTGATATTTTTTGAAAATAATTGTATTTATTTTTATTTATATGTGTATTCTGAATCAATTTTGAAAATTTCTAAGCAATTTATAATTTTCTCGAAAATCAATGCAAATTTTTGACATTTTTTGAAATTTATTGCACAATTTTGATATTTTTTTAAAAATCATTGCAAATTTTTGATATTTTTTTGAAAATTATTGCATTTATGTTTATTTATATGTACTTATATTCTGAATCAATTTAGAAAATTTCTGAACAATTTATAATTATCCAGATCGAATAAAAACTGTCCAGAACATTTAAAAACGCCCTAGAATCAATTAAGATTGTTCAAAACAATTCACAATGCTTTAGAATGAATTTTGATATGTTCAGAACAATTTAAAACGCTTCTGAATGAATTAGAACTGTTCAGAACACTTTTAGAATGCTTCAGAAGGAGTTAGAAATGATTCTGAACAATTCTGAACGTTTCAGAATGAATTAAAACTGTCCAGAACAATTTAGACCTGTCCCAACAAATTAAACCATCGGATAGAGTAAATTAATTTTTTTAAAACAGCGCCCCCATTAGAAGATTCCCGGCATTTTTTCGCAATCACCCTAATTCGAGTAAATTAAACCTAAGCCGCCAAAAAAACCGCCCGACGTCGCCTTGATGTGTAAAATGATAATTAGCCTAATGAAAACCGTCTTAGAGGGGAATTTTTACCGTACCACCCCGACCCCTAAATTAATCCCGTATATCTCCGGGTTGTGATTCCCATTCCTTAGCACAGCTCCCTCAACCCGACCTTAAGTAGGTGAACAGTATACTGAACAGTAGGCATAAAGCGAAATTAAACATTGAGAAATAGGCTTACCGCATCATTAATAAATTCGTAACGAGTACAGTCACAGTGGCGCAATTTCCCCACCGACCAGGCCCGAATAATAAGCCAACTCTCCATTCAGTGGTACCTAGAGTACTTACGGTTTATTTATAGATATCATTTTATTTACAACAGTATGGCGTGGGGCAGCTGCAGTACTGCGGGGGAGGGCAAGGGCACGGGGATTGGATGCACTCCATGAGGCACACCATGGACTTCCCCGGAATTTGGGCCGCTTGCAGGAACATACAGGCTAGCGAGTCGCAGCATTCGCTGCAGGCCGTGCAGCAGAAGGCTATTATATACAAGAAACCAGCGACCATCGCTATCGGGACGCCGACGGTGACTCCCAGGACGCAGCACACCGTTCGCAAGCAGTCTTGCGGCATTTCTATTGGGTTTGGTGGGAATTTTCATGGACAAAAATATCGCATTGGGAGCGATTCTGTAGGTGACATTGTTATGGTGTCACAATTTTAAATTGTTTCTAATCACTTGTGTGGTGATATTAGAACTACTTGGTATGATTGTGAATCATATTGTGGCTGGTTTAGTACCTAAGCAAAGGCCATTAATTAATAAAACTAGCTGAATAGGTATTAATGGATGTACTAGGATGTAGTATAGAGAAGTAGATCCTTTGTAATGGATTGTAGGAATAAATTAGAGTACTTATTGGACCTTTCAACACATTGTTATGGTGTTATTGCATGGTGATATTAGAACTACTTGGTATGATTGTGAATCATATTGCCGCTGGTTTAGTACCTAAGTAAAGGCCATTAATTAATAAAACTAGCTGTATAGGTATTAATGGATGTACTAGGATGTAGTACAGGGAAGTAGATCCTTTGTAATGGATTGCAGGAATAAATCAGAATACTTATTGGACCTTTCAACACATTGTTATGGTGTTATTGCGTGGTGATATTAGAACTACTTGGTATGATTATAAATCATATTGTAGCTGGTTTAGCTCCTAAGTAAAGGCCGTTAATCAAAGGTAAAACTAGCTGTGTACTCTCTATACTCATTAATCTATACTTTTTATATACAAAAGTTATTGCTAATGCTACCTTATTCCAATTAACTCACAAAACTAGATTACCTTTCAAATTCTACAGAACTTTCCAAGTTTTAGTAAAATTAATTTAATTCTGTTAATTTTGCCTCCTCACCTTTCTGATATTTTCGGTCCATTTATATGAAACGTAACCACTTTAAAGGAAGCAGACTGACAGAATACAGTACATGTTTCGATTGTAATGCTGTAGCTTCTTCGCTTTAATTTATAGACCATGTTCTAATTATACGTCCCGAAAAGATCTCGCCCGATTCGCAGACGTTACTAATTATTCGTTCGCTTTATTCAATTTTACAGGGAATAATAAATCTACGGATAAAGTGCTCTTCCCTTATATTATTTAATCAAATCTAGCGACACGGTGATGAGTATTGTCGTAATGTCCTCTACGACTTGTGCCCATTAAATAATCGATTGAAATAATGAATTGTTTATTTAATATAATTCCTAAAAAATAGAGAATTACTGGCATAATAATGACTCGCGGAAAGGTTGGAAAGGGGTCTTAGACCACTTTCAGTCTCGCTCGCTGCGCGAGCTCGACAATTCTACAGGGGTTTATAATAAATCTGCAGATAAAGTGCTCTTCCCTTACATTATTTAATCAAATCTAGCGACACGGTGATGAGTATTGTCGTAACGTCCTCTATGACTTGTGCCCATTAAATAATCGATTGAAATAATGAATTGTTTATTTAATATAATTCCGTAAAAATGAAGAAATACTGGCATATTAAAGACTCGCGGAAAGGTTGGAAAGGGGTCTTCAACCACTTTCGGTCTCGCTCGCTGCGCGAGCTCGTCATTTCTACAGGGATTTATAAATCTACATATAAAGTGCTCTTCCCTTACATTATTTAATCAAATCTAGCGACACGGTGATGAGTATTGTCGTAACGTCCTCTACAACTTGTGCCCATTAAATAATCGATTGAAATAATGAATTGTTTATTTAATATAATTCCGTAAAAATTGAGAAATACTGGCATATTAATGATACGTTGTTTTTTAGATAAGGCAACCCAAATACACACTTTGCTGGAGCGTCGATAAATAAATTATTAGCAGGAAATTAACGGTTTTATTCGATGTTACGTTGGGGTAAAATGTAATTACGTATTTTTTATTTTATATACCTGGCTGAACTTTTAACTTCGACTGCTCCAGGCGACATTCTTTAAGCGTTAATTTAGTTTCTCCTCATCAGCTTTATTCTCTTCTATTTTCGCGCGGCAGCCCCATCTATTCTCGAAATTATTATCGCAGTTTTACTACGTAATTTAGGTTTAATCAACGTCCCGTGTAAATTTAATTTTAGTAATCGTATTAGTTCGTAAACTGAAGTTTCGTAAGAACGTTAATATTTTTCCTAGCCAAAAGGACCTTAATCTTTTTGCGTTATTTTTCACTTTACATCTCGGCGGTTTGCATATTTAAGCGGTCCAATTTATTTCGCTTTGAAGTCGCTGGTGAAGTTTATGAGCTATTACCTGTCGCTCTTATTAATTTTTTTTTAATAACCCGTCTTGTAATCGAGCCAGCCACTATGTCTATACAGCCTCGGTATTCCTGTCTTGATATTTTAAGGTTTTTCGGTCGAAAATTCAGTGGGAAATTATTGTGTTTCGCCCAAAACAAAATGTTTTATTACACCTTTTACCTATTTAATTCATGGAAAATAAATAATTCAACTGAAATAAACCGGATTGTCTCGTAAAATAGCTACCTACCGCTGAGCTGCCATGTGGTTTCAATTCTGGCGGGACCATGTTTTTTCCGTAATTAGGTAGGAATTATGTTAATTTACCACCAAAAAAATTAGGGTGGATCGTTACATACAAACCGATAAAATTAAAATTGTACCAGTCACGGTCGACTTTAGGGTGATTTATGGGAAAATAAATTATAACCGATGACAAACTTAGTATTATCTTGCTTGGTTCTAATTTGTTCAATTATTCACTACTGAGAAGTTTATGCTAATTTATTTTTGCAGTTTATTTCACTAGACTCGCTAAAAGCTCGGAAAGGGGGCTGCGCCCCCTTTCAATCTCCCTTTTCGATACAGCAACTATTGTTGTACATCCTGTACATCAAATGCAATGTCAACGTTTCTATAAATGCTCTTAAACTATCCTAAATGTCCTAATTAATTTTTCCCATTTGCAGCACTACAAGGGGCAAAGGAAAAATTCTCCACGCCAACAAGATGTCACCGCTTTACCTACATTTTGATTGATTGAGGTTATGCGTGATTTATTCGGTTATTCAGCCAGTGCCGGCCGACAACGTACCACCGACAGCTATTTACCCTTGTTAAATCGATAGGTCCTTATGATATCCTCGATTACAATGCCGATATCGAGTTTCCTTATACATTAAGTTTGCCTATTTCATTGTGTAATCGGTTTCGATATTAAGATTTTATTTAGATTACTAAGTAGACCATCTATTATAGTATACACATATTTTAGGCAAGCCCAGTGAGCTGTCCTAACTTTAGGTACTTCCTAAATCCGGTTTAAGTATTACCTAACTTTACCAAACTTTTTATGCGATTCTTCTCGACGATAATGGACATTACTACATAATTAATTAACGTTTGTAAAGTGAGCTGTATGGATGAAGCGGTGTCATATAGGTAATTCAATACACCGAAGATAACAGTATCGTATTGAACATGTCGTTGCGTGCCAGGTGTTCCGACATCTGCTAACGTTGTACATATTAGCCGGCCCGTAATCTTAGGGGCATTTGGGGGCACGCAGGTCGAGGTAACGCCCTTCGCCGGTCAACCGAACAGGAAGAGGCCGGTTGGAAATTCGTACTCGGGATGGTGGATTTTGTTCTGCGAATGTGTGGGTGCACAAGCGAAGGGGAAATTTAAGTGATGACTCGGCTGGACGGTCACGCCATGGGCGCGTTCATTGATCGGATCATTAACGAGTATTTATCGGAGGAAAAATTAATTTTTTTACGAAACGTGGAAAATCGAGTAGCGTAAGGTCTTTTGTGCGTGTACGCTTTAATTTCAATTAACTCTTCACTCCAATTAATCTTCCTAATTATGTGACTAGACGATAAAGTAATTAAGACGTGGTCTTGTTTTTTAAATCGCCTTCGTTTCATTTTAGTTTGTTTATGAAGCGAATCGCATGCGAGTTTGAATAGAAAATGTAATTTGAAACAAAATAAACAATTTGTTTGTTATGTACCTACGTCGTTTTATTCGCATATTCCTCTTTAAATATTGATAATTTAGGTACATGTTTAATCTTGTCTAGACGTTCCTTCGATAAATCAACACTTTAGTACATTTATTTACAAATCGAACGCAAAACTTTTTCTTCGACTGTATATCCGCAGATTTAGATAGAAATAAGATTATCTTATTTCATCCTGAAAGTATCCGATTTAACCACTGTTTCCAATTTTCTCGGATCATACAGGGATACGGTTTTCCTCGACACAACATCCTGCAAAATTTCCGAATATCAAAGTAAATTTTATTGCAAGAATTCGTCGTCGAACGGACGTTTCTTGTTAGTCTGTTTGCTTAAATTGAACCGGAAACACGGAAAACGAAATTGAAAAACATTTTTGTTTGCTCCTTCAAAGATAAACGATTCGCTAGAATGCTCCTTGCGATGCTAGAAAATAATTAGTGCAGTCGATACGTGTACGAAATGAGTCACAATGGAGGAGACTATGTGAGATAGGCGGATTTCGCCAAAATATACGATTAGAAATGATTTATTAGAGCTCAAAACCGTTTGCAGTTGCTCAAAATGTGTTATAATTAACAAGATATAGCCCTTCGAAATTTAAAAATTTCGGGTTTTGACTCATACCTTATCAACCAATCATAAACCACTCACGTCTTGTTGTATAAGTAAATAGTATGAATTTTCGAACGCAGTAACAAAGAATACACAAACGAACAAAAATCAAACTGTCATTTGTCAGATTTTTCTGAAAAATGCACAAAACAAATTACACGAATTGCAGTTCGGCACAAAACACTTTACTGATAATATTGAAGTTGACAAGAATGTTGCCAAATAAATTTTTCAAGACCATTATTTGTGTTTTTAACACGAAAATCGGTTACAATTTATACAGATGAAGATGTTATTTCTATATTAATATATCAAATTATACATTAGGTAATGGAAGAAATGGATAAATCAGAAAATGTTTATTGCAATAAATATACAAAAAACGCACATTTTTCGGAGTAAAGAAGAGTAATAGGAAACGTGGCAAACTTGCTAAATGTGACTTCTCTTTGCAACTCTCGCTTTGATTGGAGCAGAGTGTATGACGATTGTGTGACGTTTTTCAAACTTTAAAAATTAATTGCGGCCTTATTTGACCACAGAAAAAAATAAAAATTTCATTTCACGCCTTCTTAGAACACACGGTTTTGAAAAAAATAAAATAAAGTTGTGGTCTTCTCCATTGGCGTTGGTTTTACAAGAGGGAAGGTGGCTGAAGCCTCCCGTCGTAGAAGGCCGAATGAAATGGTTATGTGGCACGATAAGCGCCAATAAACATCTGCTGGCCACTCAATTTAATATCCGAACCGGCGAAATAACAAACTTGGCGAAGACCCGGCTCGTATCCACAACATGCCGGAGCCCAAATATAGTTCGATTACGCTGGAAAAACAGCCAGTTACGAAATTAATTTCCCGATTTCCATTCGAAAGTAGCGCAAGAATAGCCCGCACGCTGACACAAGTCAAACCCTCGTCGCTCGTACGCGATTTCAATTAGCGGAAAACTCTTTCGCTTTTCCGGCTTATTTTCCGATAACTCTCCGGCTACTACCCGTACTAAATAATTCAACCGCGATTTCCGCCTCGCGCTCGCGTCGGGTGTATTTACATGACAGCCAGATTGATGCGGAGACTGCGGATATTATAATTTTAAAAATAGGAGAGCGAACGAGGAGGGAAGGCCCGCGAAAATTCTCCCGCAGGTGAACCTCCGATGCCAGATATTGTTTGCTCTTCGCTCCTAAATTGATATTTATTTCGATTCTTTACGGCGGAAGCCAAATAGGCTTATCTCGGGTATATGGAGCAGCCTTATTATGGACTCTGCAACGCGGTGGAAATTTAATTCAAATGGAGAAGACCACGACTTTTTTTTAAATTTTTTTTTTCAAAAACGTGTGGCCTAAGAGGGCGCGTAATGAAATTTTTATTTTTTTCTGTGGCCAAATAAGGCCGCAATTAATTTTTAAAGTTTGAAAAACGTCACACAATCGTCATACACTCTGCTCCAATCAAAACGAGAGTTGCAAAGAGAAGTCACATTTAGCAAGTTTGCCACGTTTCCTATTACTCTTCTTTAGTCCGCAAAATGTGCGTTTTTTATATATTTATTGCAATAAACATTTTCTGATTTATCCATTTCTTCCATTACCTAATGGATAATTCGATATATTAATATAGAAATAACATCTTCATCTGTATAAATTGTAACCGATTTTCGTGTTAAAAACACAAATAATGGTCCTGAAAAATTTATTTGGCAACATACTTGTCAACTTCAATATTATCAGTAAAGTGTTTTGTGCCGATCTGCAATTCGTGTAATTTGCTTTGTGCAATTTTCAGAAAAATGTGACAAATGACAATTTGATTTTTGTTCGTTTGTCTATTCTTTGTTACTGCGTTCGAAAATTCATACTATTTACTTATACAACAAGACGTGAGTGGCTTATGATTGGTTGATAAGGTTTGAGTCAAAACCCGAAATTTTTAAATTTCAAAGGGCTATAACTTTTTAATTATAACACATTTTGAGCAACTGAAAACGGTTTTGAGCTCTAATAAATCATTTCTAATCGTATCTTTTGCCGAAATCCGCTTATCTCACATCGTGGTCTTCTCCATTATCAATGTTCAGTAAATGTGGTCTATTCTTCATTCTGGAGAAGTACAAATATGGAAACAAATTTTTTAGGTTGTGCCAACTTTGAGAAAATTTGAGAAACTTTAAAGCAATGAATGACTTGTAGGTACTACTGCACGATGTCCTTCCTCATCCAGAAAACAGGAAAGCACCAATCAACATAAAGAGTACTGAATTACTACAGATTGGTTTAGAGGTTTAGAGGAAAGCACCAAGCAATAGTAAATAGTAGACACCAACAGAATTGCTATAGCCTCATGTAGAGTAAACCCATAACATGCTACATCCACATGTGCGTCTTCTTATCCAGAAAACTGGAAAGCTCTAATAAACAATATTGAAGTGATCATAAAAAAATGATTGAAGGAATCATAATTGGCTTGGATAGGTCAATCGTCCGTTGGGCGGCGCATTAATTCGTGCTGAAAGTCTGGATATTATCTGGTCCGAAGTTGGAAAGGCCGAGAGACGAGTCGGGAGTTGGTTTAGCGAGAGGTTGGTCGTTTATAAGCACGATTAAACCGCATCAACTAGACGCCGCTGGATTGCGGAATATTAGCTAGGGGACGGAGACCGTTCTATGATACTTTGTAATTAATTATCCGGAGAGTGTAATTGGAATTTTCGTTCGGAATTGGCTGGCCTCTCGATTAATATTTACGGACGCGTAATTTAGTGATATACCTGCCTGCGTTTAAGTCAATCTTCAACTATTTGTTAATAACTTTGCATGGATTGAAAATTTGTTTAAATTAAGAGATGTTGTTGATAAGGCAAATTATCAGCAGCTCAGGAAAGTTAAGACCAGTTTGTAATAAACTCTTGGAATTGTTCAATGGTTCAATTATGCATGGATAGAAGATTGATCAAAGTAAAAAGGAGTTGTCAGCACAAAGAATTTGTAGTTAGAATTAGAAGAAATCCCTTATCTCCAAGTAAACACTTCTGGATCAGCAGCTCAGAAAAGGGACCAAACCCTTCCCAATCTCTACCTACGATCTCTTACTACACAAGACAAACACAAAACTTTATATGGAAAAACTAGTAAAAAATTGTTAAGGATAAAAAGAGACCAGTAAAAAAAAAAACTAAAATTTGATGACAAAACCATGTCTGGACGCATTGACAACAATTTTGTTGACGCACCTCACAGTGTTTATGAGCGGGGTGTTTTAATTTAGCCGCTATAATTGAATTATAACCGAAACGCTGGTCTATATCAACAAAATTGTTTTCATCAGTAGTGAAACCCTCTTCAGTTTAATCAATTTTCGAAACGGTTTTCAGACTTTGCTCTAATAGCGGCCGGTCAGCCCGCAACGTTAATGGAATATACAGCAATAGAGACGCTAAAACTAATTAAAAAGTATCTTAATGGGTTGTTGACCCATATCTGGTTGAAATGAAACGAACAGTCGAAGCGTAGGCCTAATTAGATAGGCGTTAGTTAGGTGAAGTTGGTAGAGAGGTATTTGTCTGGAGTTGGGAACAATGCTCTATTATATTCCAGTTATAAACAGGATTTTCATATAGGCTGATATTAATTTTACAGCAACGATTATTGGATGTGAATAGGAGTCGAGATCAAATTCATCATTGTTTCGTGAACAATAAAAATGGCTCATGCAATGTGTGTATGTATAGCTCCGTTACTAATTATGTTGACTCAGTAGGGCTACCCTTCATATCTTCAAAGGCAGGTGGAAAATCTGGAAGAAAACAGCGCAGTGGCCCATATTAATATCTTACCATTTGGTAGTTCCCATCTTTCTTATACACCAGAATAAAATCGCCTTAAATTCGCTCCACTTCCAACTCCTTGCTGTGCCTATTGTTTTTACTATTCCCTCGTCCTGGGAGTATAAAAGACGTTGGAATTTTTCAACCGTTACGAATCGAATGAATTAATCCCTCAGCATTCGAGTTCCGAGTTAGATTCGATACTTTCGACTGGAATACCAAACGAGATTATTTCGCGAGCAGCGCTTCGCTTGATTCAAAACGGAAATTTGTTTGAAGTCGCTGCAAAAATTATCGATAAAATATTCACAAAAACCCGTTCCGGGCTAGCAAGTAAGTGGCAAGAAATCCGTTGCTCATCGATCTAATAAATTGGTGTTTTAATTATAGGTATAAGAGCATCTATTTCTGGATTATTCCACTTGGAGAGTAAGGTGTATACGCTGCTAAAAATAAAGTTTGCGTTCGATAACACCAACGGATTCCTTCTTTTTACTTTTAATCTTGATTGACTGTAGCTCGAAGTGCGTACCAATAAATTCGGAGGCTTCCTCGCTCTTCTAATTGACGTTTATTACCGCCAAAGAAGAAAAATCTGGATGAAAAAAAAAACGGGACACAAAACTCCCGGATCTGCTCCATTGTACGCGTAATTCCCCTAATCCGAATTCCGAGTGTATTCGATATTATACGCACATATATATATACGTACGTCGTCGTCCTCGAGTATGCTGCTCAGTGCTCAGAACCCGAGTAATTGTATTATAGATATTTCGAGAGACCAGAGCCAGGAATCGAGGCTAATGTGATTGGGAGAAGGTATTATGTACTGTCCAGAAGAGTTAGGTCAACGCTCCTTCGGGCTCGTTTCGTTTTCGTTCTACCGGAGGAACGGACGTAATTATTTGGACTTTCGGGTCTAACGTTGTTACCGCAAAACGGAATATGCCCGCCGGCGCTGGACAAATTCATTTGGTAATAATAATGCACGAAGAGGACTCTCTAACGCCCGATTTCACCCACCAATTCTTAGTTAGGTAATGTTTAAAACGGATTTACTAGTAATACTTGAATGTACTTAACGCACGCATGAAATGAAGCATCCTGTATAAGAGGAGTTTCGTGAAAGGAACTTTTTTTCGTCGAAAGTTGGTCTAAAGTTATGCGATTTTTTTCGGTTTGCCGGTTCCTTGGTCCTGATTTATCGCGACACGACCGTCCATTTCCCCGTTTCTTACAAGTATATCAGTCCTAACATCTCATGTGACATTCCGCAACGTAAAGTTTAATCTTGTTTCCCTTATCTGGGCCATTAATAATTCCATACGCACGCGGCTGTTGGTCCAAAAATCCAGATCCCCGATGGCGATTTCGCTAAAAGTTGGATTTCCTTGTCCGGAGACTGACTAATTGCTTGATTAATTTATTACAAAAATTCGTGTTTGTTTTGTTACTTAAACCGCTACCGGAGATTGTAAAAAATTGTATTTTACAGTCGTGACGTCATCGGCTGTTTAGCTTGAACGCACTATATCTTCGAAATTGTTTTTTTGGGTAAAAAACATTTTTCATTGTCTCTGTTTAAGATTCATAAGTAGGAGTTGGGAAACTCTCATCTTTAACATTCATAATCTCGCGAAGAGGCTCCTGAAAAGTTCGCCTGCGTTTAATTAAATGAAAGCTCGCTCGAATTTTCGCGTTTTTCCTCGCAAACTTCCATTAAATTGGATAAATCTACCTTTCGATACTTTACAAGGCTACCTAGCTAAACAATATCAATATTTATTTTCCGACGGGTTTAATATATAGGGGGAAATTTTCTTCTCGTACTGCGGCCGGGCAGATAAGGCGAGAGAAACTTTTCGTTTTCATTAAAAATAAGTTATTATCTGATATACACGGGCTTCCAAATTAAATTGGCGAATTTTTTAATAATCCACTTCTATTCTCTTCACTAGATTAATTCGGTTTTAAGAGCGAATAATTATAATTCGGGACGTTCTCTTTCATTTAGTATTCCTTCGATTCGTCTTCGTTTTTTTTACGCCGCCATAACTGATGCATATTAAAGAGCCACTTTAAACACAAAGGGCAAGAATAACGACCTCAAGAAAACCCAGAAATTATCTCATTCAATATTTAATCGGGAATGATCCCCAAAGTATAATACACATTTCACAGGCGTTCGGAAAACCCGTTAACATTTATTTTTCTTATCTAATTGTACTTTCGTCTTCCCCTTTCCAGAAACTCTGCGAATTATACTCACGATTATTATTAGTGAAATTGTTGATGTAATAGAATTTTTATTCCTTTAATTTTGCTTTTTTTTATACTCTGTATATATTTTATTAGACATTATCTTAACACTGAACGTGTATTTTTCCAGGCAATTACCAATTAACGTCATATTGTCGTGCATTATGAACGATAAATTCACGGCCTGCTAATGAACATTCCCGTTCTTTTCTCGTCCGGAAAAAGAGGCTTTTCGTCGGAATGAAAAGCGTCCAGTCTCCGGCTCGCAAGACAATTTACTTTTCCTTTTTTCGTTATTTTAGCTGATTTAGCGCGCAACTTTTCGACGAAATTAATTGCCGCGACCGTTGTAACCGGAAAGAAAGAAAAACCCCATTGTGTTTCGCGAAAAACCCATTGCGAACGGTTCTTCGGATATTTCAATTCGAGATGGTTAAACAAAAAAACAAAAAGAAATAAGAGGAATGAATTTTCTTGTAAATTTATCAACCTTTCATATTCCTGTGAATTTTTAATCCCACATATAGTTTATCCAAAACAAAGTAAGATGCACGTCACTAACATACAGGGTGTTATTTAATAACAAGCTAAATACTTAAGGGGGTGTTTCTTGGACCCATTTTAAGAAAAAAACTTCATATAAACCTATGTCCTAAACTTCTTAACTTTTGAGGATCCTTTGAGATACGGGGTATTAAAGTTTTAAGAAAAAAAATAATTTTTTACTGTCAATTTCATACCACTTTAAATATTTTTTTGAAATTTGGTGTACGGCGCTTATGCATTAAACAGCATTTTTTGACCCAAAAATCTTTTTTTTATTTCTAACAGTGGCGTCGCTACTGGACTCAGACTAGATATTTTTGAATAAAAAAGTGATACGCCACTGCTATCTCTTAAAATCAAAATTATTTTTCGAATTCTCGTTCAATTTAGAACAAATTCGATTTCTTGACTTTTTTTCGCACAACTCACCGTTTCGCTAAAAAAAAATTAAATTCATTCATTTGCATCTCCCTGGATGAATGACGACCAAAAACGATTTATCTAACTCTGAACAATAATTTATTTAAGCGGATAACTTTTAAACGTTGAAATTATGAAATTAAAGTAAAATAAAGAAATAATTTAAATCAGGTGTTGGAAATGTCCGCCGAAAGTGGTATGAAAATGACAGTAAAAAATTATTTTTTTTCTTAAAACTTTAATACCCCGTATCTCAAAAGTTAAGAAGTTTAGGACATAGGTTTATATGAAGTTTTTTTCTTAAAATGGGTCCAATAATCACCCCCTTAAGTATTAGCATGTTATTAAATAACACCCTGTATATTCCATAAAAATCAAGTTGCCTTTAACATACTTTAACATGAGTCACTACAGTAATTATCAGCGCAGTCTAGATTGTAGTAATATAACTGTAATAAACCAGATGTTTGAAATTAAAAAATGAAATTCCACCCTAGCCGTGACGCGCATTGAATTGTCAAACACTCGTGACCGTAGGGCTGAAAATTTCAGCTACCCCAAACGGCGGCCTTTGTTGACACACTAAACATAAACATAACGCCGGCGACAAACAAGAGCGCACTCTTGATTCCAACAACAATAATCTAACCCCCTTGTGGGTGTTGCGAGGCGAAACATTGTGAAATTCTTGGTTGGCGTTGACAAATCATAGCTGGCTGGATGGCGGCCATAAAATACCGCTATTGGTATACAACGCGCTGTCATAGAGCTTCCGGATAACTTGATTGATTGCGATTTCGACCGATTTGTCTCGTAGGCGAAGTTGCTATAGCGTAAACGCAGCACTGACCTAGGTGTCTAGATGGAAAACAATACGATTATAATATCCCAGATTGTATTTAGATAGTCACAAAAAAACCGTTTAATATTTCGAGTCGGTAGCAGTCGACAGGTGACAAATGATTATTAGTTGCTTACTAGATGTTAAATGATATTAAAGAAACTATTTATCAAGTTGAAATATGCCCCGTTTTATTTTTAAGCCTACGGGCTAGAATGCATTCATCAAAACGTCGAGAACTTTGGAAAACAACGGAATTTTAAGAGTAAAATAAAAAAACATTTACTCTAACGGAACAACGTTAAACTGGGAGTTTAACTGGCGGAACTTAATGCTCAGTTCCGAATGCTAATGAATTATATGTGGGATCTGAAAGCCTTTTTGATCCGCGTCCCAAGGAGTTGAACGCTAATTAGACAACTTACTGTATTCCCTTTTCACCGTCAAGAGAATTACGATAACGAGATTAACTAATTTTTGTAAGGAGTTCATAGTTTTACGAGTTATTTTATCTGCTCCAGCTACCGTAATTAGTGCTCGGGAGTTTTCTTGTCTCATCGGAGACGCGCTTTTCCTTTTTCCCTTATTTTATGCGGAATAATGCAGATGCACCAGACATTTAGTATTACAGTTATTCCAAATGTACGAGTATGATGTATAATGCAGCACAATTATTCAGATGGCTTGGACACGAGTCAGTAGAAAGATATTAAAGAAACCGGAAGAATAGGGATACAAAAAAAACTAAAACTTAAAGTACAGGGTAGGAAGTATATGTAAAAGTTTTCAGTTGTAAAAGTCGGATATATTCTTGTATATTCGATACCAAATATTGCCATGTACAACTCCGCTCTTCATAATCCCCCAGGCCAATAAAAGCTTCCTTGTTTAACGCGCCCTACCACGTATTTAGATGGCGCTTTGTAAAGCTGGCAACATTGCTATGGCCAGGCCAGTCGAACTCGGACTTGCATCGAACAGTACCAAGTCCGATTTCGACTGGCCTGGCCATAGCAATGTTGCCAGCTTTACAATGCGCTCTCAAGATCTAAATACGTGGTAGGGCGCGTTAAACAAGGAAGCTTTGATTGGCCTGGGGGATTATGAAGAGCGGAATTGCACTATTAACAAAAATTCGTTACGGGACCCATTGATTTGCGTTTGTAAATAAATAATCATATATGTACAAATTGATGAACCTTCATAGCTCATAAAGCTTGTCAAAGAGGAAAAGCCCATCGGATAATAGAAGATCAATTATAATTACAACAGTGCACATTCTAATTAGTTCCAGTCAAATCAACTAACACAAAAGCCCCAAAAATCACCTGTACCCCATTCAATTCTCTGTAATAACGACGTCCCGTCCGCCCCCCGTTCGCATGAATCACCGTCGAAATGCCCTTTTATCGTATTTGCCACCGTGTCGCGCCACACCCTGTATCTAAATTAACGAGCCGGTTATTCAGCACTATCGCACTTAAACGTCGCATCAATCGGTCGTCAGTTCCGCGTTGACGCGATATAAATTCGGGAATTGTAGGTGGAAGAGCCGTACGTTCCGAGCATCTGTTATTTCAGGTTGCTGAGACATCTGCTGATTTCCAGCGCCGGCACCGCCACCTGGCCTTCGCCTACCCCATGGCTATCCACTTTCATAATTGCTGCATTAACCTTGAATTTCTCTACTATAGCTCCAAAATAATGGACTTACTTCTTCGACTTGATCTAGGTTCTTTTTTATCTAGGTTAGATCAATTTTTCTTCTTCATCAGCAGCCTCTTTTACAGTCTACTCCTGGACATAAGTCTCTCCGAGTTTCTTCCATTCCGTTCCATTTGATACCAGAATCTATTAGTAGAATCATTAGCTTACAATTAGATCAGATTGATCATTTTTACTTCATCTACGGTTCTAATATAACTCATTGTAGATGCATAATTCCACTGTGGTTCTGCGTTGAACCGAGTTCAGAGAGAAGTTTACGTGAACGCGGACCTTCAAGAGCGTTCAAAGGCGGTTCAAGAAGGTTTGAACATTTGAGGTTGAATTTCTATTGAGCATCTGTGAGTTCTTCAGAATTGCAAGTTGATCAACTTTAACTCTTTTAATGGAGAAGACCACGATGTGAGATACGCGGATTTCGGCAAAAGATACGATTAGAAATGATTTATTAGAGCTCAAAACCGTTTTCAGTTGCTCAAAATGTGTTATAATTAAAAAGATATAACACTTTGAAATTTAAAAATTTCGGGTTCTGACTCATAAATCATCAACCAATCATAAACCACTCACGTTTTGTTGTATAGTAAATAGTATGAATTTTCGAACACAGTAACAAAGAATACACAAACGAACAAAAATCAAACTGTCATTTGTCAGATTTTTCTGAAAAATGCACAAAACAAATTACACGAATTGCAGTTCGGCACAAAACACTTTACTGGTAATATTGAAGTTGACAAGAATGCTGCCAAATAAATTTTTCAGGACCATTATTTGTGTTTTTAACACGAAAATCGGTTACAATTTATACAGATGAAGATGTTATTTCTATATTAATATATCGAATTATCCATTAGGTAATGGAAGAAATGGATAAATGAGAAAATGTTTATTGCAATAAATATACAAAAAACGCACATTTTGCGGCGTAAAGAAGAGTAATAGGAAACGTGGCAAACTTGCTAAATGTGACTTCTCTTTGCAACTCTCGCTTTGATTGGAGCAGAGTGTATGACGATTGTGTGACGTTTTTCAAACTTTAAAAATTAATTGCGGCCTTATTTGGCCACAGAAATAAATAAAAATTTCATTACGCGCCTTCTTAGAACACAGGGTTTTGAAAAAAAAATAAAAAAAAAGTCGTGGTCTTCTCGATTTCCAGCTATTTAGCTTCATCTGTAGCTCACCTTCAATAATTAAAATTATTATTGCGGTGACTATGAACTTACGCATAATTCATTATCGCATCATAAACTATCGAAATTGATTATTTACTTCGGAACGAGACAATTTCTGATACAGTTCAAGAGAGCGATGGTTATGAATAGATTTATTTAATTAAACTTGGGTAGACGGTGGGATGGTGGATGTTTATTTCCTATGCACAGTGGGTCCGCGTTGTTTTCCATATATTGTGAACTGTTCGGGTGTTCTACACCGATAGAGCGTAAAGTGTATCACTAGAGCGTGAATCTGTCACAAAGTACAAACACACGCATTTACTCGTTCAGCGAAAGGGAAACATATCATATCTGATTTATCTGATGTATATCGGCGCAACCTAATTCAGTATACAATTTTCTTTCGATATGTACAATAAAAACCTTTTATTTTCTATTAATTCTACCGTTTTAAATACGAAGAACGTCTAAGAATCTAACAATTTACTCGGAAAACTCGTTAAACGAAACGTCCGATTCTTCGAATTGCTTTCCGCTTTCCTTCTTTCCGAAGGAAAACTCCCCTATTGTTACTCGGCGCATCTGGCGGTTAACGTAAATGCCCGGAGAATCCCATTGTTAAACTTAACGAACTGTTACACATTTTAATTCGATTTTATTAGTAATATCATTGCCGAATTAACTATTGCTTCGAGCATTTATGATAGAGATAACAAAAACAACAAGAAAATGGAGAAGACCACGATGTGAGATAGGCGGATTTCGGCAAAAGATACGATTAGAAATGATTTATTAGAGCTCAAAACCGTTTTCAGTTGCTCAAAATGTGTTATAATTAAAAAGTTATAGCCCTTGGAAATTTAAAAATCTCGGGTTTTGACTCATACCTTATCAACCAATCTTGAACCACTCACGTCTTGTTGTATAGTAAATAGTATGAATTTTCGAACGCAGTAGCAAAGAATACACAAACGAACAAAAATCAAACTGTCATTTGTCAGATTTTTCTGAAAAAATGCACAAAACAAATTACACGAATTGCAGTTTGGCACAAAACACTTTACTGATAATATTGAAGTTGACAAGAATGTTGCCAAATAAATTATTCAGGACCATTATTTGTGTTTTTAACACGAAAATCGGTTACAATTTATAAAGATGAAGATGTTATTTCTATATTAATATATCGAATTATCCATTAGGTAATGGAAGAAATGGATAAATCAGAAAATGTTTATTGCAATAAATATACAAAAAACGCACATTTTGCGGAGTAAAGAAGAGTAATAGGAAACGTGGCAAACTTGCTAAATGTGACTTCTCTTTGCAACTCTCGCTTTGATTGGAGCAGAGTGTATGACGATTGTGTGACGTTTTTCAAACTTTAAAAATTAATTGCGGCCTTATTTGGCCACAGAAAAAAATAAAAAATTCATTAAACGCCTTCTTAGAACACACGGTTTTGAAAAAAATTTAAAAAAAGTCGTGATCTCCTCCATTGGACGTTAAAACAACGATTAGTGTGCGGAAAACCGATCGAATTGACGTGCATCAATAAACAGTGAACACGTGTTTAACGGCGATTCGCTAATTTCCGCGTAAATATCTGTTTAAAGGATGATAAACTAGTTTAGTTGTAAACTCGGGAGTTTCTGTTGCCGTTTATACCGAACTGATTGGACTCGACGAGATGAATGTGCGAGTTTGACAAGATTAACGCATCGATCTGTCGACGTAACGTTACATAAAACCGCTAAAATGAGCATTAAAACATCCAATTTATTGTCCCGGTTGATTTACTTTCTCAAATGTTTGGTTTTCTAATTAAAAAAAAGCCACGCGGTGTTGGTCAATTGGTCCCCACGGTCATTTTTGTCAGCGGGGTTCCATAATCCTACAGGTCGATTGGTCCCCAGTTTCAAAATTTAATGGGCTAATTGGTCCCCGCGGTCAAAATATTCCTAATCTGATTAGGTAAGATTTTACATTGCATGAATAAATATCATTTGGCTAACATCTTCTGGTGTACTTACATAGCTGAGAGAATTTGGACAAAATGCAGCTTTTAGTGTTAAAAAATATTTAATATCTAAGCATTAGTAATTTAAAATATATACAATTGGTACAATATATATTAAAAGAAAAATTCTGTACAAAAAAGAATTATTTTAGTTTTAATATACAAACGGATTTCAAAAAATAGTTGGCAACATATGGGAAACTTTATTATTAATTTTACGAAATAGTTATTCTTCACAAAAAGTTCTGCATGATCTAAAATCCAAGATGCAACCATCAAAAATCAAATTTTATTAATCTTATACCAGGTATATCAAAAAATGTGAATTTTGCTCAAGAGTAAAGTACCTTCATATTTTACAATATCGAAATTTGTTATTATGAAAAGTACACCTAATTTTCTAGAAGTATACTGGAAGGGATGGGATTTTCCCTAATATTGAAATAGAAAAAAAAGATAGAAGTCAAAAAATTTCCCCTAATCATAAAATCCTCATTAAATTGTACTACGAAATGAAAATACATAATCGAAATTTACCAGAGAATTTTGAAATTATAAATATTCCCATCGGTCCTTCCTAGAAACCCTTAATCCGGTATTGGGGACCAATTGACTGATAGCTTTCGAGTCGAAAAAGGATTATATTTGAGTAAATTTGACCGCGGGGACCAATTGAACTCCACCCGCTGCAGGGCACGGCATAAAGTCGAGTTGGCAAATATGACATTAGTGACGTGCATCTAACTTTATTTTGCATGAACTATACTCAACTTTAAACTGGACTATACATTGCACATACAGTTTAATTTAATTGAATAATGCAGTTTTGTGATTAATGATGGTATTCTGACAATTATAGCAGTTGACGTCCTGCTGTGTTTTTTTCATTATCATTTACAAATAGATCTATTGTAGTGTTGTGGAGGAACAAGGCGTGAAACAGCACGTCGGGACAATAAAAATATGTGTTAATTCGTTAAACAAATTAGACAATGTTTCGAACAATGGGTATTTATCCATGGTTGAAAGCGAGGAAATCGATTAGTCAAACGATAACTTTACTAATGTCGTGTTACAAATTTATTTCGAGAGGTATATTAGGAAAAACGCGGCGCTATGAACGGTTTTTTAAAACAAATTTCAGGTGTGTACTTATTAGAACGAGAAACCGCAACAATTCCCACAGTTCTGTGCTAATGTTATTTTCCGTATTTCACTTAGAAACTTCTCAAAATCGCGTATTTAAACATTACTCCGGGGATGCAGGGAGAAATGTACATTTCGAAGCAGAAAGTTGATATTAAGCAGCGCAGTTTGTGTGCAGACGTAATAGAAACAACTTTTCAAATTAATATTCCCGCTTATTTTTGATTACATTAAACCGGATTAAATTAAATTAAATGAAAAATTAGGCAGGAATATATACGAAGAAAAAAAAAACATGACACGCAGATCTTAATTGCAGCGTTTCCGCGATTGATATTGTCTGTGCGACGACGAATATATTTCTTAGGCAACAATGGAAGGGTTAACGAAGACTTTGTACCGGCAAATTTCATTATAATTGTACCTGCCGTAAAGCGTACTTTCCAATTTGCACGAAAGGAAAATCCATCCGTGAATCTCGGTGATTATTCTACTGGGGAGGAAAATAATTCGCCGCTTTACTCCTATATACGAAACGGCGAAAATAACATAAACAAAAAGCGATAATTGAAAGGGATATCTCGGATTTTCCTCTTTTGTGAATGATAAATTAAGTAGGTAAGGAGAATTAACTCAAGACGTTGCAAAAATAACGTATAATAATCCCAACTTAATTATTTATTCTTTACTATAGTTTGTGCAAAACAAAGTTAGATGCGCGTCACTAATGTCGTCATATTTGCCATGCGTTGTGGCCAACTTTTAAAAATAAACACATAAAACAGGAACAATTAACAAGAATTATTATCTTTAAATGTAATCTGTTTATTTTAGAAAATTCTTAGATTTTGAAAGTTCGGCAACACTGTCTATTTGTGATGTACTAAATTTGTGATCACGTGCATGCAACTTTATTTTGAACAAACTATATGTATTGAAAAACACAGCACAAATGAATTATGACTAAAGAGCCGCTAATTCGTTCTGAATCATTCTAAAAGTGTTCTGAACAGTTCTAATTCGTTTGGGACAGTTCTAAATTGTTCTGGGCAGTTTTAATTCATTCTGAAACGTTCAAAATTTTTCAGAATTATTTCTAATTCCTTCTGAAGCATTCTGAAAGTGTTCTGAACAGTTCTAATTCGTTCTGGACAGTTTTAATTTATCCTGAAAAGTTCAAAATTGTTCAGAATTATTTTTAATTCCTTCTGAAGCATTCTAAAAGTGCCCTGAACAGTTCTAATTCGTTTGGGACAGTTCTAAATTGTTCTGGACAGTTTTAATTCATTCTGAAACGTTAAAAATTATTCAGAATCATTTCTAATTCGTTCTGAAGCATTCTGAAAGTGTTCTGAACAGTTCCAATTCGTTCTGGAGAGTTTTAATTCATTCTGAAAAGTTCAAAATTGTTCAGAATTATTTTTAATTCTTTCTGAAGCATTCTAAAAGAGTCCTGAACAGTTCTAATTCGTTCAGAAGCGTGTACTGAATATATCAAAATTCATTCTAATGCATTGTGAATTGTTTTGAACTGTCTTAATTGATTCTAGGGCGTTCCTAGAATGTACTGTACAGTTTTTATTCGATCTGGATAATTATAAATTGCTCAGAAATCTTCTAAATTGATTCAGAATGTACATATAAATAAAAATAAATGCAATAATATTCAAAAAAATATGAAAAATATTCAATGATTCTCAAAAAATACCAAAATTATGCAATAATTGTCAAAAAAATATCAAAAATTTGCATTGATTTTTAAATATCAAAATTATTCAATAATTTTCAAAAATAACAAAAATTTGCAGTGATTTTCTAAAAAATATCAAAAATATGCAAAATATGCAAAAAATGCAAATGATCAAAATTGATCAAATTGAATGTATAAATAAAAAGTAGTAAGTACATAAATATCTATATATAGTATATGCTAAAATATGCATTTTTTTTCGCAGTTACCGCACCCTCGCCCATCAGAACAAATGGCGGCGAGCAAAAGAAGCAACAGAATGAAATCATCAATTAGAAAAGAGTTTTTCAACGACGCCCGGCCGTAAGGTGAGGCGCGGAAAGATCGGCGTCGCGACGCCGTCTCGCGCTGTGGCCGCGAGAGGGCGCCCATTCGTTGGCGAAACTTTTAAATTAAGTTTGCGTTGATATTTTGAGTGACACTCCGCTCGTATTTAACAATTAAAACATCGCGCTCCTCCTCTCCTCGGCGACGTCGAGGTGCGGTCGCGTCATTAATTAACGCCAAGCCGTTTCCCAGGGGATGGCGAGTTGACGTCTAACGTTTTGTCGCTGCATTCGACAAAAAAAACCACCCAGCTTTTACCTACATTGATAAATTTTACTGCAAATAATAACACAATAATGCCCCATGTAATTCAACAACCAATTCTTAAAGTAAGGTAATACTTAAACCAGATTTAGGAAGTCATAAGTATACAATTTGTTGTACACTGTGTCCCATTTTGGTCGCGACTGGGGGGTATCTAGGTTATTAGACTTGATAGGACATTGCGGTTTTTTGCGAACCTGTACTACTTTTTTGTCAAACATACAATGGCCCAAACAGATTTTTTAAATCTCTTTTCATTTTTGAGTTACAGGGCGATAATGAAAATTCTGACTTATTCAGCCACCCCCGTATCTCGTTTGCTATTGAAGATATTTTAAATGTGTAAACTGATTATTATAGATAATTTTACGTAGAATTCAGTGACGTCCTTAGTTTTTTTATAGGGGTTACCATTTCTGAAATATGACACCAAGTTGTAATTTTTTTAATGGGACTACCTATATTTTTATTGCCTATTAAATTTGTAATTTTATTCTCTTTTTAATGATATGGCACATTCTATATTTTGAATTTTCTTAAAACGCTCAAAAAAGAGAAAAACTATTTTATTCTAAAAATGGTTAGGGGGCTATGCGGAAAAACAAAAAAATCGTAGAAATGTTTATTTAATATTCTCAACAACTATTTTTATTCTAAAAGTATTTTATTTTGGGTTTTCTGCATAGCCCCCTAATCATTTTTCGAATAAAATAGTTATTCCCTTTTTTGAGCGTTCTAATGAAATTCAAAATATAGAATGCGCCATATCATTAAAAAGAGAAAAAAATTACAAATTTAACTGACAATAAAAATATAGGGTGTCCCATTCAAAAATTACAAGTTGGTGTCATATTTCAGAAATGGTAACCCCCATAAAAAACTAAGGACGTCACTGAATTCTACGTAAAATTATCTATAATAATCAGTTTACACATTTAAAATATCTTCAATAGCAAAGGAGATACGGGGGTGGCCGAATAAGTCAGAATTTTCATTATCGCCCTGTAACTCAAAAATGAAAAGAGATTTAAAAAATCTCTTTGTGCCATTGTAAGTTTGACAAAAAAGTAGTACAGGTTCGCGAAAACCGCCATGTCCTATCAAATCTAATAACCGAGATACCCCCCAGTCGCGACCAAAATGGGACACAGTGTACAATGCGCAGATAGTTGTATGTATAAGAAAATTTATGAATTGTAGACCACTGCGCATACAAGGTCGCGCATATTAGGTTTGTAGTTATTCATAGAGCACTGTAAGCAATGCATGGTTAGAAGTTAGATCGGGCGAACGAAATATGTATAAAGCAGAGCGCAACTTGTGCCGAATAAAATCCGGTACGAGTATAGTTGCATTAGTAAAATCCGGGCATATTTCCACAGCGCGGAAAATTCTTCGACGTATCCAGTTCACGGCTAGTTTTATAGCTCGTAAATCATAAACGTAGAATCAAGGAAATGCGGGCTAAAGAAGGATTTATTCATACAGTTCGGAGTATCGTAATACGGCGAATTGGTGTACCTAACAGGGGTGGATTACGGCGGGGATTTATTGCGGGCGTCGTAAAAAAGGAACTACCCCTAAGCCGAAAGTGCCCCCCCAGTCCGGCCGGCGAGCGATATAAAACCGAACGCGCCCCGACGTATTTTAACATTTGGCCGAAATCCAAACACAGATATTAGTCTGTTCCAATATTTGAAATGGACCTTGATTTATGAATTCAAATTGGGTTATATTTTTATCAAATTCACCGACAGGGTCAATATTTTCCGCGGAGGGGCGTTAATCATCGCGAGCCGCCCGTGATGGAATAGGGTCAGCTGTATCAGAATACTTTATTACTTTCGTTTCCAGGTAGTTAATCATTCAAAAAAACACTTTTCCATATCTCATTCACTATACCAAATTTATGTAGATTTTTTTTCTCTTGCTCAAAATCGAGCAACTGTATTAAGTAGCACTTTAATTAACTTTATACGTCATCAATCATGTATCGAATTCCCTATAACGATAGTGCGCGTAAAGTAAAGGGGGAGTAATTGGATATTAACCGCCCCTAACTAATATTTTTATTTCACGCCGTCTCGGAGGGTGGATGCTCTTCTAATTGACGAACGCGTTTTTTAATCTGTCAATAAGTTTAGAATTACGCGTTTAGGGCCTCCGGCGTATCGAATTCCATCGATTTTATTATTTTTCGCCGGCGAAACGTAACCGTAGTCGGTGCAGAAATTCGAGTGCCGGAAGATTCGATTACGAATAAACAACGAACAGGGGCGGTAGGTGGGCTCAGGCGTAAGTATATGGATAAGCGACCTCGTTATTTACTTCTTTGATGTTTTTAAGATGTATCGATGTTTCGACATCTCGACGGGTTGAGGGGTTGCCCGCAATTATATTTCCATCCGCTTTGTGGATGTAATTAAGTTTGTTTACTGGGGGTAGTGTATACAAGGGGTAGTAGATTTGCAACTTCGATTTTGATCCGAGTGGATATGTACCTAATGTAGAATGTAAATATGATGAAAAATTGTGGTCAAAAAGTGGTTCTGATGATGATGGTTCTTTAAAACCGAAACGTCTGATAAGTAAAGAGCGGAATATATGCAAAATGCAACATTTGCACATATTTAACGAAATGTCCAGTTTTGGCATATTTCAGCATAAATGTAGATATTTATGTACTTTTTGTTTATACACTGATCAATTTTGATCATTTTACATACATTGCATATTTGTGATATTTTTTTGAAAATTATAAAATATTTTTTGTATTTTTTTGAAAATTATAAAATATTTTTGATATTTTTTTGAAAATTATAACATAATTTTGATATTTTTTTGAAAATAACTGCAAATTTTTGATATTTTTTGAAAATTATTGCATGATTTTGGTAGTTTTTGAACATCATTGAATATTTTTGATATTTTCTTGAAAATCAATGCAAATTTTTGATATTTTTCAAAAATCATTGAATATTTTTGATATTTTCTTGAAAATCAATTAAAATTTTGATATTTTTTGAAAATAATTGCTAAATTTTGATATTTTTTGAAAATTATTGCATATTTTTGATATTTTCTTGAAAATCAATGCAAATTTTTGATATTTTTCAAAAATCATTGAATATTTTTGATATTTTCTTGAAAATCAATGCAAATTTTTGATATTTTTCAAAAATCATTGAATATTTTTGATATTTTCTTGAAAATCAATTAAAATTTTTGATATTTTTTGAAAATAATTGCTAAATTTTGATATTTTTTGAAAATTATTGCATATTTTTGATATTTACTTGAAAATCAATGAAAATTTTTGATATTTTTTGAAAATTATTACATTTATTTTTTATTTATATGTATATTAGGAATTAATTTAGAAAATTTCTGAGCAATTTATAATGATCCAGATCGAATAAAAACTGCCCAGAACATTTAAAAACACCCTAGAATCAATTAAGATTGTTCAAAACAATTCACAATGCTTTAGAATGAATTTTGGTACATTCAAAATAATTTTAAACGTTTCTGAACGAATTAGACCTGTTCAGAACACTTTTAGAATGCTTCAGAAGGAATTAGAAATGTTTGCGAACATTTCAGAGAGAATTAAAACTGTCCAGAATATTGTAGAACTGTCCAGAACGAATTGGAACTGTTCAGAACACTTTTAGAATGATTCAGAACGAATTAGAAATGATTCTGAACAAATTTGAACGTTTCAGAGTGAATGAAAACTGTCCAGAACTAATTTTGATATTTTCTTAAAAATCTCTGCATATTTTTGTTTTTTTTTTTTGAAAATGCTGCATATTTTTTAATAAATCTAACTAAATCTATATATGCGCATATATTAGTAATTTTTTGCGCTCTTTACTGATAAGTAAAATAAAGCGATCTTCAATTCTATTAAAAGTAATTGTAAACAAGCTTTTTCCAGCACCAGTAACAAAACATTAAACTACACAAAATCTGCTTGCTCTGGTTTAACCACCCAACTTTTCCGACGTTTAAAAAACAATAAGTTGATGATGGTTCTTTAAAACCGAAACCTCGGATAACTAAAATAAAGCAACCTTCAATTCTATTAAAACTGATAAATGAGCAAGTGAGCTTTCAGCTTCTCTCTAGCAACAAAAATGTACCCCCCAATTGCTCAACTGGCACCCCAATTAACCCTTCCTGTATATCTTACAATTCCCCTCACGACATCCACCGCATACAGTGCAAAACACTAACTTAAATCGCTCAAATTCGGAGCGGTTAGAATATTTTTCGGCGCCGCAAACCGGCTGTACTCCGGGCAACTTTCATAACCGTAACATCCCCGACGAGCGTGCACGGTAATCAATTTGCAAATAAACGTTAACTCCGAAATAATGAGTGTGTCAACTTAGGTGTTTACCGAGAACTTTGTAGTCGGTAACATGGTGATAACTTAATATAGTCTCTCAATTAGCAACGTTGTCTTGTTAGCGTCGAAGAAAATTATCTCCCGGGGGCGCGATTATGTCTCTGGAAGGATTAGAGGGCGGATTCCCCGCGAACGTGCAGAGGGTGAACACGCGTAAGTGGAGAATTTGTTTGGTAAAAATTGTTATAGATGCTTGACCGGCAACGCCGCTGGAGTGGAGCGTGTTTAATTAGAGATGAATTTTGAGCCCAAACTGTTTCGGTTCGGTTGGGAGTTTGAGCTGATTAGAGTTCGTTACTGTCGAAGCGTTTCTATGTTTAAGCTAATTTTCGCATCGGGATGGAATTGTTTGTTTAACCAGGTATAAAAATGCGCCTTGCTATTGGAAATTCCGCGTATCTTTCGGCTGCATTCGCGCTAGACTGCGCTTTATGCCGAATTTAATACCGCGTATATATTTTAACAATATTACCTATTTAATTACAAAACTACTAAAGTTTGGTGTAGTGTAGTAAATCGTAAAGCGAGATTATCGCGGTTATCCATAAACTAGCGCTAATTTTATAGGAGAGCATCGCGAATATAAAAGCTCTCGTATTAAATTGACTTTATAAATTATGCTAACTTTTACTGCCTCCAGTGATTGCACAAGTAAACGTAATTAATTAGACAGTTTTAATGATTTGCCGCATTCGCGACACTTTCCTAATTAAATCATAATTTTACGTCCAGCATTTCGCAAGTTTCCAAAAAAATATATGTATACAGGGTGTATCAAAATTATAGCCCATAAATTAAACCACATATTCTGGGGACAAAAATAGCTCGATTGAACCTAATTTACCTTAGGACAAATGTGCACCAAAAAAAAGTTACAGCCCTTGGAAGTTATACAAATTAAAAATCGATTTTTTCCAATTTCTCGAGAACATTTTAGTATTTTTTTATGAAAATGGACAGGTCGTTCTTCTATTGCAAGAGCAACTTTCTACAAAAAAATTACGAAATCTGTGCACCCCATTAAATTTTTATGGGATTTGTGATCCCTTCAACTTCCCCAAATTTTTGTGTACGTTACAATTAAATTATTTTTGTCAAGCCATTAGTTTAACACATTATTTTGGAAACTTTTTTGTCTCTTAGTACTTTTTCGATTAGCCAGTTTTTATCAAGATATGGGCTCTTTTCGATTATATTTTAAAAATTCTGAGAATAGAAAAAGTAGATTATAAGTGAATTTTTAAGTCATTCGGATGTTAAAAAATATTTATTGAATCTAATTAAATATTTTGTGCTTTGTAAAAATGTTTTCTCAGAAGTCAATGATTTTCCAACATATTCGATTTTCCTTGATAAATCATTGCCATAGGTGTTCAAGAAAATGGAGGTCATTTTTACAAAACATAAAATATTGAGTTAGATTCAATAAATATTTTTTTAACATCCGATTGACTTGAAAATTCACTTATAATCTACTTTTTCTATTCTCAGAATTTTTAAAATATAATCGAAAAAAGCCCATATCTCGATAAAAACTGGCTAATCGAAAAAGTACTAAGAGACAAAAAAGTTTCCAAAATAATGTGTTAAACTAATGGCGTGACAAAAATAATTTAATTGTAACGTACACATAAATTTGGGGAGGTTGAAGGGATCACAACCCCCATAAATATTTTATGGGGTGCACAGATTTCGTAATTTTTTTGTAGAAATTTGCTCTTGCAATAGGAGAACCACCTGTCAATTTTCATGAAAAATTACTAATATGTTCTCGAGAAATTGGAAAAAATCGATTTTTAATTTGTAACTTCCAAGGGCTGTAATTTTTTTTTGGTGCACATTTGTCCTAAGGTAAATTAGGTTCTATCGAGCTATTTTTGTCCCAAAAATATGTGGTTTAATTTATGGCCTATAATTTTGATACACCCTGTATACAGGGTGAGTCATAAAAATCTCTTTCCATTCGTTACAATACTCCGTGCGATTGAACGCCACTCACCCTGTAGGTATATTGCGATTTAAAAAAAAACCTCCACACAGGCAATCACCCTGTAGATAACAATCAGCAGGGCGAGCTGCAAACATTATTATTGTTTCATTGAAAATAAAATTGCCTTTTGTGTATACGTAGACGTTAGAAAAATAATAATTCATTGTGTTCCGTTGACTGCGAAACCCCGCAATTTTAACGCGGCAACATCCGCTAAAAATATAACCCGAAACGAAAATAAAATTAATGCAACAATGAACATCGTAATAATTTTGTTTTTCCCCTTGTTAAATAGAATCGTTTTTATCTCGGGCGAAGCGATATGCAAATTTTTTACACATTTCCCTTTTTTTTTAAATTATTTTATATTTTATTGTTGTCTCTTATTACTCACTCGTTCGTCTCTACTTTTTCTGCAACGCACTGATGTACAATGGTGTCCACCTTAATTGCGCAGTGTAATAATATTGTACCTACCATAAAATACAAATAAATCAAATCTTTTGATGTTTGCCTAGCTTAAATTCGAGCTAGCTAAGCAAGCGAAATGATGAAGTGTGAAATGATATAATAGCAGATAACTTAATGTCTTCCCCTTTAGGGATACGAAATCTACCAAACCTATCTCACGCCGGTTTATTTTATTGCTTCCATGCGGCTCCTTCCTCTTTCATTTATATTTTACGAGGTGCTACTGATTGCATATATTCCACACCTTCAGCGACTACCGCGCCCCAATAAGGTTATCAGTTTTCCCCTTTATTTACACTGCTCGCCTGTTGAAGACATTCGCCGAGGACGACAAAGGATAATTCGCGCCGGGAATGGAGATGCTCCGAAGTGGCGACAAATTAGCAGAGTCAACTGCATTAAAGCGGGCCGCGCGCGGGCCGGAAACGCGAAATTTATCGGCCTTTTCTTCGACACGTTTTCTTTTTTTTTTCGACGGTTATTTAACTTCCCGGATCGATTTTTCAACGCCGAGGGAATTCCCATTGACATGTATGACGTTTCAATCAAATGGGTTCTTAAGTCGAGGGTAATCTAGCGAAAAGGGGTGGTTATTGGGCCATATCGATTCCTGTGGCATACGTACAACTCTCTCTTCATAATCCCCCAGGCCAATAAAGTAAAGCTGGCAACATTGCTATGGCCAGGCCAGTGGAACTCGGACTTGGTACTGTCTCCGTATATCGGGTAGCCATTTGTTTATACCTTCGATTCAAGTCCGATTTCGACTGGCCTGGCCATAGCAATGTTGCCAGCTTTACTTTATTGGCCTGAGGGATTATGAAGAGCGGAGTAGTACAATGGAGAAGTCCACCACGATGTGAGACACGCGGATTTCGGCAAAAGATACGATTAGAAATGATTTTTTAGAGCTCAAAACCGTTTTCAGTTGCTCAAAATGTGTTATAATTAAAAAGATATAGCGCTTCGAAATTTAAAAATTTCTGGTTTTGACTCATACCTTATCAACCAATCATAAACCAAACACGTCTTGTTGTATAAGTAAATAGTATGAATTTTCGAACGCAGTAACAAAGAATACACAAACGAACAAAGATCAAACTGTCATTTGTCAGATTTTTCTGAAATTTGCACAAAACAAATTACACGAATTGCAGTTCGGCACAAAACACTTTACTGATAATATTGACGTTGACAAGAATGTTGCCAAATAAATTTTCCAGAACCATTATTTGTGTTTTTAACACGAAAATCGGTTACAATTTATACAGATGAAGATGTTATTTCTATATTAATATATCGAATTATCCATTAGGTAATGGAAGAAATGGATAAATCAGAAAATGTTTATTGCAATAAATATACAAAAAACGCACATTTTGCGGAGTAAAGAAGAGTAATAGGAAACGTGGCAAACTTGCAAAATGTGACTTCTCTTTGAAACTTTCGCTTTGATTGGAGCAGAGTGTATGACGATTGTGTGACGTTTTTCAAACTTTAAAAATTAATTGCGGCCTTATTTGGCCACAGAAAAAAATTAAAATTTCATTACGCGCCTTCTTAGAACACACGGTTTTGAAAAAAAAAAAATAAAAAAAAAAGTCGTGGTCTTCTCCATTGCAGCAGAATCTAGTTGTAGTGGAAAATGCCTGAAGATGGCGGTAGTATAGCCTCTGTTTTTACATGGTTATTATTTTTTTAGTAACTGCTCAGTGTAAATGTGGTTTCGTTCTTGGTGCATTCCATGTATGCAGTTGGAAATTGAATGTTTTTATTTCGCAAACTGAATTAAATTCGCAAAATTAAATACCCTCCGGCGATGAACTATGCATGTTTACATAATCTCCCAATGTTAATTTGCGGAGCGGGTCGGAAGTATTTCGGCTACGTTTCTACCTACGTTATTATTTCGCTGTGCGAACCTTTTCTCGTTTCTCCCGTTGATATATTTCGAAATAAAATCCATATTAACGTCAGCCGGACAATTATTGTTGGAAGCCACGAAGACGGAAAAAAGAGGCTCGTCTGGCAGTCAGTCTAACTTTAAAAGTTAATTATTTTCGTTCGCAGCGGCGAGCTTACAGCGAAACGGGAGTCCATTATGCTTCGTTAGAATGGTAAAGAGACGTTTTCTAATAAGCTTGAAGTAGTGATTCCGGCGACGCGTTCGCCGTTTCGACACAAACGACTATAAAATTTCAGATTGTTCCGGGGTTATTGTTCCGCTTTAATGGAGTTAGACACGGGCGCTGGGAAAGCCGGTCTATTCGGCGAGCCCAAAGCCCCGATATCTGATTTCTTTACGGGCTACAATGTATTTCCCCGAAGTTCGCTGCTTAATAAACATATCGCATTGTAATGGAGCCGCGTGACTGATTGTTATTCGACCTTTTCGTTTTCTCGAAACAATTATATTTTTTTTGTTGTATATATATTCAATTCGTTTTGATACTTTGTTGACTATACCAAGAAGTGGACTAATTTCAAAAAACACTCTGTATACCCACATTTTTTTTTCGGGTGGAGTTCAATTGGTCCCCGCGGTCAAATTTACCCAAATATAATCCTTTTTCGACTCGAAAGCTCAATTGGTCAATTGGTCCCCAATACCGGATTAAGGGTTTCTAGGAAAGGACCGATGGGAATATTTATAATTTCAAAATTCTCTGGCAAATTTCGATTATGTATTTTCATTTCGTAGTACAATTTAATGAGGATTTTATGATTAGGGGAAATTTTTTGACTTCTGTCTTTTTTTTCTATTTCAATATAGGGAAAATCCCATCCCTTCCAGTACACTTCTAGAAAATTAGGTGTACTTTTCATAATAACAAATTTCGATATTGTAAAATATGAAGGTACTTTACTCTTGATCAAAATTCACATTTTTTTAATACCTCGTATAAGATTGATAAAATTTGATTTTTGATGGTTGCATCTTGGATTTTTTCATGCAGATCTTTTTGTGAAGAATAACTATTTCGTAAAATTAATAATAAAGTTTCCCATATGTTGCCAACTATTTTTTGAAATCCGTTCGTATATTAAAACTAAAATAATTCTTTTTTGGTACAGAATTTTTCTTTTAATATATATTGGACCAATTGTATATATATTTTAAATTACTAATGCTTACATATTAAATATTTTTTAACACTAAAAGCTGCATTTTGTCCAAATTCTCTCAGCTACGTAAGTACACCAGAATATGTTAGCCAAATGATAGTTATTCATGCAATGTAAAATCTTATCTAATCGGATTAGGAATATTTTGACCGCGGGGACCAATTAGCCCATTAAATTTTGAAACTGGGGACCAATCGACCCGTAGGATTATGGCTGACAAAAATGACCGTGGGGACCAATTGACCAACACCGTTTTTTTCTTATCAAACGTTTCGTTTGTGCCGAACCATCATCAACTTCATTTTTTTGGCAAGAGAAAGGCGCTTTATCAAATTGAGTTATTTACATTATCATGTTCATTCTAGCATTGCGTACGCCAAGATTAATATAGAAAGTACATTTTCGTACACTTTCAACGAAAATCGGACGGCTCCGCGTTAATTTTTAACTGGATGAATTATAAATGGCGCAGGAAGTCGGCCTTTCGCGAAAGGGAGAATTCACGTTCAACCGAATTTAATTACAGACGCGAAAATTAAATTTTGACGAGGAGAAAAAATTTAAAAATACTCCTCCATATCTGTTTACTTTATAACGTTCTAAAAATTTTACCTACCCATCGAGACTGTCGATGATAAACCGAAAATAAACACATAATAAAGTTAGTTGAATCTGATGAGTAAAACGGCTTCGCCAGACGAAAGAAATCTAATCTCGAGCACTAAAACGGATGATGCTCTTCTCGTATTAACGATGCGCTATTTTCAACCCCCGGATGCATATGAGTTACACCAGAAGGCTGTAAAAATATTATCAGAGCGATGGATACGATGGAAACAAATTATTCAAACTATTTAGTTACATTATCTGGGTTATAAAGATCGCAACATCGCCATCGATTTCGAGGGGGTTCGTTCGTTATCACCTCTCTAATGGCGAAATTATGCGGTTGAAATATTTAACTGAATTTAGTTAAATCGGTTTGTAACATGCCGGGACCATTGTATGAATTCATTCAAAATGCCGGTCGGTGTCGTTATTATTTATAGATAATGTTCATTATATCCGACGTCAAATAAACGGAAGCGAATGTAATATTATAATTAGTAATGATCCATTAACAATATGATTAACTTCATTGTTTCAAGCATTAATTATACTGTTGCGCAATTTTATATGTTGTTAATTGTAATGGAGGTGAAGGATTTAATGTATTATACTGATGTCGGTTTTGTATTCAAATTAGGACGTTCTCAATGCGTTTACATTCATGAGATAACTTCAGATATTAGTTATAAATAAAATGCATATTAAACACAGTTTTTGATATTTGATGAATACAATTTTTATGTTACAGTGGCTTGCTGGAGTGATTTTGTTAAGTACCTACCTGCAATTGTAAAGAAAATTTTACCACTAAAAAATAAAAATGTACATTACGAGTAATTAAAATAGCATGCCAAATATACCTAGTGATTCAATAGTTATGAGTAAAGAGCGGAATATACGCAAAAAAATTGCTAATATATGCGTATGTAAGAATTATTTAAAAAATATGCAGTGATTTTCAAAAAAATATCAAAATTAGTTCTGGGCACTTTTAATTCACTTTGAAACGTTCAAAATTGTTCGGAATTATTTCTAATTCCTTCTGAAGCATTCTAAAAGTATTCTGTACAGTTCTAATTCGTTCCAGAAGCTTTTTTAAATTGTTCTGAACATATCAAAATTCATTCTAAAGCATTGTGAATTGTTTTGAACAATCTTAATTGATTCTAGGACGTTTTTAAATGTTCTGGACAGTTTTTATTCGATCTGGATCATTATAAATTGCTCAGAAATTTTCTAAATTGATTCAAAATATATATAAATAATAAATAAATGCAATAATTTTCAAAAAATATCAAAAATATGCAATAATTTTCAAAAAATATCAAAAATTTGCATTGATTTTCAAGAAAATATCAAAAAGGTGCAATAATTTTCAAAAAATATCAAAAATTTGCATTGATTTTTAAGAAAATATCAAAAATATGCAATAATTTTTAAAAAATATCAAAAATTTGCATTGTTTTTCAAGTAAGTATCAAAAATATGCGATAATTTTCAAAAAATATCAAAAATTTGCATTGATTTTTAAGAAAATATCAAAAATATGCAATAATTTTCAAAAAATATCAAAAATTTGCATTGATTTTTAAGAACATATCAAAAATATGCAATAATTTTTAAAAAATATCAAAAATTTGCATTGTTTTTCAAGTAAATATCAAAAACAGGCAATAATTTTCAAAAAATATCAAAAATTTGCATTGATTTTTAAGAAAATATCAAAAATATGCAATAATTTTCAAAAAATATCAAAAATTTGCATTGATTTTTAAGAACATATCAAAAATATGCAATAATTTTTAAAAAATATCAAAAATTTGCATTGTTTTTCAAGTAAATATCAAAAACAGGCAATAATTTTCAAAAAATATCAAAAATTTGCATTGATCTTCAAAAAAATATCAAAAATTTGCATTGTTTTTCAAGTAAGTATCAAAAATATTCAATAATTTTCAAAAAATATCAAAAATTTGCATTGTTTTTCAAGTAAATATCAAAAATATTCAATAATTTTCAAAAAATATCAAAAATTTGCAATAATTTTCAAGAAAATATCAAAAATATTCAATAATTTTCAAAAAATATCAAAAATAGGCAATAATTTTCAAAAAATGTCAATAATTTGCATTGATTTTCAAAATTTGATTCGATCTCCTGGCTGACCTCTACATAATACTTATAACATTGCACTTTCCCAATCAAATACTCTGTATACGTACATTCTGAAATTGCACACCGATGCCCATAACACCCGGTATACCGGTATTTTCCACCGGGTCGTTTTTTACACATGCAATTAGTAATTCAATACCGACGTCGACAGTTGTAAAGCTACGTTTCGTGTTGTTTTCAGGGAACAAAAAAAACATAGGGAAGCGACAACGCTATATGCAGAACTGATCTGTCCAATGCTCTAATCCAGATTCCGGCCATCCGGAACTAATGCCCGTAGGTGAATCGGGTGTCGGTTTATAAAAAAAAGTGCGCCCGGACATGCGGAAACATTGTCGTATGTATCGGATTTTAATTTCCAAAACGTATTGTTACCAAAATTCATAACGTTCTGGCGCTAGTGCATCTGTCGACGCAAATTTTATTACAGAGAAATGTTACTACAGCTGGAATTTTTAAAAACTGCAAGATTCGATTGAACGGGTGGAGTTCAATTGGTCCCCGCGGTCAAATTTACCCAAATATAATCCTTTTTCGGCTCGAAAGCTATCAGTCAATTGGTCCCCAATACCGGATTAAGGGTTTCTAGGAAGGACCGATGGGAATATTTATAATTTCAAAATTCTCTGGCAAATTTCGATTATGTATTTTCATTTCGTAGTACAATTTAATGAGGATTTTATGATTAGGTGAAATTTTTTGACTTCTGTCTTTTTTATCTATTTTAATATAGGGAAAATCCCATTCCTTCCAGTATACTTCTAGAAAATTAGGTGTACTTTTCATAATAACAAATTTCGATATTGTAAAATATGAAGGTACTTTACTCTTGATCAAAATTCACTTTTTTTGATATACCTCGTATAAGATTGATAAAATTTGATTTTTGATGGTTACATCTTGGATTTTAGATCATGCAGAACTTTTTGTGAAGAATAACTATTTCGTAAAATTAATAATAAAGTTTCCCATATGTTGCCAACTATTTTTTGAAATCCGTTCGTATATTAAAACTAAAATAATTCTTTTTTTGTACAGAATTTTTCTTTTAATATATATTGTACCAATTGTATATATTTTAAATTACTAATGCTTAGATATTAAATATTTTTTAACACTAAAAGCTGCATTTTGTCCAAATTCTCTCAGCTATGTAAGTACACCAGAAGATGTTAGCCAAATGATAGTTATTCATGCAATGTAAAATCTTATCTAATCGGATTAGGAATATTTTGACCGCGGGGTCCAATTAGCCCATTAAATTTTGAAACTGGGGACCAATCGACCTGTAGGATTATGGAACCCCACTGACAAAAATGGCCGTGGGGACCAATTGACCAACACCGGATTGAACAACCCTTACAACTAAATAATTAGCGGAACACGAAGCTCGTTAGAATGGCCGAATGGCAGCAATTCAATAAGTACGGCATTAACGTAAGAATTTCTGCTATTACGTTATTAAACAAAATTCCACTCTCGTTAAAAATACATAATCTCCGCACGAATATCGCATAACAAATCATAAAAGTTGTTTGTAATTAGAAGCATTTGCATAACCTCGGGACGGGGGCGAAAGGGATATGCGAAAAAGAAACAATACTTATTCATTTTTCCGTGTCACTTAACGGCGAAACTCGATGTAAGTGATTTAGTGTGTCACGCGAAACGATCATATTTCTATCAGTTGCGACCGATTTCGAAACGAACTAATAAGAAAGGACCTACAGTTAATAACTGCCTAATTTAGAGGTAAACTTATGAAAATTCAAACTCGCTTTTACTCACAAAAAAACTCTACTAATAAATCAGAAGTGGGATTATAGAGAATAGAGTTGCGGCACAAACAAGTAACGGTTACAAAAAAATAAAGGACACATCCAGAAGCGGGATTAGTTAATAGAGATTAGAGAGAGTAATTTTTCGGGTTTTCCCCGAGCAATTACTTCGCTGGCAGTTCTTAAGAACTCCGCCGCGCGCAAAAACTCGCTCCTGTTGTTTGATTCCTTCGGTTAATTCATCCCCCCGGTTGAATTCGAGTAATGAATTTTCTTTTAAAATGAAAATCGGTCCTGCGACTCGTCGGTGGCGCGTTTTATATGGAAATGTCGCCATGACATGCTTCGTTAAAGTCGTAAAATAGCGCCGGCCCGGCCACGCAGGGTCGGACTGTTTTGTATAAATAAAAAGCGCAAAGGAAAAACGATAATGCGGTTTGCATGCTAAAGAGCTTCTAATTAATCTCTTTACCGAAACCGAAACGGCGAAACGGAACGGTTTTTTTTTCTCTTCTCTCCTAGCAGTCGAATGTCCTCCATTAGATTAGCCCCAATTGGAGTTCGATCCGGGAAAATTGCATCTAATTTTTTCCCTAAGCGAGTTAATTTGTTCCGGGGCGCGACAAATTCTTCGATACGGTGCTGCGGCGAGCTCGTAATTAAGAAGCTTTTTGTGTTTCTTCTTTTAATAAATTGTGTCTATAATTGAGGGAAATTAGTTTAATTCGAGTTTGGAGCGGAACAAAAAAATTAATTTCGACTAATTAAAAATATGTCTATTAAATTTGGAATCGGGGAATTTGGGAAGGAATTGTGTATAATTGCTTTTATATAGGGTGGCACATTATTATGGAAATGCTCAATCCACCTGTTACCGTAGATAATAAGTAAAGAGCGGAATATATGCAAAAAAAATTGCTAATATATGCGCATATATATATGCAACGATTTATTTAAAAATATGCAGTGATTTTCAAAAAAATATCAAAATTAGTACTGGACAGTTTTAATTCACTCTGAAACGTTCAAAATTGTTCAGAATCATTTCTAATTCGTTCAGAAGCATTCTAAAAGTGTCCTGAACAGTTCTAATTCGTTCTGTACAGTTCTACATTCTTTTGAAGAGTTTTAATTCACTCTGAAACGTTCAAAATTATTTCTAATTCCTTCTGAAGCATTCTAATAGTGTTCTGAACAGTTCTAATTCTTTCTGGACAGTTCTAATTCGTTCTGGACAGTTCTAAATTGTTCTGGACAGTTTTAATTCACTCTGAAATGTTCAAAATTGTTCAGAATCATTTCTAATTCCTTCTGAAGCATTCTAAAAGTGTTCTGAGCAGTTCTACATTCTTTTGAAGAGTTTTAATTCACTCTGAAACGTTCAAAATTATTTCTAATTCCTTCTGAAGCATTCTAATAGTGTTCTGAACAGTTCTAATTCATTCAGAAGCGTTTTAAATTGTTCTGAACATATCAAAATTCATTCTAAAGCATTGTGAATTGTTTTGAACAATCTTAATTGATTCTAGGGCGTTTTTAAATGTTCTGGACAGTTTTTATTCGATCTGGATCATTATAAATTGCTCAGAAATTTTCTAAATTGATTCAGAATATACATATAAATAAAAATAAATGCAATAATTTTCAAAAAAATATCAAAAGTTTGCATTGATTTTCAAGAAAATATATAAAAATATGCATTAATTTTCAAAAAATGTCAAAAATTTACATTGATTTTCAGAAAAATATCAAAAATTTTCAATGATTTTCAAAAATATCAAAAATTTGCAGTGATTTTCAAAAAAATATGAAAATATGCAATGTATGTAAAATGATCAAAATTTATCAAATTGAACGTATAAACAAAAAGTAGTAAGTACAAAAATATCTACATATATATGCTAAAATATGCAATTTTTTTCAAAAAATGCAACAAACCGTTAAATATATGCAATGTTGCATTTTGCATATTTTCCGCTCTTTAATGATAAGTATCAAAAAGAGTTCTTTAATTACAATAATGTTGTAGAATCTTTATTCTGCATATTATAAAATTGGTTGATTTATACAGAGTGTTTCTTTTTGAAGTGGTATAGGCCCTGTATTTTATTCAACAATTGAATCAAGCTTTAGCATTTTTATGTAAATACATAATCGCCTCAAATTAATTTCAAATCCCCCACAAAACCATTTTAATTATAAAAATATTATTCCATTAGATAATACATTCCCGATAAACTTTAAATTCCATTAGAGTAATTAAATCAATCGTCCTCTCCGCAAAGCCTAAATATCCGGACTAATAACACCTATTAAAAGGAGTTTTTATCGTAATGCCGCTCATTATATGAAATTTCATTGTCCATTTCGACACCCGCTCAATGAAATATTGGAAATTACTTTCAAGTTTACTTCATTAACCATTTACGATGACATCGTTTCGATTTCGATAAATAAAATTTATAGATTATTACGAGGCCTCGTTCCGGAACGGTAGTAATTCGAAGATAAACTCGAATAAAACAGTTCAGTAATCAGTTTTTAGCCGAGTTGAATGCGTTTTGTATTGACCGATAACGCTATTATATCTTATTGTTGTCGATACGACTTGTAGACTTGCTTTACGACAATATAACGTTAACGTAAGTGAAGGATGAAAATTCGTTAAAACTTTCGAACGAAAATCGCCATCGGGCATATTAAAAATCAATTACAATTTTACATATCAGGCATATCTATCAACAAAAACAATTCCGGATTTGATTGGTTTCATTTTTAACAGTTGTTTTGAATATCCGCTCGAATTTATCGGATTTTACTTGTTCGCTTTTTTGCCATATTCCTGTTTTTTCCTAGCTAATAAAACGGGTTTTCAATTTAGGTACAATTTTTAAAATTAAACTTGTCTTGTGGGCTATCAATTCAATTCCTGTTCGTTTTGAACAAACCAGTTTTATTACACTCCACCATACGCCCCAATTTCAAAAAGTGCACAAAAAATAAATAACTGCCACGCAATAATAACTCTCTATTCGATACATTTTAAATGCGAATTAAATACCTCTGCAGTGTATAATGTTGTGAGAAATTTTAGCTGTTGTGGAAAATCAATCTTGGGCAATAATGGAGAATGAGAGGTATTGTTTCTTATCGTTTAAAATGGACTGGGAAAGGTCCGGTTGCTGCGAAAGCGACCTCCGCATCTCCGGAGAATCCGCGTTTTGAATATGTAATGTTCGAAGTCAAAGGGATTCTTAGGAGAATCCGGCGCCCGAGAAAACATATCGAGATGTACTGCCTCACCGAAAATAAACTTGTATGAATAAGTGAAATCAATAAGCGTCCGGGGATTTCTGGAAATCGGTCAATTGGAACGTATCGGGAGGATTTTCTGGACCGTTTTCGAATCCACTCGGGAATATATTTTATGGTTTCGTGATTTCCATAGTTTTTTTTTATTTCCTTCCAATTGATGTACGTTTGTAGGTTAATTTTCTGGCAAACTGACAAGCGAAAACTCACAAACGATAAATGACAAACGACAATTGACAAGAGACTACTCACAAACGACAACTGACAAACGACAACTGACAACTGATAACTGACAAGTGACATTTGACAAGCGTCAACAGACAACTGGCATCAATGTAATAAATTAAATGGAAGTTTTATTTTGAATACAAAAGTATAGAAATCTTGCTTTTGAAACCGTAGGAAATATCAATGGTGTTACCGCTGATGTGAAATGAAAATTAGCTTATTCAAGAAGCTATAAAAATGTTTACGATTACGAGCAGCACTGTATGCGGGCGTGTCAAATCTTCTGGCAGCATTTCGTAGGTTTCTGTTTTTAGTTATCCCGCCATCGTATATTGTTCTGTCGTTTTCCCTACCCATTCGAGAATCAGCAGGTCATAAAATGCGCGCATTTCGCGTTTGCGGTATAATTACGAAAAGGGGTAGGGTTCGGGGGGGTTGATTTGTAATCCGCGTATGTCCCTTAAAAAGGGGGATATTTTCGTTTCGGGGTCGATTTATTAGCGAGCATGTACGTTTGACATAATGACATTAAATAGTGTATACTTAGAGTATTAGAAGAATTTACATATTTCACTTGACATTATAATGAGAACACGCCTAAAATCAGATAAGGGTATTGTAATATTCTTACCAAACGGCACGCAAACCAAACGTTTTAAATTATTATAGCGCAATATAAATTATATTTTCTCGTTCGGTCGCAATCCCGAGTTGTGTTTTTTTATTTGAATTACCAACATAAACAGCTGGATGTGCCGTTATTAATGTTTTTATACAACGTTAAAAATTAATTAATTAATAAATAACCTTTTGGTGTAACATACACTTCGGTAGAAATAGCTGAAGATACTGAATGCGCGAATTGTTGGCTATAGCCTTAGATCATGTATAAATGGATGCATCGATGAAGTAAAAACTCGGTTCCAACATATCAGCGACGTACTTTAATTACCCATCCTTGTTTAACACGTTGTGTTTCTTAACGCTCCATCTTTTTTTTGGTCAACTGACATCTTATGATACATTTGACATACAGAATTAGCGCCAAATTTAAACATTCATACTTTCAATTTTATTTGTGTAACCATATTCAATAATTCTAATATAAAAAAATAAGAAATAACAATCAAAACAAACCCGTGACGTTTTAAGGTTAGCAAAAGTTAGGTTAGATTAGGATTAGGTTAAGAAGTAGAAAGTAGCAACGTTGCCAAATTTCTAAAAGCTATTTCTTTTCTCTTTTTATCTTGTACCAAAAATAAATAATGGATTAACTATTTTTATTAATAATTATAAAGTTAAAATATCTATACATCAAAAGTTCATTTACGAATTTAAACAGTATAATTTTTGATAAAGAATATACATAGATATGATTCAAAAGTGTTAAAATATTTGAATTAATAATAAATCTAGATAAATCTGGCAACAAGATATATTTAAACAGTTATCTAATTCATACGTTCAAGTTTTCAATGCGCATGCTCCATTAGCTGACCAAAACAAAGATAAAGCTATTAGAAATTCTATAAAGCAGAAGGAGATAATGTGAAAAAGGCATGTTGGAAATGTTGGAACCGGGACGTACATTCAGTTTTTATGGTATTGAGGCATCCATTTATATATGATCTAAGGCTATAGCAGTCGATCTGTAAGTATATAGTATTGTATTGACATTGCCGTTAAGTAGCGGGTGCTTTTGTATCGAATCTACCATACAATAATTATAATCCGAAATAACACAAAGCCGTTTTCCTTTGCCGAGGATAATTCGGCGTATCCCCGTTCTCTCCTTTCGCATGTTAAGTTTCCTTATGGGTATCCTTTGCTGCCGGAACGACGGGGAATATCATTTATTCAGGAAGCTATTTGATGTGAAGTGCTAATTCTGTTCGCGTCGTGTTCTATTTTGTTTCCTTTCGTCGTGCGGTAATAGTTTAAATTGACTTGTACGGTAATTACTTGAACATCAAAACAGAAACGGGGCGCGTTGTGTTTCGTAAAAGGAGCACCGAGCTATTTGTCTCGTTAGGTGAACTTACAAAGAAAATCGCTACGCGTTAAACAAGCATCAATATTCATTAAATTCTGTATAAGCCTTCCTATACGCTGGTAATAAGCAGCGTAATATACATTTGAAGTTATTATGGATGAAAAATTTGATAGGAATTAACTGCAAATTCATGTAAATAGTTGAAAAACAGTTGCTGGATCGAAAAGGATTCTGCGCCCCCTTTCCGAGCTTCAGCGAGTCTCGAAAATATAGTCATTAGATTAAAAATTGTATTTCCAATATAAAAGAGGTATTCAAACGGTAGATATATGTAAGCGTTATTTGCGGGAAACCATCTCGTATAAAGAAAATGTTATGCAAGCCTCGAGTATACTAGGTAGCAGATAGTATACCGAAAATTGTAAATATTTGAGATAGTCATCCGGGGAGTTCAGAAGCACCGTCGGCTCTATTCCAGCCATCGTAATGAAAAAGTCAATATCGAATATAAATTCTAAATTCAGCAACCGATCAAAAAGTTAGGAAAAGGTATCAGTGTGCAAATTGTGAAATTGGAAAGATGAAAGAGTTGCCGGCGACGGCTGAAAAAAGAGTCGAGCGAAAATAACCGGGAGCCCGAACAAACTCGACTCGAGGATTTTCTCTTTTTCGAAAGAAGTCGTTCGGTTGGCGGAGTGTCGGTCGGATTGGTAATGGCTTTCACCTGAAGAATTCATAATATCGGGAAAGTTTTTTCTTGTTGCTATTGCTTTTTTTAAATTCATATTTTCCGGGAATATTTATTGACATCGAAAGAATTCATTTCTTTTTTCGGTGCAAAGGAGAAGTTTCCTTACAAAAGTTATTCAAAGAAATATCACACTATATATATGTGAAAATTAACATACAGGCCACTATACGCTGAAATATGGTCCATTTTATGAGTTGAACAAAGATCATTGTTAAAACAACAGAGGTTAGAGCGAGACAGTTGCAATCTCTTTCTTTTTCCTTTATATGAGATTAATGGAAGTTGTCTTTGTTGCTCCAACATATACCATATAAATTTTTGTATACTTGACTTCAATATAAAAATATTCTTCCAAACCCTAAACAAATTTTCTACTCATAACTTTGACCATTTCCATTATTAAAAAATATGATTAGTTTTTACAAGAATTGTGCAGTTTTCCGATTCCCTTCATACCTGCTAATTATTTATTTAAACTAATTTTTTTCAACAATTCAGTTTGCCAAAGTTAATTGTTTCTGGAGCGCAAAGTTGCCGCGGAAAGTCCCTTGATGGAAAATAAACTTTGAAATTACTTTTTCCACAGTGTTTTCCGAATCGCCCGCGGCCTACTCTTTTTTATGTAAATACGGTGACACGGCGATAAAATATTAAGCCCAGGTAACTAAGATAAAAAGTACATTTTTTAACAAATTGAAAAAAAAATTAAACCGAAAAAAATGTTCCTTCTACCTGGTCGTTCGTGGGGCGGACGTGAAATAACACGCCGTGTTATGTGTTTACATTCATAATTCACAAGTTTATTTTAATATTTAGCTAAAAGCTTTTTAAAAAAAATACAGTAAGATAAATTTGTAATTATTTTTCCATTAATACCTTTAATTACAAAGGAGCAATCAACCTTTAAACCGTTCGAAATGTGAAAGCTTGGTTATATAAATCGCCATGGCAACAAAAAAAAGATCTCGATAGATTTCGACTAAAAACCATCCGAAACTATTCTACCAGAAACCCCAATGATATAACACTAGGAACTCCAATACAATATAAATTCAACCCAAAAATCCAATCCAATCAGTTGGTAACCATGCGACTCCTAGTACTGTGCGCGGGGCTACTCCTCATCGCCAATCTCGGTTCGTACAAACCCCAACCCCATAACAAAATACTAACCACCAATTATATACCCAATCCACAGGCGCCTCTAGGATAATCACAGAAGACTCCGAAGATGGCGCCCTAGTCGACCTCGACGTTTCGGAATCGAAGCACGGCCATCATCACGAAGAAGGCGGCGGGCACGAGCACCACGCTCACCACCACGAGAGCCACGGCGACAAAGGCGACAAAGGCTACAAGAGCGACCATCACCACGACAAAGGAGAGCACGGCAAGCACGGCAAGCACCACTCCGCCGGCCACCACGAAGAGAAAGGAGGTATATAACAACTTCTGCACACAAGCACACTTTAAAGATAAAAAATAATGCATTGGCGCAGGTCACCACAAGAAGCAACACGACGAGGCCGGCCACCACGGCGAGCACCACGCCAGCGGCAAGAAGCACAAGGGCGGCAAGTTCGGCGAGAAGAAGGGCCACAAGAAGGGCCAGAAGACCACCGGCTACCACCACAAGTCGCACAAGGACGACTACCACAAGGAGCACAAGTTCTACGACGACTACCACAAGGGCGGGCACCACGAGAAGCACGGCGACTTCCACGGCCACCACGGCGGCAAGTCCGGCCACCACAAGAAGGGCGGCGGCCACAAGAGCGGCCACCACGAGGACAAGCACGGCAAAAAGGGCCACTCCGAGAAGGGGCATTACGACGAGGACCACAAAGGACATAAAGGTGATTTTTCATATCTAAACTTACTGATATGTGGTGAACAGTTTGACTCACCTGTAAAAGAAAATAAGTGATTAATAATTGATATTATTTGTATTTTTTTAAGGGCATGGAGGTCACGAAAGCCACCATTCGCATCACTCCAACTACGGCAAGAAGGAGGCGCACAAGGGGGGCAAAGAGTACGGTTTCAAGAGCGGAAAACATTAAATTACTTTATTATCTAGCGGTGTACGTTGGTTGGAGTTGGACTGAATTTTCTGTTAAATATGCAAAAACTGTTGTGTTATTGTGATCTGTTGAATTGTCGACGCGTTGTAAATATACATGATAATTTCTGTAAGACGTGTGTTTTATTATTAGAGCGAAAATTGGGGAAAAAAGTAGGTGAAATGGACGTGAAATTGTTCTTTTATCGATCGCAATGGAACGTTCAAGCGCGGCTTGCGACATTATTAAATTTGTATAAATCCGTGTAATATGCATCGTGTAATTGATTTTTCTAATCGAATGGACGTCAAATCATTGGAACGCACTTTTACTCGACAGCGAGAAGAATATTTTGTAATTTCAACTGGAAAAAAAATAGATAATCGCCTTTGTTTTGATAGTGTTACGTGAAATAATGGAAAAGTTCACTGACTTAACTTGTGATAAAATAACCTATTTTTGGTCTGTAATTATTGATACATTAGAGTAAATAATATTCTTTAAAAAATATGTTTAAAGCGTAATTTATCGACCGAAATGCATTAACATTAACGACTTTAACATTAATTTTACAAGGCCTTAAAAAATTAAAAGGGAACTGGACTAATAAATAATAGAGAATATCTAAAAATAAATCAAAATCAAACTAGGCGAAATATTTTCTAGTATAGTTGATATTTTTATAATACTTTGAATAAAAAAATCTTGCATTTGCCAATAATTACCACTTTGTTCGATTTTTAAACGATTTTTTTCCAAGTATACCGTTGCAAATTTATTTGCAATAAGGTCAATTCAATGGGTTGAACAAAGATTACATTAAAATAACAAAGGTTAGAGTGAGAAAGTTGCAATTCCACAATATCACTCTTTCTTTTTCCTTTATATGATACTAATGGAAGTTATCTTTGTTGCGTCCATTAGACCATATATTGCATACAAATTTGCACTTGCAATATAGCCAACTCTAGAATTGAACAAAGACTATATTAAAATAATAGAGGTTAGAGTGAGAAAGTTGCAATACCCAAAATATCCCTCTTTCTTTTCCTTTTATATGATACTAATGGAAGTTGTCTTTGTTGCACAAATACGAGTAGACCAAATTACCTGCAAATTTACCCTTGCCTGTATAAAAGAAACATTAATAAAATTGTTGGATCACTCTGTATACATTAATGAGATGAACCCATTTTAAATTTCGCCCAATCGTAGACGAGCGTTTTATTCGAGGGCACCGAAAAGCAGTTCGAAAAACTTCTATTTACATATAAATAACCCTTCCATTAGGTTATTCCCCGAACGACAAAGCCCCAAACAAAAATGAATCTTTATCTTGCCGTTCCGCAGGAATTACACAACCTCGCCGGGGCCAAAAACCAAAAAATAATGCCCGACAGAAGCCGAATAAACCGAAATTAATACGACACGTCCGCGAACTTATGCCACAATTTAAAAATTTTTGAATTAGAAAATGCGCTTATACGGTCGTTTCGGCTCAGATTAACTCGCTACGACAGTAAAGGGGTGATATTAAAAGAAATTCCTCGAAGTAAAACACAAAGCTGGAGGAAACGAATAAAAAAATCGTACAATTTCTCGTTAAATAACGCCCCAGCGCCAGCCCTTAAAGGAATCCGAATAAAACCCGCCCGCAAAACTAAGTATTCTCTTTGCCCTCGAATCCATCTCATTGATTCCTACGCGAAAGTCGAAAACAATTGCCGTAGAAATATTTATGTTTCTCCATTAGTTAGTTTGAAAAGTTGGAGTTCTTCGAGGACGTGTTGATTTTCCAATTTGTTAACATGATAGATGTGTATACGCGAATGTGCCGCTCTCGCCCCAGCATTGTTGCGAAGTCGAATGCTTTTTTCGAGATAAACTTTCCACCAAAGGGCAATTTTTTGGCCTACGTGAACTCAGCACCCTCACCAGCAAAAAAATTAAAAATTCTTACAATCTAATTTAGTGCTAATTTTAGTGTTCAAAAGGCCCGCATTTTTTTCTTTTCTGGGGGTTCAAGAGGTATTTGGTAAGACGACAATGGGCCCCTTGGTTACAAAAATAACCTTCTTTTCCCGGGCTAAATTCGCTTTGCTTTACAATCGCGATCTTCAAGGAGGTTTGAAAGGGTGCGCCGCACCCTTTCCGAGCATTAGCGAGTCCTTCTTTAAGTATTCAACTGGTTGAATTAAATGTACCAATTTTTAATTTTTTTGAGGTTGGGGGTGCTGAATTCACGTAGGTACATTTTTTCAGCATCGATGCCTTTGATTCGATCGATTCGCCAAGTACTCGCATTTGATCAGTTTAGCAATAATTGCAGCACCAGCAACGAAACTATGCCTTACATAAAATTGCACAAATGTTAGTAAACTAACGCGAAGAGGAAAAAGTAGCGACATTACAATTGTTTTACAACCAATGGTCCGTATAATTTAAGTAATCACTTCATATAAATAACGCCGCGAACGGGTGTAATATCAGTACAGTTCGGAGCTTCAAAGCAACAACAATGAAACTACCAACAGCAATATTAGGAATCGCCTTCCTAATCGTCCTAGCCGACGGAAATGTCCTTAAGGGCGACGAGGAAGATGCCACGGCGTTAGAAACCCTCGACCTGGAAGTGTCGGCTTCCCATCACGGCCACCACCACGAATCCGGCGGCGGGCACGAAGGGCACGAGCACCACCACTCGAGCCACGGCGGCAAAGGCGACAAAGGCTACCACAGCCACCACCACCACGACAAAGGCCACCACGGCAAGCACGGCAAGCACCACTCGGCCGGCCACCACGCGGAGAAAGGCGGCCACCACAAGTCCCACCACGAGTCCGGCGGCCACCACGGCAGCCACCACGCCTCCGGCCACCACCACAAGGGCGGCAAGCACGGCGAGAAGAAGGGCCACAAGAAGGGCCAGAAGACCAAGGGCTACCACGTGAAGGAGCACAAGGACGAGTACCACAAGAAGCACAAGTTCTACGACGACGCGCACAAGGGCGGCCACCACGAGAAGTACGGCAGCCACCACGGCCATCACGGCTCGAAGGCCGGCCACCACAAGAAGGGCGGCTCGCACAAGAGCGGCCACCACGAGGACCACTACGGCAAGAAGGGATTCGCGCACAAGGGACACCACGACGAGGACCACAAGGGATGGAAAGGGCACGGCGGGCACGAGAGCCACCACTCCCATCACTCCGACTACGGGAAGAAGGGCGGACACGAAGGGCATTCGTCGCACGGGTTCAAGTCCGGCCATCACTGAGGATGATGTATCGTTGATTGTTTTGATTGTTGTTGAATTTATGGATGTGTTGATAATAAAAAAATTTAAATAATTCTGTATTAAAATTATCTAATACTCCCTCCTACTACACTTCTTTGATCATTAATATCAATTGTATGGGTATTGTTGCTTAATTATTTTGGGCCACTGTGTAGAAGATTTAATGGTCTATGTAAGAAAGAAAAATCAACTTCGTTAAAGACGACGATAAAAACCCCTTCCAGCTTCTTTTAACAATGGCCCGATTTTAATTACCCGAATCTTTAAATTTCGCGATGAATAAAAGCGATAAATTCAACAAAGTACATTGTCTCGCTACAAAAGGGCTGGCTTTTTTTATTAAAAAAAATAATAATAAAATATAACAATGCAAACTTCCGAAAACTTAATTACTTAAGACGAAATTCACAATCAGAAATCTAACGGTTCTTTCCGTTTTTTCCCTGTATTGTTTTTTTTGGGATTCATTCTCTTCCCAGCACTTTCTCTCTTTTGCGCTCGATGAACATTCGGGAAGACCTACTTTCTTTTTTCGTGTCTATACTTTCAGAGCCAGCTTTAGCCCGGTCCCCATCCCAGGAATCGTTATTTCGCAATCACCGCACGTTTCAAATTAAAGGGATTATTAAAAGCGCCACTAATTTTTTTAAAACACCATAGCTTGGAAATTTTTCCTATCTCACAGAAATCCCTTTTTAAACAGCCCCCTTAGATCCCTTATTAAATGTACATCCACAGTGATCCTTCTCCACTAATTAATTTTGTTGAATAATTAAATACGAAATATGTATAAGTAATTTTAAATGAAGGTTTACCTAGATCTCTCCTGTACCTTCATCTTTAGAAACCTTTCTTGACAATTTTAGAGAATTCCTGGATTTTTTAAACTTTACAAAAGTTTGGCAACACTGGTGATTTGTGAAGTGACGTACATATAACTTTGTTTTGCATAAACTATATGAATGTTTTGTTGATAATATGAATTTCTTCCTCGGAGAGACCTGGCTAGGTTTTTTTGCGAATGATTCACCGGAAAAGCGGGGGGGCTTTTTGCGTCTAGTTCCCTTTGGGTTTTTCGCCGGTTTCCTTCGAGCGATAAATCTCATTAGATCACACTCTGAAAAATCCATTCAACATAATTTTCATATCACTCTAATTTCATCCTTAAATCGTTAATTAAAATTTCACGAGCGGCACTTAATTCGCGATTAAATTATCAATCTGTAGCTGGCACTTGTAATTAGTTCCAGTCAGAAATTAATTGTTCGAAATTGAGTTATTATCGCAAATAAATAGGATTCCGTTTTTTCCGCCTCTCCATCGACAAGGCGATTGTGATTAGATCGACGGATTAATTTGGTAAAATCGAGAGGATTAACTCGATCGACTCGCCGTGCAATTTACCCGCAACCGGAAAAAAATACATTTCAATTAATAATTGGCGGTTAATTATATTTCGTTGACGACTTCCAATTAACCGGGGGGTTATTAAAAAACCCGCCCCTCGCATTTTGCGACATTTCAAACGAAATTGGCACCGAAAAGAGTTAATAGTACGGCTTTTCCCGTTTCGTGCAGCAGGAGGAAAATAAAAACTCCAAATTAAATCCCCCGACATCGGCCTACGCAAATGAGCCCTCGACGTATGCTAATTGAATTTTTTCCCCGAGTCCTTCATACATTCATTTCATCAGCTAAGAGGATTTTCTTCTGCTGTTTGAGCCGCGCGAATTGGTACTTGCGTTTCCCCAAAACAGGAAGGACAAAACCCTATTAAAAATTCGACTCTTTGGGTATAAAAAAATATATATAAACTCCTTTTCTTTGTCAACAGGATGAGGACAACTCCAGATATTTTCCTCATCCAGCAGACGTTTTTATTGCGCCCGAAAGTTATCGTCTTTCAATTCCATCGCGCTTTAACTCATCGGCTAATCTCGAGGAAAACAATAAGCCCCCTTTCCGAACGTCTTACGGCTAAACAGTAAATTTGATTTCGGTTTACCGCGAACGTAAACACAGCCATAACTCATCCTCGAATTGTCCGTTTCATCTGTTGCCCGACACCGGGCGGTATTTCATCGACCCAGCCGGGCGACGTTTCTCCCAGTAGCGCTGCAAATCCTGTCGAAGATTCACTACAACCCCTAAAATAATTCGTTAAAAGAACAGCCGAAGAAGAGGAGAACTTGCAATTGATCACTCCTGGCTTGATTATGGAATCTATCAGGTCTGAGACTGGTAGTACTTGGACTAGCTCAGATTAGAAGTACTTGGACTAGCAGTACATTTTTGCACAACTTCTAATATAAAATACAATATTTAGTAAGAGCTACAGAGCAAGGAAGATTTTGAAAGAGAATTTTGGAGAAGATGGAAGGCTCAGAAGTTGCTGAAGAAGACACTGAAGGAGAAAGTGGAGGAGAAACTGAGAGGATAGGAAGAATCATTGAAAATACTGGAGGAGAATGGTACTCACATTGGAAATTATCTTCTTATTTCAAAGATTCTAAAGCCTATGAAAAATGGGGGTTGATTTTTAATGAATGATAAATACAACACTAAATAAGATAGTTACATGAGGAAGAGCAATGAAAGAAGATTTTGAGGAAAATCCAAGATTTGGAAGAAGATACTAAAGGAATAATAGATATGGATAATGATTTCAATTTATGGGAGAATAAAGGCGGCTGAGAGCCCTGGGGAATTCGAGTTTTCTTCGTCCTTGAATCGAACCCGATAACTACAAATTAACGAAGGAACACTTGTAGGTGAGTCCTCGTAACTTATCGAAGCGAAGTTCTGCGTTCTCGCCGAATTCTGAACGATTAATTACGAAGTTGTAAACAATACGAATGCGCGACTGTCGGTCGAATGGAGTTTAATGTATCGATGACTAACTGCTGCAGCTGATACAAACTTGCGGTAATTAACTAAGTGTCGGTGAATATTTCGGCGAATATTCGGGCGAATATTTAACAATGGGAGGGAATCCGGTCGATGGCGCAGCGAAGGAATCAATTCCGGGATCGGAGTTGCCGGGGAAATGAGGGAGAGTCACACGTGGAGCGGTGGAAACTTCGCTGGAAACTTTTCTGCCGGTTCGTTCGGTATTCGTTTTTGCGAATGGGATTACCGCAGTTTCTAAGTTAACAAACACAAAGTAGGAGCGTCTACCTGGAAATTCCTAATTCGTTTATAAAATTCCTTTAATTAAATCAATTAGGAAGTTCCATTCGGAGAAAACGGAACGAACGAAGAGATTAACAAGTTGGTATAATTCGGAAACGAATTATATTAAATTTTTCTCAACATCGATCTATTCATTCCTTGTTTTTTGATTAAAACTAAAGTTGAAATGAACGAATAAATTCAGCACTGAAAAAAATATTTCCTACAATAAATTTACTGGAAAAACTACGAGTATACCTAAGGACTTGATGTAAAATCACAATGATCATGTATAGATAATTTAAAACAAAGTGCAATTTTTTTGTGAATAAAAATTTTTATTGTTTTGTAAAGAAAATTATATTTATTTTGTATATGCACTGTAATATACAATTTTAACACATTTAATATAAAATTACAATACATAATATCCAATGATCTATTTCATAATGTTTTCGTTTATCGAATCTAATATTGAGACCGAAAGGGGTCGAAGACCCCTTTCCAACCTTTCAGCGAGTCTAATATTAATTTTCCATCAGCAGAAATTTCACATATAACATACTAAAATTTACAATTTTTACTAAATAATACTTAAAAAATTTACTAAACTATATTTTTTACCTGACAATTTTAGAAAATTCCCTTAAAAAAGGAAATATATTTTTCTACAACAATATTTGTGTATAATATTCGCACTTATTTTTATGTTTTACAATTGTTTTTTTAGTGTAATGTTAAAATAAACGAACAAATCCAGTAAGAGGGTCTAAAGCGAATGCCATTAGCATGCAAACCCCTACACATAATCAAAATAGCTACCCCTACATACAATTTTGATACGTTATTAAATCGAACCCGCCGTAAAGACAGACCATCGAGTATCTATTTTCAGACAAACAATTTCGAGGATAATTTACTCGGGTAATTTTAGAAGGAAAATTTCGTCGAGCGTAAAGTTCGGAATGCGCGCCCGTTTCCAGACGCAATTTTGATCACCATCAACGCCACCCGAAGTTGTTTTAATTGAATTAATAAATTATCTGTTATCTTTCATACAATGCGAAAGAAAACGGAAATAATCGAGTCCTTCGTCAAGAACGCTGCAGGGACGCAATAAAATATTCCCAACCAACGTTTCGATTGTTCAACTTACCATGCAATCACTTCTCAACTAATCATTTTCTCAACAATTTAACTTTTCAACGATTTAACTTCTCAACTTCTCAACTTCTCAATGTAACTTTTGAACTGATCAATTTGTTAACCATTTATCTTTTCAACGATTTAACTTCTCAACTGATGAATTTCTCAAGAATTTAACTTCTCAACTAATCAATTTCTCAACAATTAAACTTTTTAACTAATCAATTTGTCATTAATTTAACTTTTCAACAATTTAACTTCTCAATGATCACCTTCTCAACCATGTAACTTCTCAACTAATCAATTTCTCAAGAATTTAGCTTCCCAACTAATCAATTTCTCAACAATTTAAGTTTGCAACTGATCAATTTCTCAATAATTTAACTTTTGAACTGATCAATTTGTCAACCATTTATCTTTTCAACGATTTAACTTCTCAACTAATCAATTTCTCAACAATTAAACTTTTTTTAACTAATCAATTTCTCATTAATTTAACTTTCCAACAATTTAACTTTTTAACAATGAAACTTCTCAAATAATCAATTTCTCAGCTAATCAATTTCTCAACAATATAACTTTTCAACAATTTAACTTCTCAAATGATCACTTTCTCAACCATGTAACTTCTCAACTAATCAATTTCTCAACAATTTAATTTTCAACTGATCAATTTCTCCACCATTTAACTTCTCGACTAATCAGTTTCTGAAAAATTTTACTTTGCAACTGATCAATTTCTCAACAATTTAACTTCTCAGCTATTGAATTTCTGGGCTATTTAACATCTGAATAGGTCAACTTTTCAAGTATTTATTATTTAGGCCCGTTTGAAATATAATGTAGGCATAAATAAAACGGAATAAATGATATCTTTTCGTTTTTGTTGGTCGGCCGAAATAAAAAAAATGCAAAAGAGGATAAAGCAATTTTTCATCTTTATATATATTCAGGAAAGCTTCCATATAAAAAGCTTCATAAAAACGGTGTTATATATTTTTAATATCGTACTGTTGTTAGGATTAGGGCTTTGCTCTGTGACCTTGTTAATATTTCAAACTGTTGAATTTTAGGCGAGAGGGAAAAGAGCAGCACATATTCAGAATATACAATTTTTTTCGTTCAGTATATTTCATCACTTTTTATTGCATATACGCAGCAAAACAAAAAAAAAAACGAACCTTGCCCCAAAATTCCACAGCACACTCGTACATTAGTTTTAATTATTGCACTTACTTTTCGCGGACATTTTTTACATACTGCATTAATGTTTTTTCCTCATAACGTACAATTAAATTTCCAATTTTATACATACAATAACGCATCGTATAAATATCGATAAACGCCTAACGGGTGTATTTTTATCACAGCCTATTCGTAAAAGTCGATTAAATGCAAAATGCACCGCTACAAACTGACTAAAAGGAAGTGCATTATTTTCAGTCGTGTTTTATACACAAGTATATCTAAACCAGCGTGCTACTTTTACATTAATTGCTACCCCATGGCATTTATAGTCGATTTGCAGGATCGTATTCAACCCAACTTTTTTAGAAAAAAATTACACCGTGTAGCGAGTGGTTAATTTAACATCCTGTATCTTGAAAAAACTCATATTTTTAACAAGAAATCAAATATCTCCATCTATTTTTCGAACATTAAAATTCTACCCTTTCCCAATGAAACGCCCTGTATAAGGGAAGTATCGGGAATAAACGCCGGGGTAATTTAGGGCAACACCGGACCTGGAACGTCCCCGAAGTATCCGCTATTCTAATCATTAATAAAGTCGGTGGAATCGAGCGGAAGTGCACACAATTTCCTTCCTCGTTCACGTGAGTTACAATATGATTCATTTCGACTAATTTGTTTCCATCGCTGTTAGGTTTTATGATTGCGAGTGACGTACTGAAAAATCGCCGGTCATTTCTCTCCCGAGACGATCCCCATGGCTTTCCAGGTGTTCCCTACTAAAAGGATTCTTAAGGAATATTTTTTAGGCTCCGATATAGCAGAAACTTATATAGGTATAGGTACAAGTTTTCTATTCAATATTGGATATAACTTAAATTAAAAACCATATATAAAAAGTTGTGTAATGAGTAAAGATGCAAAAAAAATTGCTAATATATGCGCATACTTATTGTATGCAACGATTTATTTAAAAATATGCTGTGATTTCCATAAAAAATTCAAAAATATGCAATGATTTTTAAGAAAATATCTGAATTAGTTCTGGACAATTTTATTTCACTCTGAAACGTTCAAATTTGTTCAGAATCATTTCTAATTCCTTCTGAAGCATTCTAAAAGTGTTCTGAACATATCAAAATTTATTTTAAAGCATTGTGAAATGTTTTGAACAATCTTAATTGATTCTAGAGCGTTTTTAAATGTTCTGAACAGTTTTTATTCGATCTGGATCATTATTGTAAATTGCTCAGATTTTTTTTAAATTAATTCAGAATATACTTAAATAATATATAATTAAAACATATAATAAAACATATAAATAAAAATAAATGCAATAATTTTCAAAAAATATCAACAATTTGCAGTGATTATCAAAAATATCAAAATTATGTAACTATTTTCAAAAAATACCAAAATAATGCAATAATTTTCAAAAAATATCAAAAATTAGCATTTATTTTCAAAAAAAATATGCAATCATTTTCAAAGAAATATCAAAAATTTTCAATAATTTTCAAAAAAATGTAGTGATTTTCAAAAAAATATCAAAATTATGAATAATTTTCAAAAATATATCAAAAATATGCAATGATTTTGAAGAATATATCACAATTAGGTCTGGACAATTTTATTTCACTCTGAAACGTTCAAAATTGTTCAGAATCATTTCTAATTCCTTCTGAAGCATTCTAAAAGTGTTCTGAACGGTTCTAATTCATTCAGAAACGTTTTAAATTGTTCTGAACATACAAAAATTCATTCTAAAATATTGTGAATTGTTTTGAACAATCTTAATTGATTCTATAAAAATATCAAAAATTAGCATTTATTTTCAAAAAAAATATGCAATGATTTTCAAGAAAATATCAAAAATTTTCAATACTTTTCAAAAAATATCAAAAAAATGTATTGATTTTCAAAAAAATATCAAAATTATGCAATAATTTTCAAAAAAAAAATCAAAACAAAAATATGCAATGTATGTAAAATGAACAAATTTGATCAAATTTTGCATATATTCCGCTCTTCAGTAATGATTAATTTATTTTCTGATGAATTTTAAAAGAATCCAACCCTTGTCTGTCGTTGAATGGAAATAAAATAAACTTTTGAAAAAAATTTAAACCGTATAAAGCGACCGAATATTGTGTACTTAATACATAATTTGAAAGCCAATTCTACTCGTTCGTTGCGTTGCGAAATAAATTTTTTAGTAAAGTAAATTAAAACAATTACGTCCTTTTAATCTCGTTCTTTATGTTTGGGCACGGCGCGGAAATTCCAGGGAAACATTCGGGAAAACAAAGTGGAAATATGAATGCCGTGAAGTCACCGGAATTAAAAACTTGAGCATAGTTAACATACACATATCCAGCGTTATTTTACGTTATATATGTACTTTCGGTATACGAATTACTGCACGTATAATCGTCACGTAAACGTCGAAATAATCACTGTATTTATTCCCCAAACTTTTGCGCCGGGGCGTTTTTTTCCCTATATTAAATATTAGCCGGTTGGAGTAGATTGAAAAGTTTCGTAATCTAACTAAAATTAAAAGCGCTGCGACGGATAAAATTAACGGAACTTGCGCAAAAACAAATACTTTAGAACGAGCGTAGGGACGAGTCCACTTGCATTTTGTCAGGTCATCGTAATTTTTCCCCGTTCGAGCACCAGTAACAAGTATTTATAGGAGCGCCATTAGAACAATGCGGTGTGTGAGGGACTCATACATCGACACGTTTCCAGAAGGGCACTTCAAGTGTCTGATCTCCTCAATGCCGTGCCGTCCTTTGTGCTTTCTAAAAGCCCTAGTAAAGTTGCATGAATGTAACGGCGAGGGTTTTTTGCACAATTGCCTGGATATTTTACATCCGGTTTCTGTACTCGTTCCGGAGCCCCTCGAGAGGTATTAAGTAGAGGTAGAAGCAAAATTTTCATTCTTTTACACGTTCGAAACAGCCTTACTTATATGTTTTTACGAGCCCGCTTCGAGGGCTGGAATTTTCAATGGAAAACGTTTTCTTTTTATATTCCTCACTATTTCATAATTCAATATCAGCGCGTGTGCTTCTACCTTATTATTATTAGGCGGTATTAATCGATTCTAACAGGCGCCCTGTATATCAAATTTAACTTGAACGTGTTAAATTACTCCAGCCGATTCCCCTCGTATCTATCATTATACGCAATTTTCCCTATAGCAAAGAAAATTTATGATCAAGAGGTGTATAGCGTTTCTAGCGGCGGATTTCCATTTGCATTTCCAAGGAAATTTATCGTAGAATAAAGTCTTTGTCGAGAGATCTATATCTCTCTCTCCAAGTATCTGATAACTGTACACGTAGGCCTTATTTCGTTGCTGCTAACTTCATATAGAACTCTCGTGTTTACGGGATTTAAGCTCCGGTTAATTATCCTTAGTGCGTTTTAAACTAAATTCGGATGTTTCCCCGGAAGTTGTGCTTTTCGTTATAAAAAAATTACATTGCTTTTTTCACTGTATACTTTATACTGACTACAAGACTCCTTATTTTCGTAAAACCTTGACTATAAATCTTCGTCTGCAAAAGCTTCCAATGTAACTGTAAAGATTTCAACTGTAAAGCTTTAAAGCTGCAAAACAGTCCCTTATTGAAGCTTTCTCACTGCATGAGCTCGACTTTAGTCACTGAACCAATTTTCACTTACTGGAAAATCTTGAAAGTGGAGGAAAAAACGGGACAATGTGGCAACAGGTGAAATATATGAATAACTGTAAAGATTTCAACTGTAAAGATCTCCTTGTAAAGCTTTAAAGCTGCAAAACAGTCCCTTATTGAAGCTTTCTCACTGCATGAGCTCGACTTTAGTCACTGAACCAATTTTCACTTACTAGAAAATCTTGAAAGTGGAGGAAAAACAGGACAATGTGGCAACAGGTAAAATTTTTGAATAACTGTAAAGATTTCAACTGTAAAGCTCTCCTTGTAAAGCATTAAAGCTGCAAAACAGTCCCTTATTGAAGCTTTCTCACTGCATGAGCTCGACTTTAGTCACTGAACCAATTTTCACTTACTAGAAAATCTTGAAAGTGGAGGAAAAACAGGACAATGTGGCAACAGGTGAAATATTTGAATAACTGTAAAGATTTCAACTGTAAAGCTCTCCTTGTAAAGCATTAAAGCTGCAAAACAGTCCCTTATTGAAGCTTTCTCACTGCATGAGCTCGACTTTAGTCACTGAACCAATTTTCACTTACTAGAAAATCTTGAAAGTTGAGGAAAACCGGGACAATGTGGCAACAGGTAAAATTTTTGAATAACTGTAAAGATTTCAACTGTAAAGCTCTCCTTGTAAAGCATTAAAGCTGCAAAACAGTCCCTTATTGAAGCTTTCTCACTGCATGAGCTCGACTTTAGTCACTGAACCAATTTTCACTTACTAGAAAATCTTGAAAGTTGAGGAAAACCGGGACAATGTGGCAACAGGTGAAATATTTGAATAACTGTAAAGATTTCAACTGTAAAGCTCTCCTTGTAAAGCTTTAAAGCTGCAAAACAGTCCCTTATTGAAGCTTTCTCACTGCATGAGCTCGACTTTAGTCACTGAACCAATTTTCACTTACTGGAAAATGTTGAAAGTGGAGGAAAAACGGGACAATGTGGCAACAGGTGAAATATTTGAATAACTGTAAAGATTTCAACTGTAAAGCTCTCCTTGTAAAGCTTTAAAGCTGCAAAACAGTCCCTTATTGAAGCTTTCTCACTGCATGAGCTCGACTTTAGTCACTGAGCCAATTTTCACTTACTGGAAAATCTTTAAAGTTGAGGAAAAACGGGACAACGTGGCAACAGGTGAAATATTTGGGACTTCACAGTGGAATATATTTGAACGTGTGCTGTACTGGTAGTATTAGAAATGTTTCGATTTAATCGATGTGGAGGAACAATCTTGTAATATTGCAATAACAGGAGGGTAATATATTAGGTTCAGATTGAAATTAGAGTCGAGTGAAATTACTTGGTTGTGTCGTTTATTAGACCTGGGATATTAATGCGGGCATTATCTTTGGACGAGAGTTATAGTCCTTCTAGGTCGTAGATAGGGATTTCTGGATAGAGCTGGAAATATTGCCTGAAAAACTTTCGCGACGGTCTTTCTGGATCGATTTGTCGCTTTTTTAACGTTCGGCGTTTGATCTCAATTCGAAAAAATTAATTTATCGAATGTCGATGTTGGATTTTAAATCTGTGTGTTTCGTACAAACATGATTTTTTTTGTATTAGCAATTATCGAGAATTATCGATAGGGAAGTGACATTTACACGATTCCAATTCCAATCAACGTTGTTTCTGGGCGTACTTAATGGAACCCATTGTTCGAAATTTCGGCCGAGCGCACAAAAAACTGCATGTTCCATATTTATTAATACCGCATTTGCATAATCGATTTGTCGAGTTCTAAATTAAACTTCGAATTCCTTGATTTTTTTGATACCGCATTCCCATCACAGAATTTCACCGCATTTTATTGCGCCAATTTATCAATATTAAATTCGCTAAACTCGCCATAATGAAAACATTATGCATAAATAAACGCGCAATTTATTTCCAAATGAATTTATTCGAATTGCCGGTTTCGCCTAACAAAATAAACAATTATTTTTCAAAGAGACGCGCGCCCTTTCCCATTCGGAGCCGCACACACAAATTTCATGCGCGCTTCATCAAATTTTTCGATACCATCATTTATCGATATTCATTTTACTATTAATGCACTGTTACCGGCCAATATTTACATTCGCAACAAATATTACAAATTGTGAATGATTGTACATTATTGCCAAGGCCAAGTACATCATTATACGGGGTTTAATCGAGTCATTAAAGCGGTATAACTGAATTGCACCTATACATCCATTACCTTAGTATTCTTGGTACTTATATAGCTCTAAATTTCCCTTACAATGTAGATGAGAGTAGGGGAGAGTAGGGGAGAGTAGGGGAGAGTAGGGGAGAGTAGGGGAGAGTAGGGGAGAGTAGGGGAGAGTAGGGGAGAGTAGGGGAGAGTAGGGGTGAGTAGGAGAGAGTAGAAGAGAGTAGAGGAGAGTGAGTCATATAAATAATTTGATTAGTATATGTTAGTTAGGACTAGTTTTTAGGCTGATGAGGTGGAATCGAATGATGTATTATCTACTTTACTTTGTTAAGAAGGGTCCACATTTAATAAGATGTATAGCATTGCTATATCGCAGTGTGGACACTGTTAAAAATTCATAAAGCATCAAAACAGCGTCCACATTTGCTATACAGGGTGTCCCAGCGAAAGGTAGCCCATTTAATCAGCTTGTAACTTTTAAACGCCTAATCATAAAAACATGCGGTTTTCTCAGATATGTTTTATTTTGTTATAAGTTTTGTTTTAGTGACATGAAATTTTGTATCAGCTGTACAGGGTGTATTATCAAAATCCCCTCTTTTCAATTCACATTAACCCAATTTTTTCAAATGAAACACCCTGTATATATTGACGCCATTTGAAAGATACACTCTTCTACTTTTTAAAAATGTATAATTTCTAAATGTTATTTTACAAAACAAAGAAGTTATTTAACTTTGAACATCATAGTGCAAATCGCCTTAATTAAAATAAAATTTACAACAAATCTTAAATTTTCCATTTTTAAGGATGCTTTATTAGGATTTTTGAATGGTTTTTCGTTAGGAAACACATTTAATAATCGTACACATTAACATTTTCTTTTTCAATTAAACATGTTTTATACTTTCACTAATATTATTTTTCACAAAGTTACAAGTTGATTAAATGGGCTACCTTTCGCTGGGACACCCTGTATAACACTGCTATATAGCAATGCTAGTATTATATATGTTATTAAATGTGGACTCCTTTACTTTGTTCTCGGGTGTTAATATAAAGACGTTGATTTCCAATTATTTTTCGTGGTGCTTTTAACTAGGGCAGGTTTTCAATAATCTACCTACAATAATAAAGTGTGATGCGCAATTCGGGGGATTCCCATTAAAGATGCGGATATTTTCCAGGACTAGTATTTTTTATACGAGCCCACAGTGTATTATTAAACCCGGCAATCCCGTTGATCTACATTCTACGTCTAAAAAGACATTCCACCTGTCCTAGAGGGTCACGTGCCGGCACTCGCAACCTCACGCTCGCCTCTTCCTCTTCCTTCTTTCCCGTCCAACGCGTTCGGCTGCAAACAAAACTGCGACTGCGGCCCCTTTGCCACCTTTTGTGTGCACTAAACACAGCCGCCTCGTCTTCTTTCGCTCGTGCGGTGTGTGCCGACTGTCAGCCCGAAATAATTACGCGCGAGATAAATGATACCGGGGAATAGAAGAGCAACGAGCAGGAGACGGGACACCTGCGTGTGCATTTCGGTAACAAGTTCTTGTGCAATGTAACAACACGTTCACTTTTAACGTTACATGCGATAGAAAGTGGTGGTGGTAATGCAGATGTGTGTAGGTAATTTGAGTTGATTTGTTTTGTTGGAATTATTGGTGGTACCTTGTATAATTGTAATTGTAATTTAGGTGATACTTACATTATAAGTATTTCACCAACCAGTTCTTTTTCCTAAACCAGATTTAGGAAGCCCTAAGTACAACTTGCGGAATTACTTATGTAAGAAATATCTAAAAACAGGTTTGTAAAATCGATCATTATTCTTTCGTTATTTATGTAAATATTCTATCTACTTCATATAACATAGAGAAAATACCTCTATAATCCACATATTTACTATATAAATAACCAAACTCATACATCAACCGTACATTAAACCATCCGTATATTTCCATAACTCGTCATCGCTAATCTATATGATGTATTATTTCTTGAACCAGATCGTATTTCGCCGGTAAATTTAATCCATCCATTCACTAAGTATGTCAAAGTTTCCCAAACAAATCCCCATATATACCTATATGAGACGTCTAACGTAATCGAAAACAACTTCGATATGAATTTCGCCAGCGTCTTTGAGCGATTGTAATCCGAATCCGGGGATGGGAAAGTTTCTTTAAAACAACCAGAAGGCGCCATCGATATATTACCTAACCCCCCCGATTGCCGATAATCATGGAAAATGTATAACAAGAGAATTTTTTGATGGTGTGTTCATTGTCTTATTTTATGCCTAGCAGACGAAATTGATGGGAAATGTATAACAGGAGAATTTTGTGATGGTGTAGCAGAAGAAATTGATGGGAAATGTATAACAGGAGAATTTTGTGATGGTGTGTTCATTGTCTTATTTTATGTATAGCAGAAGAAATTGATGAGATATATATAACAGGAGAATTTTGTTATGGTGTAGCAGAAGAAATTGATGGGAAATGTATAACAGGAGAATTTTGTGATGGTGTGTTAATTGTCTTACTTTATGCATAGCAGAAGAAATTGATGGGAAATGTATAACAGGAGAATTTTGTGATAGTGTAGCAGAAGAAATTGACGGGAAATGTATAACAGGAGAATTTTGTGATGGTGTGTTAATTGTCTTATTTTATGTATAGCAGAAGAAATTGATGAGAAATATATAACAGGAGAATTTTGTTATGGTGTAGCAGAAGAAATTGATGGGAAATGTATAACAGGAGAATTTTGTGATGGTGTGTTCATTGTCTTATTTTATGTATAGCAGAAGAAATTGATGAGAAATATATAACACGAGAATTTTGTGATGGTGTAGAAGAAGAAATTGATGGGAAATGTATAACAGGAGAATTTTGTGATGGTGTAGCAGAAGAAATTGATGGGAAATGTATAACAGGAGAATTTTGTGATGGTGTGTTAATTGTCTTATTTTATGTATACCAGAAGAAATTGATGAGAAATGTATAACAGGAGAATTTTGTGATGGTGTGTTAATTGTCTTATTTTATGTATAGCAGAAAAAAATGATGAGAAATGTATTACAGGAGAATTTTGTGATGATGTAGCAGAAGAAATTGATGGGAAATGTATAACAGGAGAATTTTGTGATGGTGTGTTAATTGTCTTATTTTATGTATAGCAGAAGAAATTGATGAGAAATATATAACAGGAGAATTTTGTTATGGTGTAGCAGAAGAAATTGATGGGAAATGTATAACAGGAGAATTTTGTGATGGTGTGTTCATTGTCTTATTTTATGCATAGCAGAAGAAATTGATGAGTACAGAATATTATTATGTACTAGATATTATAATTAATCCATAGATGTTCATAAATATAAGAATTGATTCATGCATGTCTTATCTTATGCAAATGTATAATTGTCTATGTATACAGAGATAAGTGCAAATTTGTTTGCTATATGATCAATTCTATGAGTTGAACAAAGATAATTGAGTTGTTAGAGTGAGAAAGTTACAATCCCATAATATCACTCTTTCTTTTTCCTTTATATGAGACCAATGGAAGTTGTCTTTGTTGGACTCATAGACCATATTGCGAACAAATTTGAATATACTGATAAATACATATTGCTAATTTATCATCCACAAATTGTACCTATAATTTAGTAAATAATTTATATTACAGTCCAAAATCAGTGAATTTAGAAAGAAACTCACTGCAGGAGACTCCACTTGATCTAAAAATAATTCGAGTTTCGCGTGGATTCCCGAGCGTAATTCGCCTTTTAAAAATTTAGGCAATTTGTTCGTCGTTTATGTCTGTTTTGAATACACCCAAAGTCTTTATAGTTTCGTCTGAAACAACCGATCTTTGACGGATAAAACTGATTTATCGAAGCGCCCGGACATTTTAACAAGCAATCGCAGAGAGCACACTCGCTGTCGCATTTATAGGTTCGTCTTTATCGCTTCGCGTTATTTATTGCACTATCAGACGCTTACGAATTTTAGTAGCTGTTAAACTAGCATATAACGGTCGAATTAGTTTCTCAACTATTAATACGCGGGCGTTGTGGTTATGGAAATACAAGAAAATTGACCAAATAGAGCTGACAAAACGGCACAAAATATTCCCAAATCTATAACTGCGGAACTTAGCACTCCAAAACAATTAAAAATTCATACATTATAATGGAGAAGACCACGATGTGAGATACGCGGATATCGGCAAAAGATACGATTAGAAATGATTTATTAGAGCTCAAAACCGTTTTCAGTTGCTCAAAATGTGTTATAATTAAAAAGATATAGCCCTTCGAAATTTAAAAATTTCGGGTTTTGACTCATACCTTATCAACCAATCATAAGCCACTCACGTCTTGTTGTATAAGTAAATAGTATGAATTTTCGAACGCAGTAACAAAGAATACACAAACGAACAAAAATCAAACTGTCATTTGTCAGATTTTTTCTGAAAAATGCACAAAACAAATTACACGAATTGCAGTTCGGCACAAAACACTTAACTGATAATATTGAAGTTGACAAGAATGTTGCCAAATAAATTTTTCAGGACAATTATTTGTGTTTTTAACACGAAAATCGGTTACAATTTATACAGATGAAGATGTTATTTCTACATTATTATATCGAATTATCCATTAGGTAATGGAAGAAATGGATAAATCATAAAATGTTTATTGCAATAAATATACAAAAAACGCACATTTTTCGGAGTAAAGAAGAGTAATAGGAAACGTGGCAAACTTGCTAAATGTGACTTCTCTTTGCAACTCTCGCTTTGATTGGAGCAGAGTGTATGACGATTGTGTGACGTTTTTCAAACTTTAAAAATTAATTGCGGCTTATTTGGCCACAGAAAAAAAATCAAAATTTCATTACGCGCCTTCTTAGAACACACGGTTTTGAAAAAAAAAAATTAAAAAAAAGTCGTGGTCTTCTCCATTTAGTGCTAATTTAGTGCCCAATTCCTAATTTTAGTGACCAACTGGTTGAGCAGAAAATTGCGATTGAAAATGGCGGTGCTAAGTTTATAAAGCTCTATTATATTCTTCAGTTTTTCTAATTTCTCTAATTATTTATCAAATATCTTTAATACCTAAAATTAAATTCTTCTTAGTGCTTTCGAAAACACTGAAATTGCACTAAATTCCGATATATTATTTATTTCAAATATTAAATGTATTAGGGGTGCTAGCTTATTTATAATCTTTTACAAACTTATTTTAAATAGCAACTTTCTGCTCAACCAATCGAGCATTAAAACTCGCAATTGGGCACTAAAATTAGCACTAAAATGTATGAATTTTTAATTGTTTTATGGTGAGTGTGCTAAGTTCACTCTGGTCTCAAATCTGTTATCCACTTCACCTAGTTTAATTTATTTCTTAACACCGTTTTATCACTCACGATCACACACCAACTCATGGAAATGAAATACGTGTTATCCCATCTTCCCGAGTTGTCTTACTTTGATGGATCGAATAATCCTGTTAAAGGACGATTTTATTAGCTACCTTCAACGCTGTTATCTACCCCGCACTCGCTTGGTATTTAATATTTTATTAAACTTAATAATGATAAGCGCATCGCTCATCGTTGATAACAACAAAAACTTGCAAGCAGCAGCGCAAAAAGAGTTTCAGCGACCATCCGTCGGTTGGAAAAATGGAAAATGTAATTTCACTCGTTGAAAACAAATTAAGAAGACGAATTAGAGCCGAACGGGACCCGGCCCGTAATAAATCTCTTTAAAACAAAAACAATTCGACAAACTACTAACCGATTTAAAAGTTCTACGCGAGAATTTTCGCTTTGAAGCGCCCGGCGCCTCAAACCGAAATTAATTCGCCGATTCGTGTCCCGCTTTAAGTACAGAAAATCCGCGTTACCCGGATTACTGATAGATGCGGTCGGAAGATTTTTAAGTGCCAAAAAAGAGATTTTTTTTATCATTTTAATTGGGTAATTACGGCGAATAGTTTTAACCCGCAAACTAACCTAATTGGTATTAAAATGTGTAATAAAAAGTTTTATAGGGTTAATTATAGTTTATTCATAAACGAGATCAATTGGCCAAATTCCAGCCTACACATAAAAGCTACCACAAGATACGGGAATTGAAAGAAAATTAATGCTCGCGATAATTCTAATATTACTTAGATGGCTCATCAGGATCAAGACGGCGGATTACTCCGCCTCATTTATGAATAGACTATAAGTGGTGTAGATTTTAGCAAGCTTTTTTATTTAATGCTTTGTTTAAAATAAAGTATTGCATAAATAAATTCATTATTAGCTATAAATGGGCAGTAATATGAAAAATTCCAGAAACTGGTCGATTTTGATTTTAATTTATACAATTTTTTAAACAATGATCTATTATAGGTGCATTGGTTAATAACCTTTTAATGATGACTCGGCACCAGTTTTTTTATTAATATTAGGCCCCCATTTTTTTTTAATTTTCGGATTTCCCTTGCTGATATGATTCCAAAAATTACAAGATACAGGGTGGACAAAAAGTCAAAAGTTTTTTTGAATTAACAAGGAATCACCCTCTAAAATATCTCCGCCTATTTTTCGAACATCCTGTATAACATATTTTTTTATGAAGTGTAGTTTATTGTTTATTTATCTGGCACGATTTTAGCAGCCTCCGCAGATCTATTTCGAAATATAATATCGCACGCTCGCAGCATCGCAACCAGCCAGACTAATATCTATTAATTAAACCTTACCTTGCAAAATGCAGCCGATAATATAGGCAAACAATTTGAATTCCATAATGTTCGCGGAAACAATATTTCCCAATAAAACTCCTTTTTGGCACAAAATCAAATTGGCATCGCACGACACATCACTGCAGAGCAGCGCACACTATTAAATAAACCAAATAAAAAAAAACAATCATCAACAACGTTCGTCCATGTTCACACGAAGCAATTAAATCGAGTAGAAGAACTTTCAGGTGGTATTATATTAAGTAATCCAAAAAGGGCCACTCTAAAACCTCATCAATGCGATGGTATGGAGAACCGGGCACATAGCGGGGATTTTCGCGCACAAAATTCAAATCGGGCGCGAGCGCGAGTATCGCCGGAACGCCAGACGTCACGACGGTGCGGTGTACACTGGCGCTCGCGCTGCCGCTGGCTCCCACTCAGCGCGGCCGACGCGCTTCGGGGTGGGTCGAGGCGCGTCGGCCGCTCTCTGCACCCTGCACTGCTCGGCTCGCAATTAATTTATTGTCATTAAAGTGTTTAATTGGGGTGTACGCGAGATGGGTTCGGTGACTCATCTCTATCGGACGGTTTTCTTTTTTTGTAAGTTGATGATTGAGGAGAATTGACCGGGGACTGTGGGCAGATGGGCGATATGGCGATGAGGCCCCGTGACTATTGTGAAATATACAGGGTGTCGCAAAAAAGGTGGGATAGGATTAACCTTAACTTGCCTTTATCCAAAAGTGTTTAGTAAAGAAGTTAACGATGTTACAGTTAAGAATTTCAAAAATCGTATGAATGCCAGGAAAGAGACTTATCTCCAAAAATATGGATATTATAGAAAATTATAAAGTCAAAAGCCATGTCCATGTCCAAAACTTTTTTCAACACCCTGTATATGTTTCAAGAGGATGAAAGGTGGTATAACTGAACGTGAATTTTGTGTTCTGGATGGTTTTGGAATAATTCAGAACGGTTCAGAACTCTCCAGGAACAATTAGAACCATTTTAGAACTACGGAAAGAACTGTAAAGTATTTATAAAAATAGTCAAATTTACTTAATCTGTGCCGCGGGGGGGGTTGAAAGGGGGCGCAGACCCCTTTCCGAGCTTCCAGCGAGTCTCGTCTACGTCCACATTGTTGCAGTTGAAATTGATGATGGTTCTGCAAAAACGAAACGTGTTAGAAGAGAAAATATGCTATCTTGGATGAAAAAAAGTACATATTTATTCAATTTTAATTTACTTCTGGAGTTAAAAAAACCAGGAAACCATCGAGCGATCGATGAAATAAAACTTCTAAATTCATCCGGAATTAGTTTAAACGTTGTTCGAGTCGAAATAATTTCGCGGAATTGCATTAATCACAACGGGGAAAGCCAGACGTTCCGCTTTGAATCGAGAACGTCTCAAAAGCCTTTAATTCGATATTATGGGAAAGCTTAATTGGTTAATTATCAGACGGCTCGTCTAATTCCCCGATATATTTTGTATTTTCGTTACAATTAGCTCATTGAAATTCTCGGATAGTCTTTATGGTACGCTCCAATTTTTCCATCCACTTCGGCCATTTCGTTAATTGAACATTTCAAGATTTCAAACTGGAAGTTTGAACTACAAGGATCAATCAATATATTTGAACCACCAGTTTAAAATTTTGTGCTCTATTATGAAACTAGTTATGTTTAAATAGGAATTGGGTAAGGTGCATTCATAAAAGATGAATTCATTCATATTGTCTTTGGGAGCAACAAAGACAACTTCCGTTAGTGTCATATGAAGGAAAAAGAAAGAGTGATATTGTTGGATACATGATACTTTCTTACTCTTAATTGTTGTTTTAAGATTTATTATCTTTGTTCAACTCATAGAATTGGGGATATGGGAAACAATATTTGCACTAGCCTGTGTATCAATCTCATATAATAATTCGATGATTTGGAGTCATGCAGGTATATAAATATGTTTTTGGTCGGTGGCTCGTCAAGCAGGCCGGACAAACGCGAAAAGGAAACTTGATAGATGTTGCGGCACATCTGGAGCGACCGCGGCGCCATCTAAGCCGTACATTATATATTGCTTTGTGCTGATATATTCACTGATAGCGGTCCGACCGGGGTGGAGAGAAATTGAAAATATACGGAATAAATATACATTTGATGGGCCGTAAATTGAGAAAAGGAATATTTTTCGAGTCGATGTGTGCGCACGGGGAAGGAAGATTTGTGTGCGTATATTGGCGGATTTTTGTATGTGCGATTCATGCGAAATGATTGGTTATTGTTGAATCGTCTGATGTAAAAAAGTGTGTGGAATATGCCCGACGTGATTTTCTCTTTCAAAACATCTTTTATTATGCGCCTTATTCAAACGAATCCATTATTTAGAGATTTGGGAAATCTATAGCACTTTCACTCTATTCGGAATATCTAGTTTATGGCGCTGTATTAGTTCTATTACACAGGGAATCGTATGTAGGTAAAGATTAAAAGACTTGTAAATTTCACCGAGCAAGCGAAGCGAGCGAGACCGAATTGGGTCGAAGACCCCTTTCCAACCTTTCAGCGAGTCGTATGTAGGTACTATGGTGGACAGTAAGATCGTGCGGTCGTAAAACGCGCTCCTCGTTTAACTCGCCCTACCACCTATTTAGATGGCGAGCGTTTTGAGAGCGCATTGTAAAGCTGGCAACATTGCTATTGCCTGGGCCAGTTGAAATCGGATGTCGTACTGTTCGTTTCGGGTCCCGTCTCCGAATATCGAGTATCCATTTGTTTATACATTCGATGCAATATCGATAATGATAATATCCTTTATCGTGGTCCTATAGTATGTCAACTTGCCTTGGATACTCAATAGCAATGTTGCCAGCTTTACAATGCGCTCTCAAAACGCTCGCCATCTAAATAGGTGGTAGGGCGAGTTAAACGAGGAGCGCGTTTTACGACCGCACGATCTTACTGTCCACCATAGTACAAATTAATAGACTTGTAAATAATGTCACCGAGCGAGCGAAGCGAGCCAGGGTCCGTTTTCCCAACTGTCCAGTCGAGCTCGCGCAGCGAGCGAGGCCGAAATGTGTCGAAGACCCCTTTCCAACCTTTCCGCGAGTCGTATGTAGGTACAGATTAAAAGACTTGTAAATAAACTCTATTCCAACTAAAATGACAAATTTAAAACGAGGTTACGATCCCAACGTTGCCGGTTTGCATTTGAAATCCTGTCTATTACTGATTTTCAGGTTATATGGTTATTTGAAGGTTATGTTTACTTTCAATGTTTACAAATGATAAAGTAGTAAATAGAGGAATTTAAACAATAAAAAGAGGATTAGGATGACAATATGAGCTTGCGAGTATTATATTAGTTGAATATTATACGATTTTTTAAATATAACTACAACGAGCGAGATTTTGTGACTGAAATTTGCAAAGGCATATGGCAACAGCGTATCTTCAAAATCTAAGATTTCAACCGCGCGCCGTAAAATTCCCCTAGTCGAATGGGAGAATTAACATTGACACTAGGGAAATTTTGATCTGCGTGGAAAAAACAGGAATATCACCAAATTCTCATTTTAGTTGGAATAGAGTTTAATGTCACCGATCGAGCGAAGCGAGCCAGGATCCGTCTTCCTAACTGTCCAGGCGAGCTCGCGTAGCGAGCGAGGCCGAATGAGGTCGGAGACCCCTTTCCAACCTTTCAGCGAGTCGTATATAGGTACAGATCGAAAAAAATAGCTGTAGACATAACCAGCGCGACTTTGGAATAAATTTCACGAACCGTTGCGCATCTCTCAACTACAATCGCGGCAAATAACAATTATTGCTGGGATTAATGCGCCTATATGGGTGTATAGTTTCTCGGTAATACCACGGTGGTTAACGACAATTTTTTGTTTTCATGGCAATTATCTCATTGTAGTTGTTAATGGCTAGACAAACATCCGATTGTGGGAAATTAACGTGGGGTTCGATCCGAGCACGTCGTCGTCATCATCGCGGTTTTATTTACCGAAATTCGGCTGTTATTCCATTCAAACGTCAACCGCACCTTTTTCGAGTACGTTAAAATATCGAGTGCGGTACTATAATAGCCATAAATTAGTGTTACTGGGAATCGGATATTGTTTTGCATGTAATTTCGCTTCGTTTGCTCTGCATATTGGTTTGCATTAAAATCGGAGTTTTATCCTAATCCATCTTGCCCATATCAGTCGATTGAGATTTACTCGAGATTTTCCACAAACATATCCGATTGCGAAAATATCGTGGACTCCACCTTGATGTATGGCGAAAAGGGCAGCGGCAAGATGAGTGATTGACTCTTTAAGAGATTGCTTTTTCTATCTATCGATTATGGTAGTGTTCCATAACCGCTGACTAAGCGGTTCTGTTATATTTCTGCTTCTCTCGCCTTAAATCTTAGCTTCACTGTGGACACATTTTCCAAAATAGAATCCTCTATGTTCGTAAAAAATTGTTTATAAAGGTCTGCATCGGTCAATGGAAAAGACCACGATGTGAGATACGCGGATTTCGGTAAAAGATACGATTAGAAATGATTTATTAGAGCTCAAAACCGTTTTCAGTTGCTCAAAATGTGTTATAATTAAAAAGTTATAGCCCTTCGAAATTTAAAAATTTCGGGTTTTGACTCATACCTTATCAACCAATAATAAACCACTCACGTTTTGTTGTATAGTAAATAGTAGGAATTTTCGAACGCAGTAACAAAGAATACACAAACAAACAAAAATTAAACTGTCATTTGTCAGAATTTTCTGAAAATTGCACAAAACACATTACACGAATTGCAGTTCGGCACAAAACACTTTACTGATAATTTTGAAGTTGACAAGAATGTTGCCAAATAAATTTTTCAGGACCATTATTTGTGTTTTTAACACGAAAATCGGTTACAGATTATACAGATGAAGATGTTATTTCTATATTAATATATCGAATTATCCATTAGGTAATGAAAGAAATGGATAAATTAGAAAATGTTTATTGCAATAAATATACAAAGAACGCACATTTTGCGGAGTAAAGAAGAGTAATAGGAAAAGTGGCAAACTTGCTAAATGTGACTTCTCTTTGAAACTCTCGCTTTGATTGGAGCAGTGTGTATGACGATTGTGTGAAGTTTTTCAAACTTTAAAAATTAATTGCGGCCTTATTTGGCCACAGAAAAAAATACAAATTTCATTACGCGCCTACTTAGAACACACGGTTTTGAAAAAAAAATTTAAAAAAAAGTCGTGGTCTTCTCCATTTTTGTATAAAAAAATTCATAACCCAAACAGTATCCATTTTGAAAAAACTTTTTTTATACAAAAAATGTATGCATTTTACCCTAAAATTTTACCTAGATTTAAAAAATATAATAATATATAGGGTGTCCCATTTAATATAACAAAGTTACAAAGCTCCTTTGAAATCAAATGTCATTTTAACTCGTCGCGAAACACCCTGTATTTATTCAATCATTATCTGTTTAGTATCGTTGGCTTATTGTTTGCAGTATTGCCTTTACCCTCATTACAATCTTATTTGTATACGGAAACATGAAAAGGCGCACCCCATTAGTTTAATTTCTCTTTACTCTCTTATTTTCGCCCTCTTCTCTTCATAATAAAATAACGTATTTAGATCGTGTAGCGATTCATTGATTAGATTATTATTTCGCGCTGACACGAAAAGAATTTTGTAACACAAAACCGCTCTCAGATTCTCAATTTAGTGGCGTTTCGACTACCCCTAAGTAATTTTAATGACTTTATTTGCGGAAAATATTATTGAAAAGGTATATTCGCTCCCCGAGCCGGCTCGATTTCGCATTCACGTCGTGTACCATTAAGTTTTTATTAAAGGCCGGGGAAGTTGGAAAATCTTGTTAAAAAGTTTATATTTTTTTTTCCTAATGCGCTTATCTACACTGCTCGAAATAATACTACCTAATTGAATATGTTTGTTCCTATTAATATTATTTTTGAGTCATGACGTCATTACCCTACGTCATAACAGTATAGTTTGTGCAAAACTATATACATATTCACGTCATAAATAGACAGTGTTGCAAAACTTTTAAAAAGTTTTCTAAAATTGTCAAGTAAGAATTCTAGGGATGAAGAACGTTTAAAAAAAATAATAGTCTCGTAAACCATCATTTAAATAATTGTATATTAAAATTTTTTTCAAATATTTAGTGGGGTAACGCCATACGGCGCACAATGATATCATTAAAAGCCGAAAAGTGATAAATTTCCGTACGGGCGGATATATTAATTCCAGTTTTGCGTCTCCAATAGAGGTAATAAATATCTGGAAAGCAATAAGAATGGCTGATATCGTGTCAGGGTAAACTGTCATCTCCAGAAAGGCATGAGTAATGTAAGTAATGTAGACTCTCCACCTCGAGACGTCTACCGCCCTGCTGAAAGTGATGCCTCTGATATCTTAACACTATTTTATTTTAGCACGGTATCTTTTTTTAAATTTTACTTATTCGTATAAAAAAATTATCTTCTTTTCATTTTCTTGTGGTATCGATAATTGGTTGATGTGGTGAATTTGTTGGGGTTATTATTTTTTTAAATTTAGATTTATCAGTTAGTTGCCACACTCATGTTTTTAATTAAATAAAATTGGCTTTTTAATAAAAAAAAACAAACTTTTCTGCCTTATTGCATATTTATAATTTTTCTTCCATTTCTAATTTCGAATTGTATTTTTTATAATTTGTAATTTCCCTACTATTCCATTGTGAATAATAACTTTTCCTGTCGATTTCAAGTTGAATTTAAATAACATTTCGTTCCGCTTCGGTTTTTTATATTTATTTGTTTTTAACTCCATAATGGGTAGATAAAAAATACCTACGTAAATTTAAAGCGTAACTTTTCCTGATTTTTCCTGTCGAGCATTTTCATCGGATGCGACCGTGTTAAACGTCCCCGGCTGAAAAATTTGATCGTCGGAATATTTTACCTACTTATGCATCAATTTTTCTTTGAGGAGGAAAAAGAGATGTTCAGTTTTTATTAAGTAGATTTCGGCGATGTGCGTGCATACTTTATGGAGATTTCGATTTTTTTCGCCCTTCTTTCTTTTACCAACTTTAATTTAAAAAAGAATATTTTACATACAGTTTGTGCAAAGCAAAGTTACATGCACGTCACCATTAAATTTACTACGTCATAAATAGACAGCGTTGCCAAATATGACTACATTAATGACGTGCATCTAATTTTGTTTTGCACAAACTATATTAAAAAGTTGAAAAATTGTATAAAGTATACCAACATGTTGAATCGTAGACAAAGAATTGTATGCAACAAGCGTTTCTGTTTATTTGAATATCTCACTAAATAGGAATGGCTTTGGGCGAATATTCAATTTTATTAAATCTTCCATGGAACTTTTATCTCGAAAAGTTTATTTGCATCTAAGGAGTTTGGAATTAATTAACATTCTTCTAATCTATCCGACAGCGCGGAACTGCAGATTATATTCCTTGGGCCGGCAAAAATGCCTGTACTTCTCAAAGTTTAGCGGCAGTGACTACTCCTCGTCTATACGGCTGCACAATTTCGCAAAATTGTCTCTAATAAACCGGGAGTAATTCTTCCTTTGGATGTATTGAAGTTCCAATAGCCAGTCCCGGATCCGGAATTTCCAACGTTTGCAACCGTTCCAGATCCAGAAATAAAATTAGCCATTCTAATTGATGTGTATCAATTAAACTGCACGGAAGAATCCATGATTGATGTCCGAAACCGGAACTTTCCGTTGTTTTGAAGATGATTAATGAAGTGACAAATCTAGGTTAACTAATTTTACGATGAGATCCGCCATCATTTTTGATTTGTTTTTATTTCGTGAATATTTAGCTTTTCGCTCTTTCCGGGGGAAATTATTACGATTGTTTCTTCCCTTCTTAATTTCTAACAACAAAGCTTTATCTAAATATCTAATTAATACATCTAGATATTACCTATTTATTGTTAATAATATAAAAGTATTACCTGAAGAATCATCATGCGAGAATTGGAGGAAAATTGGTTTGTACACTGTGTCCCATTTTGATCGCGACCTGGGGGGTATCTCGGTTATTTGACTTGATAGGACATTGCGGTTTTCGCGAACCTGTACTACATTTTTGTCAAACTTACAATGGCACAAACAGATTTTTTAAATCTCTTTTCATTTTTGAGTTACAGGGCGATAATGAAAATTCTGACTTATTCAGCCACCCCCGTATCTCGTTTGCTATTGAAGATATTTTAAAAGTGTAAACTGATTATTATAGATAATTTTACGTAGAATTCAGTGACGTCCTTAGTTTTTTTTATGGGGGTTACCATTTCTGAAATATGACACCAACTTGTAATTTTTTTAATGGGTCACACTATATTTTTATTGCCTATTAAATTTGTAATTTTTTTCTCTTTTTAATGATATGACACATTCTATATTTTGAATTTTCTTAAAACGATCAAAAAAGAGAAAATCTATTTTGTTATAAAAATGGTTAGGGGGCTATGCGGAAAAACAAAAAAATCGTAGAAATGTTTTATTTAATATTTTCAACAACTATTTTTGTTCTAAAAGTATTTTATTTTGGTTTTTCTGCATAGCCCCCTAACCATTTTTCGAATAAAATAGTTATTCTCTTTTTTGAGCGTTCTAATGAAATTCAAAATATAGAATGTGCCATATCATTAAAAAGAGAAAAAAATTACAAATTTAATAGGCAATAAAAATACAGAGTGTTCCATTAAAAAAAATACAAGTTGGTTTCATATTTAGGAAATGGTAACCTCCATAAAAAAACTAAGGACGTCACTGAATTCTACGTAAAATTATCTATAATAATCAGTTTACACATTTAAAATATCTTCAGTAGCAAACGAGATACGGGGGTGTCTGAATAAGTCAAAATTTTCATTATCGCTCTGTAACTCAAAAATGAAAAGAGGTTAAAAAAATCTGTTTGTGCCATTGTAAGTTTGACAAAAAAGTAGTACAGGTTCGCGAAAACCGCAAAGTCTATAAATAACCGAAATACCCCCCAGTCGCGACCAAAATGGGACACAGTGAACTTACTTTAAAAAAATTTGATATTATTCTTCATTTTTTGAAGGTTGAACTAACAAACCGGAATGATATTCTTAACTTTAAATCAACCCGAAACGTTGGTTAGCAATCGAATTGGACCCGACTCATTACAATGCACCATAAACACGATAATTTAGTTTAACAATTCACCTTCTAACCGTCGAAAACGTTTCCAGCGCAAAGGATTTTACTCGACACTGTTACGAAAAAGAAATCAAAACAAAAACACCAGTTGGGTGATACTCGGAAAAACCAGCTCCCAAACGTTTAACGTATTATACAGGGTGATTTTTTTATAGCTATTTTTTCGCTGTAACAATCACTTATGCGTTGCCAATTTGCGGGCTAGTCCTCGGAGAATACAGCGGGATTCGCATTTGTCGTACGTACGTAACGTAAAATTTCGGGATTTCCATCTAATATTCCCCGTGCGTTCGGCGTTCCGGGCCTTCGAAATCGACAACCAAAGAAAATGTAAATCAGAATTCCATTTATCGAAGCACCGGATGATTTATGAAACGGTCCCATTTATAATCGAGCGGATATTCATGAGACTGGAAAAGGAAGAAATATCTCCCCGATCGCCGCCGATTGTCGTAATTGATTGTACGGTAAAAGATGGCGTTTGATTCCGCCAAATTAACCAGATTTATGCGCCCGATTTCGGGTCTGCGGTTGAAAGTTCAGCTCTAACCGAATGGCAAGATTCGCTATTTTTCCCATATGCACTGATCAATCGATCCGCTAATTTAAGTAAATTATTAAATCAAGCGTGAAATTGCATTGCAAATTACACTCGGAATTAAATCGAGTAATACGTAGCGAATATCGTGCAGCCAGCGCCATCTACTCAGCGATTTACGAACGAGTTATAAGGACGCGCAGGATTCCTTCCAAATAATTGATATTCTACATAAGAAAATTTAATAGAAACGCATCATTTCAAATAAGCCACAGATCCCAATCGCCTTCTATCGTGCACTCCGACGATTTCACCGGGATTTTCATCGTCCACGGAAATGGTAGTGACAGCCACGAAGCCGTTATTGGAGCCGAAAGTTATGTTATGCCCGATATCTATCAATCCTTGCACCACGTCCTCGTCCTGTAACATAAATAACACAATATTCAATCATCCATGCAGTCGCGCCCACTCACTTCTCTTAGCCAGCCGTTTTCCATGTGCAGGTTCATGGGGATGAGCTGGTGGTGGACTCTCTTCATATTCGAAGCATTAACTACGTCTAGGTCGAAGTAGAGCCTGTTCAAAATTACCTAAAAAGGACATAGTACAGTGTTGTTTATTAAGGCCCGGTTGTAGATGCATCGTTCAATGGAGAAGACCACGATGTGAGATACGCGGATTTCGGCAAAAGATACGATTAGAAATGATTTATTAGAGCTCAAAACCGTTTTCGGTTGCTCAAAATGTGTTATAATTAAAAAGTTATAGCCCTTTGAAATTTAAAAATTTCGGGTTTTGACTCATACCTTATCAACCAATCATAAACCACTCACGTTTTGTTGTATAGTAAATAGTATGAATTTTCGAACGCAGTATCAAAGAATACACAAACGAACAAAAATCAAACCGTCATTTGTCAGATTTTTCTGAAAATTGCACAAAACAAATTACACGAATTGCATTTCGGCACAAAACACTTTACTGATAATATTGAAGTTGACAAAAATGTTGCCAAATGAATTTTTCAGGACCATTATTTGTGCTTTTAACACGAAGATCGGTTACAATTTATACAGATGAAGATGTTATTTCTATATTAATATATCGAATTATCCATTAGGTAATGGAAGAAATGGATAAATCAGAAAATATTTATTGCAATAAATATACAAAAAACGCACATTTTGCGGAGTAAAGAAGAGTAATAGGAAACGTGGCAAACTTGCTAAATGTGACTTCTCTTTGAAACACTCGCTTTGATTGGAGCAGAGTGTATGACGATTGTGTGACGTTTTTCAAACTTTAAAAATTAATTGCGGCCTTATTTGGCCACAGAAAAAAATACAAATTTCATTACGCGCCTTCTTAGAACACACGGTTTAAAAAAAAAATTAAAAAAAAAGTCGTGGTGTTCTCCATTGTGGTTCAGAGTTTGACTTGCAGTTTAGTTGAACTAACAACTACAACCGGTTCTAAGTGTTTGTGATTTTACTTGAGCTACGCTGGACAATATTTTGCTGCCTCCTGCTCCTCCTACGACCATGAATATGTCTCCGTATTTATCCAGAATTATCGACGGGCACATGGAGGAGAGAGGTCGTTTCCCTGGCGCAATAAAGTTAGCAGGAGCCGGGGGATATCCATAATCGTTGGTCACTCCAGGACTGGAGAAATCGTCCATTGAGTTGTTGAGGATTATGCCGGTGGTTTTAGAGCCGAATCTCGCTCCAAACCTGCAAGCAATTCCCGCTTTTTATCTAACATTTATCTAAATAATCTAACTAACACGTTATTAACGCTGCTGGTTATGGAAATACCATCGCCATTGGGACCCCAAACGCAGACGTTGCCGGTACCATGATCAGCCTCGGATCCCACGTCTGATCCGTAATGAGCGGGATCAGAGAAGGTTCTGTTATCGAATATCCTGGATCTAGTAGCTTGGGCGAATTCCTTAGACACCAGTTTCTCCACGAAATCTTCCATGCCCTCCACGAAGTTGGCGTCGCCCAAGTTGCTCCTCTCGCCGTAGGCGTACTTCATGGCCTCCACGATCCTTTGGTAGTTCTTCGTGGTGAATTGGACGTTCGCGTCCAGGTAATTTTCCAGGATGTTTAGGAGGTAAATTAGAGCAGTACCGGAGCCCGGTAATGGGATGGTGAACAAGTCCTTGTCGAGTAATTTGGTGTGCACGGGTCTCATTTTTTCGGGTCTGGAAGGAAAGATTATGGGCTGATTAGATTATTTATTGGCTTTATTAGATTGTTTATCCACACTGTTTATGTATCTCTAGCTAGTGATGACGTTAATGGTGGTTAATATTCGAATAAGTTTGAATTGCAAATAGTCTCATTATCAGCATTAGCTAATGTAAAGTACCAAAATTTATTCAAGCAAGTTGATTTGAGTGATTAAAAAATAATAATTACACCAGCTGTAAGGAAATTATTAGATATTAATTATAAGGTAGGAGTTTTAAGAAAAGGACTCGCTGAAGCTCGGAAAGGGCGCGCAGCCCCCTTTCAATTCCTCTTTTCGATCCAGCAACTGCTTTTCATTTTTCCTTAAGATAAATCCACCCTGTACATCAAATGTAATGTCAACGTAGTATTCTCCGGTACTATTCCCCGGTACATACTCGTGAGTATACAGGTTGTACAGGAGTATACAATATTTTAATTTACTAAATGAACTTACTTATAATTTTTTAAATCCTCTACTGTAATAATACCGCCTTTTTTCTGGATATCTTTAGCCAGATCTTTGGCCAAACAACCTTCATACAAAGCGTCGCCGCCCTGCTTGCCCAGGATTCTCAGCGTACGCGCCAGCCGCGGTCTCCTGTACAATTGACCTACTTGGTACAACTCTTTAGTCTTGCGATCAATGAAAATATCCCTGAAACAAGACCAAACATAAACTGAACAATCCATCGATTGCGAAATTACTTCAAAACTGGATCAGATCGAATGGCCTCGATTGAGTCCACAGCGTTTCTGAAAGTTATATCGTTCATTTCAATGCCTTTCTCGCATATGTTGATGGTGGGCTGTAATAGTCTGTGCCATGACACTCCACCGCCCCAATTCTTGTACATGTGCCAGTAGCCTTTTATCTCTGAAGGTATCGCCACCGAGAGCCCACCTAAAAACCAATTTAACTTGAGTTCAATGCAATCAAAAGATCTATTGGTGTACCTCTCGATGAAAGCGTCGGGTTCTTCACAAACATATCTCTGGTGGCGGCGGCTGGAGCGGATTCCCTGGAATTGAAGCTCCATACCTCTCCGGTGGTTCTGTTGTAAATGGTAGCCAGAAACCCACCGCCTACTCCAGTGGTGCTGGGGTTGACGACGCCTTCGCAAAGCGCCGTGGCTATGGCAACATCTACAACGGTGCCGCCTTCCTGCATTATATCCCTGAAATGAAGCTGGTTAGGGGATTTGTTGGTGGTGGTTTTGGGAGGGTGTACCTTCCTATTTGGGCGCAACCTGGGCCATTGCTGACCACGGCTCCCGTTCGGTGTCTGGGGTTTAACACAACTCGCCCCTCGGTGATTACTAGCAGAAGGGCTAGTACGTAGCCGTAGACAATCATTTTGCGCTAGCTGAAATTCGTTTCGGCATTTTTATAGTAATAGTCAAGGTTTCTGGCAATTAATTATGGAAAAAGTATTAATATTAAAACATTTTAATACGCGCTTATCTGGTACCTATAGTTGAAAAAATAGGTTTGTTATGGTGCCTAAAATAATTACCTATAGATAATTGAGGCGATTTCTCAAAGGTTTAATTAACAATTAGCAATGATTTAATTTGTTAAATTACCTGTACTTACTTGTAAGTTACTTTCATTCGCTGGACAAATTGGTATAAAGCTTTGATTCGATTTTCGATTTGTTAATCAATTATTTAATATTAATCTAAAAGGGAAATTCTCTCGTTTCCTCGTTGATTAAGAAATAAGATTTACTTTATCTCGGCTTTAACAAAAATATAATCAATTAATTAATATTAAAGTACATTACAAAACGTCCATTGAACTGTTAGATTTGACCTAGTTTGTTAGAGGACGATTTTTTTATGCCAAGATTCTGGCCCAAAATTTAAAGACCTCTTTTTTATTCGTTATAAATTTTCTTTACTAAACACTTTTGGACACCCTCAAGTAACATCCTCAAATTAAATTTAACTTCAGACTAAAACACTAGCACGTAAAAATGTAACATTTTAATGGACTAATTATTACATATTACCTAATGAAACAAAAGACCAGTAGGTATAAATGTTTTATTAAAACGTACAAATTAGGTACAATAGAGATAAGTATAGCAATATAAATAAAAATATAACGAAACAAGTTAAACTAAAAATAATGACCATTATTCAAAATAATCGGTTTATTTGCACTTGACTGGGTAGATAGCGACGAATTCATGCTGAAAAACACAAAAATTTTAACTAATTGACACGTTTTTTAATGAACGGTTATGTTTGATTACTCTTTCACTGTTATGTACTGATATAAACTAAAAAATGAAATATCAAGTTTCAGTTTTTCTCATATACAGATCGCTGCAAATTTACTCGGAACATGGTCCATGTGTGCGACAAAGACAAATGCCATTAGAGTCATATAAAGGAAAAAGAAAGACTTATAATTTAACTCCCACTCCTCCAGTTTCCCCTTAGTGAATTTTGATTGGTCTGTCTAATGTGACATAAGACGTCACATCCAATTAGAACTATTTGCGGGGTAGGGGAGGTAAATGTAGGCTGTCCAGATTGATTGCAACTTGCTCACTCTAACCACTGTTATTTTAATATACAGATCGCTGCAAATTTACTCGGAACATGGTCCATGTGTGCGACAAAGACAAATGCTATTAGTGTCATATAAAGGAAAAAGAAAGACATAATGTAACTCCCACTCCTCAGTTTCCCCTTAGTGAATTTTGATTGGTCTGTCTAATGTAACATTAGACGTCACATCCAATTAGAACTATTTGCGGGATAGGGGAGGTAAATGTAGCCTGTCCAGATTGATTGCAACTTGCTCACTCTAACCACTGTTATTTTAATAATCCTTGTTCCAAGTAAATTTGCAGAAATCTGTATACAGGGTGTTATTTAATAACATGCTAATACTTAAGGGGGTGATTCTTGGACCCATTTTAAGAAAAAAACTTCATATAAACCTATGTCCTAAAATTCTTAACTTTTGAAATACGGGGTATTAAAGTTTTAAGAAAAAAAAACGATTTTTTACTGTCATTTTCATACCACTTTAAATATTTTTATGAAATTTGGTGTACGGCGTTTATGCATTAAAGAGCATTTTTTGACCCAAAAATCTTTTTTTTATTTCTAACAGTGGCGTTCCTACTGGACTCAGACTAGATATTTTTGAATCAAAAAGTGATACGCCACTGCTATCTCTTAAAATCAAAATTATTTTTTGAATTCTCGTTCAATTTAGAACAAATTCGATTTCTTGACTTTTTTTCGTACAACTCACCGTTTCGCTAAAAAAAATAAATTCATTCATTTGCATCTCCCTGGACCTGGACGAATGACGACCAAAAACGATTTATCTAACTCTGAACAATAATTTATTTAAGCGGATAATTTTTAAACGTTGAAATTATGAAATTAAAGTAAAATAAAGAAATAATTTAAATCAGGTGTTGGAACTGTCCGCCGAAAGTGGTATGAAAATGACAGTAAAAAATTGTTTTTTTCTTAAAACTTTAATACCCGTATCTCAAAAGTTAAGAAATTTAGTACATAGGTTTATATGAAGTTTTTTTCTTAAAATGGGTCCAAGAATCACCCCCTTAAGTATTAGCATGTTATTAAATAACACCCTGTATAGATTCGTCCTATTATCCTTCCCTTCTTCATACAATAATCACCCCAAACAGCAAAGAAATCTTACCGAAATTATTTTCCTATCCTCCTAACTGATTGACATTGATAGTTATCCTATTTCCCGGCTTGGCCGGTACATCGTAATCCCGACTCAAGTCATTCGTCGATTTGGCGAACTCCTTCGCCAAGTTGCTCACTGATATCCTGACTGTGCCGTTGCTCTGCGGCCGGATTTGGGTATTATGCAGCAAGTTATCCTACAAAAAGTTGTTAACAATATCTAATAATTTTAAATAGTCGTGTAAATTAGATACCATTGATTCGGTGCGTTTTTTCAAATTCGATTTGTTCAGCATTTGGCTCAATTCCGAAGCCAAGCCGCCCGAGAAGTCCGCCGTGTTTCTGTTGCTCGCCAGGAAATTCAATTTCCCCGGGGGATTCCTGACTTTGGCGTACTCCCCGATGCTCACGTTCACGGATTTGGCCTTCTCCGACGAGGCTGCGGATCCGCTGGACAATTTCGAGCAGACGCTCCTCTTGGGGAAGTACGTGCTGGGCGGCTTGGGGGTGACTTTGGAGGGGTTGTTGATTTTGAAGGACTCCAGCGAGTCCATCTCGACTCTTTCGTGGAACGCTTTGTGCTTGATGGTGGACGTTGATGAGGATATGCTGAGCGTGTCGTAGTCCGGGGTTGGACAGGGCGGGGGCTGGTGGGTGGATAAGACGGAGCGCTTTATTGGCACTGGAGGAGCTTTGGGCTTGGAAGGGTTTAGCTGCATTGGGAGTTTCGGTCGTGGTTCTGAAGGTGTACAGTCTGCAGTTGGAGGCTGAAAAACCAAGAAGATTGTATGGTGTTCTATCCTAGATTAGGTAGGGTTACTTACTGGGGGTGGTGGAGGTGGTGGTGTAACAGCTTCGTTTGGTCGATTGTTTTCACTATTAGCTAAATTGAGCAAACGGTCTGAGAGTTTCTGGGAGAGCTCCTTGTGGGCCAATCGTTGCTGAAGCATAGATAATAATTCATTTGAGTTTCTTTGTTCAACGATCATTTGAACAATAAGCTTTTCTTACCATTGTATTTTGGGTCGGTTTGGTTTCCACAGGCGGCGTTTTGAACATCTTCTGATGGACTTGCTTGAATTCGTTCATTAATTTAGTGTGCTGGAATTGCTGGTCTGAGCTTAAGCCGCGTATGAGTTTCTTCTTTTGGATTTGATCGTCGATGGTCTCTTCGTCGGTTTTGGCCGCTTTTTTCTACAAAAAAAATCACAAATTTTAACAACCAGTAAGGGAGATTTGAAATGTTTTTGCTCACTTCCGATCGTCGCTTGAGCTCCATGGATATGGCCGATGATAAACTGCTGCTCGCCATGCTGGTCTTGCTGGCCAAGCTGCTGTTAGAAGAGCTTTTAGTTAGTCTGTTGAAGCAGTCGGGTTGGTCGTCTTCGTTCGTTCTGTGTACTTCCACTATTACTTTGCTCTCTTTCTGGTCCTGCACCTACAGAAATTTGATCAAAATACTTACAATTTTGTGGGGTAGTTCGATTCTTACTTTATTGGTTTCCGAATTTTCGTATCTACTGAGATACTCCGCTCCGTTGTTGTTTATGGTGCTACCGTTTTCCGATAAATTAATAGAAATAACGGTAGGTTTGTACACATTTTTCTCCTGTTGTTCCTCCTCCCAATCGGTCAAAGACCAACTTATGCTCGTCGATGAACCTGCAACATACTCCTTAACTAAACTCCTGATGAAGCATTGAACAAACTCACTTCTAGTATGTAATCTGTCGTCTAAATTTTGATTCTCCTCTTTAACGATGGACAAGCGCTTGGAATCGCCCCACGAGGAGCTCTGGTCTTCAGTCACTGAGCTAGCCGAGCTGTTGTAGCCGCTGGATTCGCCAGGAAACAGCTCAGAGGCCGCCGCCTTCCTCACGATCAGCTCCAACTGGCGGGAATTCTTCATGATGTTAACGGCTTCGTTGAAGGGTATGTCGGAGAAATCCACGTTGTTGCACTGGAGGATCTGGTCGCCCGGTCGAAGTCCAGCTTCCCTCGCTATCCCTCCTTCCTTGGTGAATTGCACGAATATGCCCGGCTTGTATTCTGGACCTTTGCAGATCCTAAAATGAAGATGCTACTTTTACAACAAGTTTGGAAGACACTTTGGTCGATGAGAGTCTTCTGGATGAGAGTATTATTAAAACATTTGGAAGATTGATTTGTGCTGTAAATTTTGGCTTACCCACAACCGAGTTTTGAGCGTGGGGCGACCATTATATTGATGCGGACGTCTCGATTTTTTTCTGCGAATTGCGGCGAAGATCTGGGCGAGGATGCGGTGGTGTCGGTGACGATTTGCCAGCTCAAGCTGTCGGTTTTCTTGCTGAAATTTGGTCGTAAATAATCAAAATGAAGTATAAGGAAAATGATGTTTGTAAAAGGCAAGAAGAAGTTCCCCTAAGGGCACGATGCTAGTAATAAAAATTGCGAACTACTTACTCTTTAACTGGAATCATGCCCACACCTGCAACAGAAAACCATTTGTTAATAGAAATAAACGTGAATCGTGATTTAGTAATTTCATAATAATAAATCTATTACCGAAGAATGTTGATGGTTGATATATTGGTAACGGAATTATGGGATACCAATTTATCGAACAGACGGTTTTAAGCATGTCGAATTCTTTTGCAGCTGACGAGGTGAAGGTCGTTTAATTGTTAAATATAGCTAAGAGAGTCTTTTAAAAAAATGTTTGTTTTTGCGAATTTTCACTCAGCAAAAGCTCGTTAATTAATATTGAGCGATAATTTTTTAAAAGAAACTTTTTCGAATAATAAAATCCTTTAGAAACTGCGTTTTTAGCGGTTTCTAAATTTCTTTGAATTTTTTATGCAAGCATTAAAATGCGCTTTCTATGTTCACCCGAATCTATTGACACCAAACATTGTCCGCTAAAAAACGCTCGCTCTGTATATATTTTACGCATTTCGCAGAATTCAGAGCTACTTTTTTTTCTATACATCGAGAAATTAAATTTCTGCTAACGCCGCACATACGAATGAGCAGACGGATATAAATTCGAACTGGAAAAAGTTGTTTCGATCGCGAGAAAGTGAGTCAATGGTATTATTTTACTACTTACTTCTATTTCTTTAAATAGCCCGCATTTGTTTATTAAAATTGTACTTGTTTTTTTTGTGGAGAATAAGTCAAAAAGGGGGTGGAAAATTGTTGAAAATGCAATAAAAGATAATATTTTATTCATCAAAATATGTAAAATTTTTGTTAAGATTAAGATCTCTCATTGTGAAGGAAAATTTGCTTTAATTACTAGATATAATCTATTCATAAATGAGGCTGAGTAATGGATTACTCAGGTATAGATAAGTATGCAGTTTTTTCTCTATTTTTTCCTTTTTCTACTAAAAATATTCGAATAACTATGTTACTCCACATCATTTTATCACCTCTTTTCCTCTATACTACTCGATTATTTCAAGAACAAGTAAATAAATAGGTGCTATTTTCTGTGAACCTAATCTTCTAAATTTCTAATTGTTTATTATTTTTATTTTTACACCTTTCTGGTAAAGCACAAAAACTAATCCAGCCAAGCGGTTTCAATCACAGTCGGTTTCTTTTCACCAACGAAAGTGATACCTATTCGATTTTTTTAGGCTGCAAGACGTCGAAATATTGATTATCTAGGTTAATTAAAAATATAAATTAGCACCCATAGGCGAGATAGCGTGAACGGATATCTAGAATCGACTATATTTAACCTAAATTTCTTTCATTCCACTACGAATTCACACAAAACTAAACCCAACAAATAATTTTTATACATATGTCAAATTTTGCATATACTCTGCCCAATTTAATACGGCTATGACGCAGCAAATTGCAATACTAATCCAATTTTATCCGATGATTAATCCAAATCATCTAATTGCATATGCATTTGGCAGTCACAGAGAGGAGGTTGCCAATCGAAAATTTATTTATAACATGTAAAAGCCCCGATAGAACAAACGTTTGTTGTAGGAGGAAGTACTTGTTGGTACACCGTGACGTAGGTGTGATAACTATTTCTACACGGTTCACCGAGTACGAACTTTACTTGTTCCGTTCGTTCTAAACCACGTGCCGGTATGAATCTCTTGCATTTTATTAATCCCCCCAAAAATTGATTTATTAATAAATTCGTTTTATGGAGTTGTTTTATTGGAAGTAAAGCGAAGTGATGAAGTAATTATCGTATACTGGCACATGGGTTGTTTAAATACTAACGAAACTTTAGAGGTCATATTTCACAAGAATAAACAGCATAGCTTTTACAACAGAAGGATGCATCAAATGTTCAACAGGTGTTCGATTATGCGGGTATGATTTATCGCGTACGTAAAGTATATCTGTCATATCATAACTATGTAATGATAAGGAATATTTGTTGGATTACTTATGGCGAATAAGAATGTGAGGATAGCGTGGTTTATAAAATTAACAATTTTTCCGCAATTGCATCTAATTGTAAATCTCATTCACCTTCTTATTGAACTTTAAAATAAAGGTAAATAAATTCGAATCGTGACCGAGTTCAACCTTGTCTCTCGAACGTGACGTTTCGTCCGGGATCCGCTGCGGAATCCATCCAGTTCGCTGGAAACGACGCGCTAAATCTTGCGAAATCTCTCGCCATTATCGAGCCGGCTCGATAAATTCGAATTTTCCTCGAACGCCCGTCGTTTTCGCATGCAAATCGGTATCGCTTATCGCAATTAAAAATAATGGGAAAATTGAATCGGCGATACCGTTCGGAATTGAATCGTTGTTTAAAAACCGCTTTAATTGGAAATTAGAACGAGGTTATTGTTTTTTTTACTGTGTATTGCCCGCCGGTAATAACAACAAATTGTTACTAATAACTAATAAGTAATAAAACTGGAATTGAATGTATATTATTAGCAATCGTTTTTTCTTGGGATCACCGTTTAGAGGAATTGGTTAGTAATAAAATATATGCTTAAAAAATTATATGTATAGTTTGTGCAAAACACTCGATATATACAGGGTGTTTCTGAACTTGGGGTACAATTTTTAATGGTGAAATGACAACGGGTCATCTGTGATTATTTAATCAAAACCGTAAAGAAAAATATTTATCAGAAATTAATTAAAAATGTAAAAAAAACTCAGAAATGCGGGCCTGCACAGCAGATATTCACAGCAATACCTCGACTCGCGCGATATGATCGAGTTCACGGTAAAATTAGAATCGACCAAATAATGAATGATTAATTAAGAAAGATATCTCATTCAAATTTATTTATTAGGACCTTAATGTACTATGGTCTCTAAGTTTTTAGAATCATGGATAAATTATAAAATTAACTCGGGTCATCTTAGCGAATTATGTGATTATTTAATCAAAACCGTAAATAAAAATATTTATCAAAAATTAATTAAAAATGTAAAAAAAAATAAAAAATGTAAAAAAAAAGAAATGCGGTCCTGCACAGCAATTGCAGAGTCGCTCGACTCGCGCGATATTATAGAACTAACCGTAAAATTAGAATCGACAAAATAATGATTGATTAATTAAGAAAGATATATCATTCAAATTTATTTATTAGGACCTTAATGTACTATGGTCTCAAGATTTTTAGAATCATGGATAAATTATAAAATTAACCCGTGTTTTCCAAATAATAGAAGAAAAATCATTCAACTCAAAAGATTAGCTCACCTATTTTGTTGTAGAAAAATGGCTTGAAATTCATAATAATTATTCAAACTTATCACTGGGCACTTATTGTAAGTACACACGAACTTGTTAAACTGAGAAGAACACGAAGAACTAACTAAAACTTAGCAGAAAACTAAGAACTAACAATATCAAATAAATCACTAAAAAAACCAGTATAGAAATATCTATTTGAACGCAAGGTTATAACTTCTATACAAAGAATTAGAATTACCTAATAGATAAGTACTCATCTAACCAACTTATTGATGAATCTTTTCGCATAGATAAATGATAAAAATAACCCATTTAAAAGTCAACAAACCATCGCACAAACGAGCACCCATAATTAACGATTAAATGGACTTTCTAATAAGTACAAGTCGCAGCAAAACGGAGATTAATCGTTCCTCTTTACGTTTATGCGCGAGATTTCTTCGCGTTCGGCGATTCCACGTGTGCATGGGCTGAATTACGCGGCGATGCGGCATCGTAATTTAACGAAATCGCCGTTGAACTCGAAGAAAGAAATCATTTCGGGTGCGTTAACCCAAACCGGCGTCCTGTCGTTAGCCGCGAGGTGTACGAAAAATAGCATCTCCGAAAAGGAAGAAATAAGACACGCTTTGCCGAGATGTTAGACCTGTTTTATGACGAGGACGAAAAAATCCGGCTTCCGTTCCGGCGATGATGAGGCCTTTGCGTAATTATAACTGTGGCGGTTATTTTCTTCGTGCGGGCAACCAGATTTTCTCGATTCGAGGAGACGTTGGGTAAAATTAAAAGTGAAACTAATTCCCCGCACGATTATCGGATTAGATACGTTTGTGAAAGATTACAAGATTCCTATTAATGAAACTACACCTTGAAGAAGTTGAATATTTCATATTCTACTGCGCTAAGAAAGAGTACTTGTTCTTGTAGTCTGTAGTCAAATAGTTCAGGACAGTTTTATAATCATTTAGAATAGAGACTGTTTGGATCAATTCAAGACAAACTAGGAAAGTCCAGGAACCATTTTGAAAACTTACTTTGAACTTGCTAAAAATATCAGTCAACTGTATTAATAAAATCTTATATACTGTAAAGAAATATTTCTTATGTCCACATCGCGGCAAGCCGGCCCGGTATGCATTATCCTATCTATCGGTGCGTTCATTTATAACGAGCAGAGTCGTCCTGAGCGCACAAAGGACACCACTATGGCAGGAATCCCACTGCAAAAAAAAATCCCCCTCGGACTGAAGTCTCAATAATTAAGACCACCTAGCTAGAGTAACAGAGAATTGATGTCGTAGACGGGGAATTAAATCCTTTGCTTATCTTTCGGGTTTCTTTTTATAATTTAATAACCACAGATCGAATGTTAACGATTCGGATTTCTAATATCCATTGCGGTATCGGTTTAATGAATTATGTACTGGTGATGGTTATCAATCCTTATCTAATTGGAGGATTGAAAGGGGGCGCAGCCCCCTTTCCGAGCTCTAAGCGAGTCCTTTACATATCTTTGGGGTTTCTTTTTATAATTTAATAACGATCGAATGTTAACGATTCGAATTTCTAATATCCATTTCGGTATCGGTTTAATGAATTATGTACTGGTGATGGTTATCAATTCTTATCTAACCGGGGTATTGAAAACGCAGCCCCCTTTCCTAGCTTAAAGCGAGTCCTTTACATATCTTTCGGGTTTCTTTTTATAATTTAATAACGATTCGTATTTCTAATATCCATTGCGATATCGGTTTAATGAATTATGTACTGGTGATGGTTATCAATTCTTATCTAATTGGAGGATTGAAAGGGGGCGCAGCCCCCTTTCCGAGCTCTAAGCGAGTCCTTTACATATCTTTGGGGTTTCTTTTTATAATTTAATAACGATCGAATGTTAACGATTCGAATTTCTAATATCCATTTCGGTATCGGTTTAATGAATTATGTACTGGTGATGGTTATCAATTCTTATCTAACCGGGGTATTGAAAACGCAGCCCCCTTTCCTAGCTTAAAGCGAGTCCTTTACATATCTTTCGGGTTTCTTTTTATAATTTAATAACGATTCGTATTTCTAATATCCATTGCGATATCGGTTTAATGAATTATGTGCTGGTGATGGTTATCAATTCTTATCTAATCGGGGTAATGAAAGGGGGCGCAGCCCCCTTTCCGAGCTCTAAGCGAGTCCTTTACATATCTTTGGGGTTTCTTTTTATAATTTAATAACGATCGAATGTTAACGATTCGAATTTCTAATATCCATTGCGGTATCGGTTTAATGAATTATGTACTGGTGATGGTTATCAATTCTTATCTAATCGCGCAAACAAAGGATATTAACAACGACAATGGCTTGTATAAAACAATCTCCGGTTGATGCATTAAAAATCCCGCTATTTTATCATAAAAAAGCTCATCAAAAAATACACCTTATAACGGATTTGGGACCTAGAATTCACCTATTGTTTGCTTTCACATTAAATCATAAATTATACATATTTACGTTGCAGATTCAATCGAATAAATTGCCCAATATTGCGTACATACGCACACAAACAAAACTTTTACTTTCATCAATTGTCGCTTACGTAATTCGATAATAATCTGTGTACTTACTTCTAACTTTGAGCGTGAGATGCGTATGAGCGGAGATCAATTGCAGAACCTCCTTGTGGACGGCGTCTTCGACGGTGAAGCCATTAATTCTGACGATTTGATCTCCGACCTGCAACGAAATCCATCATGCGGTGAATTTATCGTCGAGATGAAAAGTGTTATTAGATAATCGTCGGTTGTTCAGTAATTTGATGAATGGTAATTCCCCGGTTTTGCGTGGGTGGTTTTTTTTAATAAACAGTTAGGGTGATTTATGTACCTGTTAATAGCAATTTTGGTTTCAGCGCTGAAGAAGGTCCGATGGTGATGAAATGAATTGTGATCAATTTTTTCGCAATTTTAGATGGTGTTTTGATGTTTTTTTTTTTCGTGATTTTAACTAGAAAAATGTATGAATATGCAAGCACGAAAAATCGATTAACATTTTAGTTGCATGTGGGTTATTAAAAATCATTGATACGGCGAATTTTTAAATTAAGATAAAGGTTATTTCACCCATAAAAACCTACACGGTTTTTCTGATTGCGGTGAATTTTAATGGTATATTGCGAAAGAAGCAAAAATAAATATAATTGTACCCGTACGTTTCTACTTATAAAATTAAAATTTCTGTAAAATTTCCGAGAAATCTAATACGAATTATTTCAGCTAGAAACTAGTCTTCTTTCACGCTTCAACGGTCTATAAAATGTAAATACAACATTAGCAACAAAAGTGAAATTATTAATTAAATAGAATCACTAGATTCTGAATAATGAGAAAGCTCTATAGTCTTTTTCTCATTCCTATACCGATGGGATGAGAAGAATTACATATTTTCAATTCACTCTCGCTATCATTTGTAATTTCTTCGCAAATTTCTTCATTCACCTCATAAAATTATCAGAAAAATTAATCATACGTTATACAGGGTGTTAAAAATGTTAAAACCTTCTTGAGCCGCCTTTGCAATTAAATTTGCAATTAAACTCGGTTCAACGCAGAACCACAGTTGAACTATCCATCTACAACCAGACCTAAAAGTGCTATAAAATAGCACAAGTGAATCATAATACAAAGAAATTACCTTGAGCCCTTGCACGTACGCCTCTGAGCCGACCTCCACGTGCGACACGAAGAACCCGGTGCCGTGCTCGAGCCCGCCCCTGATGCTGAAGCCCAAGCTGGGCGCGTTCCTACCGCCCATCGACAGCCCGTTGTTGCTCCGCTTGATCAGCCTGATCGTCCTGATCCTGTTGTTCCTGCTGCCGCAGCTGCCGCTCATCGTCTCCGAGGACATCGTGGAGCAGGCGTACTTGTGCTGGCGGTGGTTGCTCATCGGGTACTCCATCGCCATCATGTTGGGTCTGGAAAGATATTGCAGATTGTTGAATTGGTTCAATTGATGATTATGTTTGAAGGTTCAATTTAATGAAAGAAATATACTTATAGAATTTCAGACATAATTTTAGAAGATCCTGGTGGATTCAGTGGAGGTTCAAATATACAGGGTGGTCCAGTTTATAATGGCATAACTTTAGGAAATGATGGATAACGTTAAAATAATGATAATTTCTCCATACTTATATAGCCGGGAAAGCTTTGTTTTCGAGATACAGGGTGTTGAAATTAAAAAAAATATATGTATTATTTTGGATATGGCCAAAACGACTGCTTGGAAAAATTTTAATTTTGGCACACAGGATAAGCTAAGGATCCTTCATGAAAATAAATCATAGCCTACTTCCAGAATATTTGCGATGATAGTAGTCCTACATAACCGGAGAAAATTGCAAATATCTCCAAAACGGTGCGTCGTTCAAAAAAACGCAAGAACACTTTTTTGTTCTAAAAAGCATGGAGCATCGAATAACATTACTGTTATTTGCAAAAAAGTCAGTGGCGTAAAGGATTTTTTTTAAAAAGGGCAATGGCGTACCCATATCTCCGCCACTGGTTTTTGTAATTTCACCATATTCCCTGAATCATGAAGGATCCTTAGCTTATCCTGTGTGCCAAATTTAAATTTTTTCCAAGCAGCCGTTTTGGCAATATTCAAAATAATACATATTTTTTTTTTATTTCAACACCCTGTATCTCGAAAACAAAGCTTTCCCGGCTATAATAGTATTGAGAAATTATCATTATTTTAACGTTATCCATCATTTCCTAAAGTTATACCATTATAAACTGGACCACCCTGTATAATCTTATGGTCCAATCGAACGATTATATTACCAAAATCTACTGTAAGTAGAATTTGAGCAAGTTTGAAGGTCTAATTCGATGGATATATCTAATTTCATATACAAATTTTGAAGGCCCCAATGGAATCAGCAGAGTTCCCAATTTGTCTAATCCAATTTGAACAAATTTATAGCACCCTGTGAACAAGCATAAGTACAAGCATAAGTACGAGAATAAGTACAAGCATAAGTACAAGCATAAGTAAGCTTGTGGATCTCCAAATGAAGGTCCAGTTTCGAAATCGGTACCATTTGAACTATCGACAATAATAATCCAAATGGGCAGGGTGTTGGTGAATTTTTCATCTGCGTAATAAAAAAAAGGCCGACAAATTTCTAATCGATGGATGGTTAACCGATCGGCCATCTTACGAGCATCGATAATGCACTTTCTCGGACCTACTTTAGTCGCGCCTCGAGCGAGACGACCTCAAATCTCACCTGGGACCTTCACATTGTTTTACTCGCGTACGTACGTGGACTTTTTTTACTATTAGCTGGCGAAACCTGAGCAATTAAATGGTTTTAACGGATCCGATGGGTGCATTAATTCGCTAGTAAAAAATCGGGATGGAATCAGTGCGGGAAAGAATTTTATTAAACCAACTGCAGGAGAGTTTAATGAGCTATTGGCGATTGTTAATTAAAATAAATTGCGGTGGTATTATGGACTCTTTGGTCGTTAATTAGATTTATTACGTGAAATAAACGGTTTTGTCGATAAATTATAACGCGGTTGAAATTGAACGTTCGATTTGATCGGAAAGGAAACAGTGAATATATAGTCGATTGATTAATGTGATTTACGGGAATTTAACGTGTCAATTATACAATTAAAAATATGTTATAAATTAGAAGCATTATAGTCGTGCGGTATAGCTCGTATTTTTTGTCATTCGGCTTTCCAATAGTAACGTAAATACTAGAAAGTTGAATTTTTGCTATTTCATATGCCCATTTTCAGGTTGTAAAAACGACTTGTTTACCTAGTTAAGCGTTTAATTATTTCGATACAATGTAACATGGTAATAGCCACTGCAGGAATTTAACACGAATTATTTGGAAATCCTACTAGAATTCAGTTGAACTGATTTGAAAACTTGTTCACTCTAATACAGTCATGACGTCACGAGCTAAAATATTGATTGAACCATACTTATGAATTTTGCGAACTGCACTCATGAAAGTTTTGAATGAGAATTTCTTATTAATTTTTTCCAATTTGTCTCACTCGTTTTATAACAACAATTATTTTCATAATTTCATTCAAAAACCCTCCATATTTGTTAGATTTCAATATTTTTCGAATATATCAACAAACACTTAATTGTCCATTAATTACTTTGTCCTCTAGACCATTTTGATGAGTGTATTATAAACTTGTATTTTATTAAGTGAAACCGAAATTTACACGAATATTGATTTAAATTATTACTCAAAAAGTCTAATAAAAAAAGAATTGATTATAGGTATAAATTGTGGTTTTCTAAAGTCACAGGTCGTACCTGATTTCTAAATTGTCTCTAAAATATTGTTATTTTATTATATTAGTTGGTGTTTTGACCTTTAATTCGTGAACTCTCCGGAATTCTCCAGATCCGTATCGGATTTTTAACACGTGAGAATCTTGCCAAATCCGTACCAGTTTCCTCTTCCATCGGACACAATAGGAAAATAATAAAAAAAATTTACCAAACATTAATCTTATAAAAAATACGGCCGAGAATTACTTACATTGTAACCGACGAGCAATTACTTAGAATTAGAAGTTAGATAAACGATCTGCAAATCGGTTTCACTTTTACTGGCCATTGTGATAGCGCTATTACAGCAATTACGGGAATCTTTATCTCCTCGACCAATTGCAAATCGTCTTTTCCATTCCCATATATCTGCATTTAAACGCGCAAAAGTGAAACCGACGCTTTTCATTTAACTCCATTCAGGTCGAATATTATTCGAATCGCATGCAATTTCCCAGTTTATAAGTAATAATGTTATACACAATAACAGCCAAGAATCCGTATGACCTATGACGCAAACATCCACCTATGGTATGAAGTCGTGAGCGAGTTAGTTATAGCCCATACGTATGGGTCATTATATCTACTAGCAGAAGGCAAACCCATCATTAACGTTTATTTTAAAATTATAGATACAATAAATAAAATTGAAGACATACTGGGTGAGTCCCGATCGAAGGGATGCATGACTACAGATCGATTGGAATAGCAGGAGTCGCGAGATGCGCCAAAGATTCTATTTTATATGACCTTGAGTGCTTCAAATATTTCTATCTAACTGTATTATTATTATTATGTAATTTATTGGCATTCTCCCTCATTTATTAGATATTTAGTAGCCCATAAATTACCCATACGGGCATGGGAATCATCTGTCTTGGTCTTGTACTGTTAGCATATTGGTAAAGATAACTGCTAAATATTGCTTCCCATCATTCACATACCACTAACGGATACCAGATTGCCAATTACCTGCCTCGTAAATTATTTCTTCAAAGCGGTTTTTATTTTTTTTGCGAATTGCTGGACGAATCCGGTCGATATTCGCTCATCGAGGAGCATCCTAATTTTAATGTTCGGAATTAAAGCGTTAGGAAATTGTTATGAAATCGAGATCAAAACAATGGCAATACCGAAACAATAATCCGGCATGACGTAAACTCGGCTCTGTTTGTTATTAAATACATCTGAAGAATTAAGGTGTTCACACAAAAATATTTCGAACAATTAGATTTTCACCGTGTAATTCGAACGTTTCGCAAATTCGTATCAGAAGCGCACGCTTGGAAAGCTTCTAACGTAATTTCGGTTTTGTTGTGTGAAATAATATTTGGTTTGTTCATATAATATAGCGAAATCGTTTTAATCAATTAAATTCTCTTGTTTCTTTAAGCATTTTGGTAATGGTGGTAAAAAACTTTGGGGGGGAAATGTTGGTATTAATGTTAAATTGGCTTCCTGGAAAATTTAGTAACTTATTTAGGGAATAACATATTTTTTTAGTTGCCTCTTTGTAAAATGTTGATGTGTTTTGATGCATAAAAAATAACAAAGATAATATTGTGTCAATATTAACTTGATAAATGTTTGGATTGTGTTTCACTAAATAATCAATTTGCTAGGATATATAGATTGTTTTTTCATAGTTTGGCATTATTTTAGGGATTTAATATTTATTCGAAAAAAGTTTGCTAAATTGGAAAGTTAAAATATTTTACTAACACTAAAAAAACTAGCACAACAAAATAAATAACAATTTTTTATCTGCACAAAAATCGAGTTATTTTCACTAGTTATCAACTCCACATAAACTTTTGCCTCAAAATTATAAAAATTACTTTCCATTTAAATTAACATTTTATTTACCAACTTACCACACAAAAACGTAGGATAATACTCCAAATTCCAATCGAAAAAATCCACAATAAGCTAATACATCACACACCCATATTCACACGATCAAGTTTTATCAATATCGTACGACAGGATCCCCGGATTTCCACCTGGAGGAGCACGCCAGTTCGAAAAAAAAAGGAATTCCGATCCGAGTCGGCCGCGGCTAAAACAAATGGTTAAACGACCAGCACGCGCAGGTGACTCGATTCGACGGACTCGATCAGCGCTGGCTAGATTGGCGGTTTACACACACACACGTACACACCGGATCGAAGGAAAAACGCGAAGGCAATGCCATCGAGCACCGGGGACGGGTCCGGCGGTTTTCCCCCTTCCTCCGACGCGTCGAAGAAGAGGATCTTGTTTCTTCGGGTTCGGCGTTTGGCGTTCAATTTATTTTTCTCATTTACCGTGCTGGTCGAAGCTAAAAGATCTCAACCGCAGAGTCGAAGAAGATACCACGGTTTTTTTTATATAAAGTATCTCTTTCTTTATATTGTGAAGATAGCAATCAAAATGTTTGTGGAAAAATTGCACAGGGTGACTTGATTTAATGCTGCCACTTGTTGACTAAATGGCCCATGGAACTTTATTGGTATCTACATGGATCTTTATTGGTACATGGGTCTTTATTGGTCCTTGAATAAAGAGTCTAACTACTAAAAAGTCATTGACTACTAGAGTAGTCCTTGGCCCTTTATTGGTCCACAGTTATTAATTGGTTCATTAGTTGTGTATTTCTTGTGGTTCCCGGCTCTTTATTGGTGCTCGCCACTTGATTGGTCTATGGCAGTTTATTGATCCATGGCTCTTTGTTGATAGATGGCTCATTAATAGTCCATGGCTTTTGTTGATAGATTGCTCTTTAATGATCCATGGTTCTTCATTAATAAATTGCTTTTGAATGATTTAATGGTCTTTATTGATCACTAAAGAGCGGAATATATGCAAAATTCATATGCAACATTTGCATATATTTAACGATTTGTCCAGTTTTGCATATTTTGAAAAAAATGCATATTTTAACATATATGTAGATTTTTATGTACTTATTACTACTTTTTGTTTATAGATTCAATTTGATCAATTTTGATCATTTTACATACATTGCATATTTTTGATATTTACTTGAAAATCAATGAAAATATTTGATATTTTTTGAAAATTATTGCATATGTTTGATATTTGAGAACATTTGATAACATTTAAAAACGCCCTGGAATCTGGAATCAATTAAGATTGTTCAAAACAATTCACAATGCTTGAATTTTGATATGTTCAGAACAATTTAAAACGCTTCTGAATGAATTAGAACTGTTCAGAACACTTTTAGAATGCTTTAGAAAGAATTAGAAATGACTCTGAACAATTCTGAACATTTCAAAGTGAATTAAAACTGTCCAGAACAATATAGAACTGTTCAGAACGAATTAGAACTGTTCAGAACACTTTTAGAATGCTTCGGAAAGAATTAGAAATGACTCTGAACAATTCTGAACGTTTCAAAGTGAATTAAAACTATCCAGAACAATATAGAACTGTTCTGAACGAATTAGAACTGTTCAGAACACTTTTAGAATGCTTTAGAAAGAATTAGAAATGACTCTGAACAATTCTGAACGTTTCAAAGTGAATTAAAACTGTCCAGAACAATATAGAACTGTTCTGAACGAATTAGAACTGTTCAGAACACTTTTAGAATGCTTCGGAAAGAATTAGAAATGACTCTGAACAATTCTGAACGTTTCAAAGTGAATTAAAACTATCCAGAACAATATAGAACTGTTCAGAACACTTTTAGAATGCTTTAGAAAGAATTAGAAATGACTCTGAACAATTCTGAACGTTTCAAAGTGAATTAAAACTGTCCAGAACAATTTAGAACTGTTCAGAACGAATTAGAACTGTTCAGAACACTTTTAGAATGCTTCGGAAAGAATTAGAAATGACTCTGAACAATTCTGAACGTTTCAAAGTGAATTAAAACTATCCAGAACAATATAGAACTGTTCTGAACAAATTAGAACTGTTCAGAACACTTTTAGAATGCTTCAGAAAGAATTAGAAATGACTCTGAACAATTCTGAACGTTTCAAAGTGAATTAAAACTGCCCAGAACAATTTAGAACCGTTCAGAACGAATTAGAACTGTTCAGAACACTTTTAGAATGCTTTCAGAAGGAATTAGAAATGATTCTGAACAAATTTGAACTAATTTTGATATTTTCTTAAAAATCACTGCATATATTAGCAATTTTTTTATACATAATATACATAAGAATTGAACAATCGCTTACAATGTACAGTCCACTAACATTCACAAAGCGTATTAATGAAACACCCTGTATTTAGCGTTAGGACTTGACGTGTAAGTTGCATTAGTGTTGTATAAGCGTTGTGCGTTTGTCCAGCGAACGCGACAGGGGAATTACAATCTCGTTTTCTCGGCGATAGGTAAAAATTAGCTGGAATTAAGATTGCACGGGCAGACAAAGAGGCGTAAACTCGCCGTCGAGAAAAATCCCGGCGATATCCGCGCCACATCTGGACGACTAGTTAGAATCGTTGCGAACCAGTCGAACGTTAACGGGGATTTTTCGCATTGCTACGTAACAATTCCATTATTCCGTTGGATTCCTATCGTGGGCATTTTGTTTGTTTTTTGCACGAGTCCTTCGAGAAATGATATGTTTATTTAAATGTTTACTGGCGAGCATTTCGCGAATGTCGGGCGATTAACGCGTTTCCATTAGGAAACCTCTATTATAGGAAAATATAAATACCGCGGAGTCAATAAAACACGATTTTCTGATTTCAATTAAATTTATTTATTACATATTGAAACGTGCGTCAAAATCATTTAATGGGAAGCTTCGGGTTTATGGGTATTGTTGAGATGGATAATCCCATGATAGTTTCTGAGCCAGCTCTCTACAAAAAACGTACAGCAAAATGAGATTATAATAATTGTAGAAAATTAGCCTACCTTAACCCTTCGTTGTAATAGTATGGATCATCCCTTTTTGCAGCAACCCCTCGACAAATTGGCGCATACAAATGTATCCTGTAAAAATTTCATACAGGTACAAACCCATAGAAATAGCTGGAGACGTGTTTAAAAAACTGCGCAAGACATGTCTCCAGCTATTCCTCTCGCGCTGTACCTATATTGGTGTTGAATCGAAATAATAAGGAAATAAAAGCAATTCTGTAGCTTCTTTAAGCAACCCACAACAATTACCTGCAATCTATCTGCGGTTTCGACGATATTTCAACCACCGTTATGACGAAAACGCAAGCGAACAGCAAAATCTTCTCCGCTGTGAATTCTCTGCTGTGTTTCCTCTAAAACAAATTTAATAAAAGTTGTGTCTTCTTATGCTTATTCTTTATTATACAGGGTTTCCCAGCGAAAGGTAGCCCATTTAATCAACTTGTAACTTTTATAAACGCCTAATCATAAAAACATGCGGTTTTCTCAGATATGTTTTATTTTGCTATAAGTTTTGTTTTAGTGACATAGAAATTTTGTATCAGCTGTACAGGGTGTATTATCAAAATCCCCTCTTTTCAATTCACATTAACCCAATTTTTTCAAATGAAACACCCTGTATATATTGACGCCATCTGAAAGATACACTCTTCTACTTTTTAAAAATGTATAATTTCTACATGTTATTTTACAAAACAAAGAAGTTCTTTAACTTTGAACAAACATAATGCAAATCGCCTCAATTAAAATAAAATTTACAACAAATCTTAAATTTTCCATTTTTAAGGATGCTTTATCAGGATTTTTGAATGGTTTTTCGTTAGGAAACACATTTAATAATCGTACACATTAACATTTTCTTTTTCAATTAAATATGTTTTACACGTTTCACTAATGTTATGTTTCACAAATTTACAAGTTGATTAAATGGGCTACCTTTCGCTGGGACACCCTGTATTGTTTGAAATATAAATAAAATTATGTCAAAATTTGATTCAAACAGCCTCCTAATGTGGTTTCTTCCCTTAAATATCTAGAGGGTGACAAACTTAAGAATGCTGCGCAATGAGACTCCCTTAAGCTGGTCTATTTCTGTTAAGGACACCTACATATTAGTTTTTTTTATCATATTTGCTCACTTTAATAAAAGTTTATTGCTTGAGTATCCGCGCACACATCGTATTAATCAAGTGATCCTGTCGATTACAATATTCCAATCAAGTTTTATAGGATGTCTAATATACTGGGTGTTCAGTAAGTAAGTGTGGATATTAGAGAGATTTTACAAATTTTCTATACTAACATTATTACCAGTAGGAATTTTCTGATGAATAAATTTACTTCATTAAAAATTAAATATAATTTGTTAGTTTTGAGGGGTTCGTAATAGATTTATTGCTTTTTGGAAATTTGTATCTGTTGATAAATATTTAAAGTAGGCTTCTCGAGTTCATATGTTTAGCCTTTTCTCAAATTTGAAATAATAAAAACACCAAATTTCACCACAATACAGCTCAATTGGTGAAGGGTATTTTTTCTTATTTAAATTCAAGAATTCACTTTTCCTGCTCGTAACAAAACATAGCAAAGACCTTAGGTATTGCAATAAATTTACTAACATATGCACCCATTTTATGACCAAAAAATTAAGCATAGCAAACATATAAGGTCTTAAAAATATGCATCTATTAATGATTTGTTACAAAAAAAATAGCATTTAGCATTATGAACATAAAAGCATGTGAACGACACAACTTACCATTTTGAACATAATACTCAACAGTGTCCTTAAAGCGGTACCAAAAGGACAACCCCTATCGAAATATCGTATCAGAATGCAGGATTAAAACCGAATTTTCCGAGTATATATAAGGTGGCGGCGGCTTCGCCAGTTGCGCAGCATCTAAATCGGGCGCTCTGACATACAACTAAAGTTTAATCGCCTGTGAACCACCCGTTTAATTCGTCCCTATGATAATTTCGCAGCGTCTCATCGCCGATCGAACGGCCGAGTTCCCGTTCCTAATAGGAAATCTTAATTGCAACTAACGTTGATGGCCGTTTCGTCCCTTCTTCGGTAATGAGTTTAGCTTCAAAAACGTTTTCTGGTTTATGGGAGACGCAGCATTGCGGGTGACGAGAATTGAAATTCACCCAAGTAAAGAGGGGCGATAAAATTGTTGTAATTTCGTTAGTTAACTGGTTGTTGTTTAGTAATTATCTGCTTGAAATGGACAAGTATTGTCTGGAGGAGTTTAATTTTTGCCATTTTGTGAGCTAAATAGATTTTATTATGCCTCTACTTGTTTGTACGATGAGCAAACTTTACGTACCATTAAGATGTATATAAATTCTAGTAAATTTGTTTTGAACTATAGTTTATGCAAAACAAAGTTTGATGCACGTCACTAATGTTGTCATACAGGGTGTATCATAAGTTGATACTTCTTTTTCAACTGTGTATGAATCTCTTAATTCTAAGCATTTTTTTTAAATGAACTTTTTGAAAATTATTGAATTTCCCAGTTTCCAGTGCGTACCTGCTTCATTAAATATGAAATTTACTTATTTTTCGACATTTATTAGACAGATTACTGTTATAAATAAATTTATTAATTAATAAAGCAGATATGTATTGGAAAATTTTCGAAATTTTAAAATTTATTAAAATAAATCTTTTTTTGTTTTTCAGAATATTCAAGTTTACTTGAAAAAGTTGCTTAGAATTAGAAGATTTATACACAATTGAAAAAGAAGTATCAACTTATGAAACACCCTGTATTTGCCAAGCATAGTGCCCATTTCTTAAAAATAAACAAATAATCAGATTAAGCTAAATACCTGCAGGATTTAATTTAATATAAACAAGGGATGATAAAAAATGTTAAATAGCAGAATTAAACCAACTAAGAAAAATATAATCTTAGATTTTGTAAACTTCATAAAAGTTCGACAACGCTGTCTATTTGTGACGTAGTAAATTTATGATGACGTGCATCTAACTTTGTTTTGCATAAATTATATGTACATATTAAATTTTCCAATACTAGAGTTGAATATTTATTTTACAATTAGTAACATAGGTACTAAAGAAATTGGAACTAGAACTTAATTTCGTGGATATTTGGAGCTTTAATCACCGCTAAATTTTTGTACAACGAATTTTATTATTCACACAACAAACTCATCAGGTAAGTACACAAATGTTTGTGTGCTAAATATCCTGCCAAAATTGCCAATTTGGCCATGCCGCAGTAAATAGAAAAAAATTATTATATTTGCTAATAACCTGTACCAATAGGTTTATGCTAAATAAAGTTTAATTGATGAATTTTCTACGTCCCAAATAGACAATGTTGCCGTGCTTTTATAAAATTTACAAAATCTTAGAATTCTTGAAAATTGTCTTGAGAGACTTCTAGAGATGAAGCACCTTCTATTACAATCAATATTTAAGTTTACTATTGATGATAGAGTTTAAGATAAATGAAAACCGAAGTAAATTCGAATGTTTATTAATTTAAACGAAATGCTTCTAACAAAATTATATAATAGAAAATGAGATAAATTAAAAATCCCTTTCGTCTGGCTTACCGTTCGGCTAAAAAATTCATTACATACAAACACAATAATCAAATGATATCGAGTTCGCACTCTATCCTAATAAATAAACTCGATACATGTGTGCAGAATTTAAAAAACTGACTGAATTTACAACGTTTGTTAATCGTATGGATCACTTCAAGCTAATTTAAGAATACAAAAAGAAATTATAATTAGAATATTAAGAAGGAATATCGATTCGAAAGTTCGTTTTCTATTTCTCCTCGCACCATTCGTTCTCCTTGCGCACTTGCTCTTCCTCGGACGGCGTGAAATCGTTTTTGATGTTAAACGTTTTACGTATTTCCTCCGGCGCTTTGCCCTTTATCATGTTGGCCACAGTCTTACAAGTAACATCCAGCAAGCCTTTTATATCGAGATAGTTCGCGGCTAGGATCAGTTCGAATAGTGTGCCTTGGTCGACTTTCAGGAAATCCGCGTCCCACGAGGATATGTCGTCCGTTCGCTTCTCTTTGTTGTCGTCGTCTTCGGGCGGGGGTGGGTCGTCTTTGTGGTAGGTGGCCCATTGGATGACCTTCCGTAGAATGGCTGAGTTTACGTTGGGCAACGGCACCACTTCCTCCTCTTCCTCGTCCATGCCGAGGTCCTCCAGCATGGTTTTTATCGTCACCGAGCACTTGGCGATTTCGACGTCGATTTCGAAGGTCTCGCCGTCCGAAGATTGCAGCTTTATATTTGGCATCTAAAATAAATTTTGGAAACATGTCAAGTGAGATTTTTTTTAGCTGTTTTCGAGCCGCTTTGCTCGTGGAATGGTTTGTTGATTCGTACGATTAGCGTTGGGTACTTACGTTTGGTTTCTTTTTAATTCGATCACAACTTTAAACCGTATTCAAAATTTAATTTAACAAAGAAATACAATGGCGAAAGCAAAGAAATTGACATTCATGACAGGTGACTTGACAGAGTTGAGCGTTGACGTTGACAGTGGTGACAGTTTATATATGAATTTAAAGTGTTATTTTGTAAAAAATAAGCACATTATGCTTGAAAAATTGTGAATTTAATGTAAAAAATTAATATAACAAGCAAAATATTTAGATATGTTAATCAAATGTGACAAATAATAACTAATTATTAACACTGGCAGACTCAGGCTTTGTAAGAAACAGAAGAAGAATTCTCAGTTCAATTTAATTATCCTTCTTCTTAAGGTAATATAATAATTAATCTATTATTAGCAATCTAAATAGAAATTCTACTAATACTAAAGCAAAATTTTCTATCAAATAAACAAATATAACAGCGATGCATTTGAACTACTGCCGGCATCTATTAGTCGTAGGTCAAATTAACAGTTTTTAGAACTGACACAAGATGGAAGGTAAGTGAAAAATCGTTGCGCTATTTTTAATTTGTATTTTCGTAATTTGTAATATTGGTAAAATGAAAGTTGGTTTACATTTTGAATACAAGAGTTTAATAGAAAACTGAAGGAAGTGAAAATGTTAACCAACATTCTGCATTTGTGTAGCATTTCTGCCTTATTAAATAATTCGGTTTTATAAGTTGAACATATACAGGGTGTCCCAATAATGCGGTAAAGCTCATTTTCTACGGTATTATGATAGATACGAAAAAATTAATAATTAAAAATTATTTTGAAATATACAGCTTGTCCCAATTTTGAGACAATATACAAAGTTGTTTTTTTTTAATGGAACACCCCGTATATTATTACATTTTTGGATTCTACTCGATGAGCTGATTTCAAAAAGTGATATCTTGGTCCCATAATAAAGGATATACAGCCACTCAAAAATCACAAAATTTTGAATTTCGATGGCTCTGAAAGCCAAATAGTTGAAAAACGAGAAAAACGGCTTACATGGTCCTATCCTAACTTTTCAAGTACTATCTAATGACATGATATCAAATGAATACAGGGTGATCAAAAATTTCAAAATTTTTATCAAAATACTATCATTACAAATCACTATAATCGACTAGATTCAGTGACGTTACACATTTCATCCATAATGTCAGTTGATAGCATTTCTTTCGAGGAAAAGCCTTCTAATCAACCATCCGCGAAAAGCTCGCAGAACTCTAACGCAACGAAAGAGAGCGAACATTGCTACGAATCAGTAGCGCACAAATGGCTCAGTACTCCCAAACAATTTTATAGAGGCTCTTTGTTGTACGGCAACCTCCACGGCTCCGGCATATACCTCTACGATGAAGCGAAGAAGATTTTCTACAACGGGTTTTTCTACTCCAACAAACTAGAGGGTTATTGCCAGGTGTTCTATCACAGCAGCAGCACTTATTTCCACGGTTTGTTCAAGGACAATAAAAGATTCGGACCGGGAGTTTTGACCTACTCCAATGGAAGGCAAGATGTCGGATTGTGGGATGGATTTTCGTTAGTGAGAGTTGGAAAATCTCAGATTATCATTCCATCGCTTTCCGTCACAAACGAAGGCCTCGTTAAGGTGCTAAAGTACAGGTATATACTCAAAAATTAACATTAATATGAGTGTGATTAGCATACTTTCATTTAGAAACGTAGTGGATGTATGTCCACAAAAGTGCCCAGACATAGCAGAGGAGATACTGAAAAGTCTAGGCGCTCCCGAATCGCTCCTAGCCAAAGCCAAAGAATTGTATAACACCGACATTAAAAACAAAAATAATTTGTTTTTTAACAAAACGAAATACGACCAATACTATCCGGAGAAAATCCCCACCATAGAAATATTAGTCGAGGGATCGAGGGAGCTGTCCCACCACAACGCCAAGATCGATGAAGATTTACAGCCAGGAGCGGACATCGAAACGGAAGAGGAAAGACAGGAGAAGCAAATACTCACACAGAAAGTGGAGATGTTGAAATGCTACGTGGACGAAATCGAGAAAACCTTACGCGACATCAAAGACGAAATATCAGACACTGAAAAAAAAATCGAATTTTGCAAGATGTGCTGCAAGAACGACCAAGCTGAGGAATCACGCAAACCAATGTACATGTCAGTCAACGAAGAGATAAAAGATTACACCTCATCAGGCAACTGTAATAATTCTGATAGATTAGAATGTATTATGTTCCACATTGGTTTCTTAAGTTTCAGCCATGGGTTTGGACTGGAGTATATCAGATATCCCTTCTATATCCATAGCTTCAACTGTGGGAATGACCAAACAAGCCAGTGAAATAGTGAAAGAAGACACGATAAGGGAAACTTACGAAAAAGAAGTTTGCGAATGCCTCGAGGAGATGGACATCGAGGATTTACTGGAGCTAGAAGTCAAAGAAGTTGAGTTGAAAAAAGACGAGTTCTTCTACGACGAAATATTCAAGCACTTGAGCACGGAAATCGAAAAGATAACGAAAGTGTTGAACGCAAAGAAAACCGTTCGCACCAAGAAAATTGTAGTCAATCAAATGATGGCCTGGAACAACGAAGCTTTGCTGATCGAAATGATGAAGCACAGCTTCACTCACAGAAGTACCGAATATATGGTGAATTTTCGCGTTCCCGCCATACTGTTGGGAACTCGCTTAGGGTTTATGGAGATTGGTATGTAATAACATCTCAACACCACTTACTCGTTTGATCTCCATGTTTCGTAACTATCGCTTTATCTTTAGTAGCTGCTATTTCTTTTAGGTCAGCAAGAAAAATTTTGCTACGAGTTCCTCGAGAGTTGCCACTCCTCCACCCCATTGGGGGTGATGCTGTACCTCGTCGATCATAAAATAAACGTGAATGTAACGGACTACAAAGGTAACAGCGGCCTGTTCTACGCGACTATTAACAACAAACAAGAAATAATAAGAACGCTAATAGAATTCGGAGCCAACTTGGACCAAATCAACGACGACGGTTTGACGCCTTTGAGCATGTCGGTTTTGAATTATTTATCGCACAAACACAAAATTAATAACTGGGAGACTGCTTTTTTGCCGGAAACGACCATATCTCACGAGGACCAGCAGGAGATTAAGAACTGGTACCCCAGCAATTCGTTTATGTCTATCAACGGTTTATCATCAGCTCACGGTTTAGGTAAGAATGGTGATAATTTTGCGTTAAATACCAAATTTAATTCTTTTGTAGGTACTAAAAAAACAAAACAACACAATGTATCTTTGACTAGTCTGAAAGCCGTTTCTTGCATTTTCACCACCAAGTTCCCCAATTACACTGTAGAAGAATTTGACAACGAAGAAGCAATCAAAGAAACAAGAGAATTCCCTGCGGCTCGGTTCATAGACAGAACCATCAAATATCTGATACAATCCGGTGCTAAAACGAACGTAGGCGAAGCCCCCATTCCCACTTTCCTCATGAGCATCTACACTGAAGACTACTCCATTGTAAAAGCGTTTTTGGATAACGGCGCCAACAGCAACGCTGTCACAGCTGATGAACGATTAAACGCTCTTCACATCATAGCCAGCAACAAATGCACCGAAGAAAACATTTCCATAGCTAATTTACTGGTTTCCTACGATTGCGATCCCAACGCGAGAACCAGCACCACTCATTGGCAGGACCAGAAACTACAACTTCTCGGTAAGCTCATCCTATTTTTGCTCTGAAGATGCATTGGAATTAGCCGAAACGTGATGTTGTAGTTAACGCTTTACACATGGAGGATATTGAAGAAGACACCGGTAAAAACGCTCTTCATATGCTTTGCATGCGCAATGATTTTCCATCGGATAGTTGCGATTTCTTCGAAAAAATCGCGTCTTTGCTACTCAACAAAATCGATACAGACGCAACTTACTTGGGGTTAGATGCTCTACGGCTGGCCATGGTGGCTGGAAATTTGAATCTGGTGGATTTTCTCTTGCGCTCGGGTCGCTTCGATCCCTACAAAAACGTACCGCACGAAGGCAACGTACTCAGCATGTTCCTCGCGGACCGGTACAAAGGCCTCCTCTCCAAAGATGTGAAATCGAAGATAATGAAGCATCTGGTGGGATCCAACGTGAATCCGCTCACTCCATTCGACGTGTACGGCAACGTCTTCGAATTCATCGAGCAGGAGCTGGAGACCTCGAAGTCCCCCCACGAGCTGAAGGAGACGCTGAAGGAGCTGGCCGCTCAAACGCTGTACAAAAGCATCCTCTTGAACGTCTCCAATCTGCTGTACGACTTCGCCGAAGAGAAGAACATCCATTGCGAGCTGCTGAAGCCTCTGTTCAAGTACCTCACGCCCGACAGTTTCCTGGACAATCTGAAATTGTTGTTCAACTACGATCGGATCGGCGCCAAGCGGTACGACAAGCAGTTGATGATGGAGGTGATAGAACACTTGAAGCCCAAAATCGATAAGAAAATGTCGGTCAGTTCGCGCAACGTTAAAGTGCCCGATAACGGCAATTATGAGGATCAAATCGATTCGATGGATTTCAGGAAAATCCTGCTGCCCAACAAACAAGTTAGTTGTCTTTAACGTGTCTCTACTGCAGCCAATCCAGTGTTATTTTATGATCTCGTTTTACCAAGTTATTCAGGTACTTACTTAATTTGTTGCAGGTAATTCTCTTCCCGCCAGGATTAGACGACGAGAGCAAGTACTTGGTATGTTTCGAATGCTACTCGAAGATGACCCAAACGACGTTCACCTGTCCCGTGTGCGAGTTTGTTCATTTTTGCAACAAAAAATGCTTCGCGAGTAACTTGAAGAGGAAAACGCAGTTCAAGCACCCCTGTCAAATAAAAGTACCGGACAGTTCCAAGGACGATGTGCTAGAAGAGCAAGGTGCAAAATTTTGTTAATTCTTCATCTTCTATCAGTATATTGGCGTCAGATCCGGGGCGATATTAAAAAATAGTTGGTGAATTACGATTTTCTTGTAGATGTGAGTCTGTTGAGCGAATGGAATAGAATTAAAATGGCTCGTGTTTGCAAAGAGAAGAAATCGCTGGCGCGTTTCGAGAGACACCAACGCGAGAAGACCGCTTCGGATGGTAAGAAGAAAAGCAGACGAAATGTGAATATTTTATACAATGTTTGTTTAAAGCTTCAAGTTTAATCTGGAGATTTTTAGGCGGTTTTGAAAACCCCCACGATGGTCTCGTGCATGATGAAAAAGCGCGAAAACAAACAACACCTCGAGGATTTGTCGCAAAAATTACAACGATTCAGCGTCATAGCGAAGAAGAAATTCGAGCCCACGTCGGATTCTACAGAAATCTTTTTCAAGCAGACCAGTATGTGTTATTTACCGCTGTTATAAGAACAATTTTGAAGTACTCATTTTTGTAGATACAGAAATGTTTTCCAGAAAATCCGTGGAAGAAAAACCGTCTGGACCTGTGGCAAAGGTAGCGAAAAAGGCGGAGAAGACTTTAAAACGCGACATTTCCAACACAACAGGTAAGCAGTATACAGGGTGTTATTTAATAAGTGCGGCAAACTTCAGGGGTGATTCTATATGAAAAAATAATGATATTTTGCTATATAAACATATATCCGCAAATGCTTCGTTTTCGAGATATGGGGTGTTAAAGTTTCTTCTTAAAAACCGAAGATTTATTTATTTCTCTGAAACCAGCCGAGATATTCAAATGAAATTTGGTGAGTTTTGAGCGGTAACTATTACGCATTTTTTGATATAAAATTAAACATTTTATGTTCATTATTGGCGCGCAGACGGGTAATAATAAATATTTTTTAAAGAAAAAAATTATGTTGGTACGCCACTGAGCCATTTTAATTGAAAATTCAATTTTGAATGAATTCCTCGTTCTATTTGCGACAAAAAAGCTCTCTTGTGTTTATTTCGTACGGGCCGCCGTTTTCGAATAAAAAAATAAAACATCTTGACGTGTATTTTTCATTTCCTCTATTGTTATCTAGTAGTGAAGTTAGACGGTAGTACTTAGGCTATTGTCAAAATTATGATCAAATAAATGACCAAATTAGCTTTTTTGGATAATCTAAAATTACGTAAATTAATGTGTAAATTAACTATATCTTTTTTTTATTATCTTTGTTTTTAAGAAAAAAACTTTAACACCCCGTATCTCGAAAACGAAGCATTTGCGGACATATGTTTATATAGCAAAATATCATTATTTTTTCATGCAGAATCACCCCTGAAGTTTGTCGCACTTATTAAATAACACCCTGTATACAGGGTATTTCATGACGAGCTTAAACTATCTGTATATTGGAAACTAATTACGATTTTAATCCCTGTATAATTATTGCTACATTCGAAATTTATGATGAAAAAAAATGATGTAAAATCCCCCGAATTGAAGTCGAAAAATTTCACAATGATTTAACGAAATTTCCATGGGCTTCAAGGCAAAGGTGATAAATCGGGCGTCTGTAAATCCCCCTGCATGAACGTGTCCGATATACTGCTGAAATATCCGGAGACCATAATTTCGTCGCATTTCGAGCCGTTGCCCAATTTGAAGGAGCCCTATCTAATCAGGAAAACTCGAAAAGTCCCAGCCAAACCGCACTTTTTCATGGAAATGTTGTCGAAACTCTTTCCAGACGTGCATTTACCGGAAATGCTATTGCCTTATACCTGCTATTCGGACGGCGGCCATCTCTATTACGAATTCAACAATACCAACTTGTTTTGCAGGAATTACAGTATAATGTAAATAAATTTTTCCTAAAAAACAAAGTTTACGTAAACATAACGTTACGTTATTTTGACACATGTGGGTAAACTTACGTCAAAACGATCGGGAAATTTGAAATTTAACACAACATGATTGAATTTATGCATATAATTATAATGAGTCATATATGATTACAATGATAATTATAATTTATCAGATACTAAGAATAAAAGATTATATAAACCAGATCTTAGATGGCATAATAAAATTGAGACTAGATGTTTATTTATAACTTACAAGAGACTAGATTTTGTTTAACTACAAAGTAAATATTTTATCAATTTATTTTACTAAATAGAGAGCGTTCGGCTCAAAGTTTATTTCGAAACAAGTATAAATGCTTTGTTTATTGTAAATTTTTTGATTAAAAGTTGACAAAACCGCGGGAAAATCAATAGCGCAGAAATAAAACACGAATCTGTGCTAATTAATTTTCCCGGAATTTTCCGAAACGAAAACAAAAATAAATTGACAAAACGCATCGACAGATACCTATACAAAAATAAATTTTGTCAATAATACGCCAGTACAATAATACAACAATAAAAATACTTTGATTAAAATTTTTCAACAGCATAACAACGGGAAAAACGTTTTCCCTCTAAATACCGCTATGGACGAAAGAAATTCAAATACCTCATTTTTTTTTAAGTATAAGAGATTATTTTTCTACGATAGAAAAATCGTACGAAAATTTAGTGTATATTATAAATACATGAGATTTTAATATGAAGGTCACAATGGAGCGTACACAAAAAACATTAAAATTACTTCCAAAATGTTAGTAGGTGTGCATTTAATTGCGCAATTCATTTTTGCCTCACCTCGAATTTTTAAGGAAACAATTAACATTCTGACCTACTTTATTTAGTTCTTTCATTTTTATCGTGGAATGTTGAAGTATGGAAAAAGGAAAAATGCATTGATACTTTAAGTATTGAGATGAAAATCCACCGATAATCGACCTACCATGAAGTAATTTTAATAAAACTTGCGACGACTGTCAATAAATTACTCCCTATAAATAACTATAATCATTAAATATATCATTACAATTAATTAAAATACACGAATTCGAATAAATAAGTACAGATTAGTGCTGACAAATTTCAAATTTTTCAAGTAATTGATTGTACGAGCGTTAGATTTTTTTATTACAAGTATAAATTGTATTTATATTTATACGTTTTTTTTATGATATACGTTTAATGGGAGCCGGCCATTAGGAATTTGGGAACGTTTCCTAACACCCAACTTTATACGACATAGAAATAATGCTTGTTATTTCTAAAGATGTTAATTCTACAGCAAATAAATCATTCGAAAAATCTGGGAAATTTGCGTATTTTGTCCAAAAAACGAATCAACCGATCGCAACTCAGTTACTTAATTATTGCTTTAATTTTATTGTGTTTTGAGCTAATTAGATGTCAACGTAACTTCACAATCCCTTATCCCTACACATTCGATTAACATTAAAATACGCTATGTGCACGAAAATTACGAAAGAAAAACACTACTTTTTACACGCGAGAGTAGAAAAATTATTTAGTCGTTCGAGACTTAGTTTATTTTACTTTTTAAAAGTTATACGTACGTTACTAAACTTCCCTTCAAGAGAATTTTTATCGTTTATTGACAACACTATTCTGTAGAATTGTAAGATCACTCGAGTCATTCAGTTTTTTTATCGATACACGTTCTCGAAAAAATCAAGTACAAGTTACCAAATAGTAAGTGAAAACAAGAACATTCTTCTTAAAGTTAAGACACAATTTTAGACGTCAAGGCGCTAGATTTACAGGACATTGTTACAAATCGACCGGGCCAGTTGATTAATTTATTAACATTTGCAACATTGTCGAAAGTGGGTCGTTAAAAAAGTATTGTGAATCTTATCAGATTTGATAAGTCGTCGGATATGTCCACTTATCACCCGAAATAGTAGATAAAAGGGTAGATATTACATTATCATTCCTAAATTAGAGAAACCTACAGCTTCACACAATTTCTATTTAAGAAACATGCTCTTGTTCTCCTCGAAATATAATTTATATTTCTGGAAGAGCTATAAGAAATATATCATTACTTATTTAATTCTTACGTGAACAACTACCTAAAGTGCGATTTACTTTTTTTCACTTAATAGAGAGGCTTCATAATATCATTATAATATGGATCACAAGCAAATTTTTAATGCAATTCAGCCAAATCTCTAATTTTTGTCAACGAAATAGTTTTTGCACAAACGAATTTTGTCATTTAATATCAAATACTCAAAATATATCGGTGAAAATTTCAATCAAAGCTCATTTGTGATAAAACTATTTCAATAACTCCACTACACCTAAGGAATGTTTAATTTTTTTGGCTTAGCTAGGCGTAAGCTTGGCACAATTGTAACACTGATTGTAGCCTGAAAATATGCATTCGAAATTGATCCAATCTATTGGAGAAGGTTCTAAGGAAAGTAACACCAAAATCGTGGATTAATTTCGCATTTGGTACACAATACAGAGATTATAAAGAGATTCTTTTAACATAAGTCCCATACTGACCAGTGGCAATAACGAGTAAAGTTAAAAATGAACACTACATTCGCAGGAGATGTATTTCTCTACACGAAACAATATATTATAAAAGCGCGCTAAAATAAAGAGTTTTATATTTAACTGTATCACAATCGCTTTGACATATTTTAAATTGTAATCAACAAAACGAAAAATTGTCTAATCTTATTACGTACTGCATAGGAAAAACGAAATCTTTCCTATTATGTTCTAAAAAATTTACCATCACCTACATCCGCTACGTTTTTTCAATTCAAACTTGTAAATAAATTGGTCAGTACGAGTACCTACTTAAAACCCATCCAACCAGGTACTTAAGGATTATCTATTGGCTTCTTCGATATGTAGGCTGGCTCCCCCTTCGACATTCCGAATCTCCCCCGTTTCGCAATCGCCTCGAAACGAACAAAAAAAATCGACCGAATTACATTGAAATTTGTTCCCGGTTAAATCATTAAACGTGCTGGACGAACTCCGGATTGAGAAACGAGAAGCCGGAGAATTCGGCTTGATCCAGATTCATCATGAACAATTTATCCGTCGGCGTCAGATCGGTTTTCTCCGACGTGAATTGCTTGTCGAAGTTGCTCACATCTTTGCGGTGTTTCTGTTAAATTCGTCAGATAAAACATCCCGGCCAAATTGCTAGCCGCACAACTAGAGAGAAAAGGGCTACTTACGATTTTCGGCTTGAACGGCGGTTGAACTTCGCGGTTCTCGATTTTGTCCCAATCGATTCGCCTGAAGAACGCGTGCGATCTCACGTCCTCTTCGCCTCTGGCTCCGCAGCCCAGCCGTTTGTTCGGGTATTTGGTCAAAAACTGGAACAAAATCCACTTTTAATATAGAAGACCAAGAAGACCTCTATGCATGGGACTTATAAAACTTAGAATGATGATACCTAGAAGACCTATATGATACATAGGATGGTAAAGAATTGTTTCTTACCCCTTTGCAAGCGTCTTTGGCTTCCTTGGATAAGCCCTTGGGGTAGCTGACGTTGTGATCGGTGATGGCGGCGAAGAGTTCCTCCTCGTCTTCGCCATCAAAAGGCGGCTGGCCGATGAGCATTTCGTAGAGGAGGACGCCGTAGGCCCACCAATCGACCGATTTCCCGTACGGTTGGTACAAAATGATCTGAAAACGCAGTGAAAGCGTGACGAACCGGCGGGGCGTTATACAGGGTGTCCGGTACGCTAAGGGTGCTTTCTTTGGGTCAAAATATGACGATTTAAGCAAATTTACCTTAGTCCAAAGTTGCTTCTTTAGGAAGTTATAGCACTATGAAAATCGATTTTTAATTTCGATTTTTTGTCCATCCAGAGTAATTCAAGAGATATCTTTTTTAAATTTCACATATGGGGGTTTTAGAGGTGTCCAATTAAGAATATGTTATCCATTTTGCTCTTAACCTAGAGGGCGCCACTTCAGCACACTTTTTTTCCTTCTTAAGGCCATAACTTTTTTGTACGTAGGAATTTGATAAAAATGGATCAATTTACAAAAACTACAACACTTTAGCTTTAAAAGAAAGTATACTTGTTTTGAGTCGCTAAAATGTACCGTTTCAAAGATAAATGAGTTTGAAATGTGTGCTGCAGGCTTACAAAACATGGGTAATAACGAAGCTTTCGCCTGGAATTAACTGTAAGTATCTGGAAATGAATGGAAAATTTCTGTAAACTGTCTGTAATGTCTGGAAACTGTCCGGAAATATCAGGAGGTGTCTGGATAATATCTTTAAATGTCTGGAAATGCATGAAAATATCTGAAAACTGTCTTGAAATTTCTGGAAATGTCTGGAAACTCTTGCTACGAAATGTCATAAATAATAACCCCAATTCATTAACTACATAAGTATGCAGCACACATTTCAAACTCATTTATCTTTGAAACGGTGCATTTTAGCGACAAAAAATAGGTATACCTTTTTTAAAGCTAAAGTGTTGTAGTTTTTGTAAATTGATCCCTTTTTATCAAATTCCTACGTACAAAAAAGTTATGGCCTTTCTAAGGAAAAAAAAAGTGCGCTGAAGTGGCGCCCTCTGGGTTAAGAGCAAAATGGATAACATATTCTTAATTGGACACCTCTAAAACCCCCATATGTGAAATTTGAAAAAGATGTCTCTTGAATTACGCTGAATGGACAAAAAAATCGAAATAAAAAATCGATTTTCATAGTGCTTTAACTTCCTAAAGAAGCAACTTTGACTAAGGTAAATTTGGTTAAATCGTCATATTTTGACACAGAGAACCTCCCCTTAGCGCATGGCCATCCTGTAGAATTATAAACTCACCTCAGGGGCGATGTAATCGGGCGTGCCGCAGAATGTCTTGGTGGTTTTATCGCCCATTATGCCCTCTTTGCACATACCGAAATCGGCGATTTTGATGTGGCCGTCCTGGTCCAGCAGGACGTTGTCCAGTTTCAGATCGCGGTAGATGATGCCTCTGGTGTGCAGGTAAAACAAACCGATGGCTATCTCTGCCGAATAGAACCTGCACCGATAATCATGATTAGATTATTACATACAGGATCATCTTTAACTAAAATGTCACATAAGAATTCAATGTAAAGTTGGAGACTCTTTTAGAGAGATTTAATTAGAGCCACCCTATACAGGGTGACTCACGGAGGATGGCCTATTAGACGTTTGAGAGAACGGAGAGTAGGATCGTTGTGAAAATTTCGTTATTTAGGTTATTGATCTTGCTCTAACGATTTAAAATATTTTCAACGCTGCGACGTTGCCACTTCTACTAAAAAGTAGCATCAATTTAGATTTTTTAAATGGGACACCCTTTGTATTTTTGCGTTTTTGGATTCTATTCGACGAGCTGATTCTAAAAAGGGGTCATACTTGGTATTTTGGTCTCTTAATAAACGCTGTACAGCCACTCAAAAATCACAAAATTTTGAATTTAGGCGGCTCTGAAGGCCAAACAGTTGAAAATCGAGAAAAACGGCTTACACGGTCCTATCGTAACTTTTCAAGTACTATCTAATGGTTCAAAAAAAATTTCATAAAAACTTCGAAATTTTTGATTTTATATCATGTCACTAAATAGTACTTGAAAAGTTAGGATAGGAACATGTATGCCGTTTTTCTCGATTATCAACGGTTTGGTTTTCAGAGCCGCCTAAATTAAAAATTTCGTAATTTTTGAGTGGCTGTATAGTCTTTATTATGAGACCAAAATACCAAGTATGTACCATTTTTGTAATCAGCTCATCGCGTAGAATCTAAAATTGCAAAAATATACAGCTTGTCCCATTTAAAAAATCTAAATTGATGCTACTTTTTAGTAGAAGTGGCAACGCCGCAGCGTTGAAAATATTTCAAATCGTTAGAGCAGGATCAATAACCAAAATAACCAAATTTTCACAACGATCCTACTCTTCGTTCTCTCAAAACGTCTAATAGGCCATCCACCGTGGGTCACCCTGTATAAAATGAATGTTTTTTTTTCGACTTACACGGCGACCGGTTCTTTGAATTTCCCGCATTGCTGTATTTGGAACATCAAATCCCCACCATTCACGTACTCCATGACGAAGTACAAGCGATCCTGCAAAGGAATGAAAGGACTGTGAGATGTGGAAATAGAACAGCCGGTCGTCGATTTACCATGGTTTGAAAGCAAGAGTGCAATTGGACGAGGAACGGCGGTTTGCTGGACAACGCCAGCACGCGTTTCTCCACCATCGTGCACTCGACGTCATCGTCCTGAATAATGATGTCCTTTTTCAGGATTTTAATGGCGTACAATTCGTCGGTGCCCTTTCGTTCGGCCAGCATCACCTTTAATACCATCAATAAGAATTCCTTTCCAGAAGTCTACACAATGCCCTACCTTTCCGAAGGAGCCCTTTCCCAGCACCATCAAAAAATTGAAATCCGTCGCCCTTATGATGTCCTTCTTTCCCATGTTATGCGGCACATCTTTATCGACCAGCAGAGATGGCTTTTTTGTTATTGACGCCTTCTAAAATTAGAAACGCAATTAATACCTCCAATTCCGGCTCACCTTTCCTATTTAGGTCGCGCCAGAACTTATAAGAAATCAGCGCGCCGCACAGTCAAAGGCAAAGAGGCCAGCCCATGAAGTCCGCGAAGCGCCTTTATTGAAATCGCAATTGTGAAACTGCAAACTTAATAATGACTTTCTCTCAAAACTTTACTCGCATAAAATCAATGACGAAGAAGAGATATTCATTTAAAGCCTGCTAATACTTCCTAAATGCTTTACGCAAGCCCAGTGGTACTTAGAACTTCGTAAATCCGGTTTAAGTGTTACCTAACTTTAAGTATTGGTTGATAAAATCGGGCATAGGCGTCTAGATTGAGACTATACTTACTCTTTGTTGGTTCTTCAAGGAGACCATATCGATGCCCTCCTCGGGCACCGGCACGTTGTAAAATTCGCCCTCTTCCTCGGTGAGCAGCTTGAACCAGCCCACGGCCGGAGCTTTGAGTATTTCCGATATGCCGAAGGACAGCGAGCCCATGAAGTCGTTGCGCGACGTCCTGTCCCAGTCCCAGATTTCGATCAGCAGCCGCCGATCTTTGTCTTCGGGCTTCAACTCGCTAAAGACCATTATTCGTTGAATAAAACAAGCCTTCACGTACAATTCCGCTCTCCTAAAGCGCGTTGTAAAGCTGGCAACATTGCTATGGGCAGGCCAGTCGAAATCGGACTTGCACCGAAACGAATGGATATCCGTACCAAGTCCGATTTCGACTGGCCTGGCCATAGCAATGTTGCCAGCTTTACAACGCGCTTTCTAGACCATCTAAATAGATGTTAGGGTTAAACAAGGAAGTTTTTAACGACCTGGGGGATTATGAAGAGCGCAGTTGTACGTGTGTGTTAATTGAAGGGGTTGAAGTTTTTTTTTGAAAATTATTGGATTTATTTTTATTTATATGTACTGAATCAATTTAGAAAATTTCTGAGCAATTTATAATGATCCAGATCGAATAAAAACTGCCCAGAAAATTTAAAAATGCACTAGAATCAATTAAGATTGTTCAAAACAATTCACAATGCTTTAGAATGAATTTTGATATGTTCAGAATAATTTAAAACGCTTCTGAACGAATTAGAACTGTTCAGAACACTTTTAGAATGCTTCAGAAGGAATTAGAAATAATTCTGGACGTTTCAGAGTGAATTAAAACTCTCCAGAACAATGTAGAACTGTCCAGAACGAATGTTCAGGACACTTTTAGAATACTTCAGAAGGAATTAGAAATGATTCTGAACAATTTTGAAGGCTTCAGAGTGAATTAAATGCAATAGCCTGGCCATAGCAATGTTGCCATCGAACAAATAGATGGTACGGTTAAACAAGGAAGTTTTTATCGGCCTGGGGGATTATGAAGAGAGCAGTTGTAGGGTAAAGTACGGATAGATGCCCCATTGGGATAGGTGCCCCGATCTCCAAAAACAACATTTCCAAAATCGCAACAAAAATTTTATAAACTAAGTAAGAAGTGTCTGTCCATATGTCTTAATGGTCCGTAGGCTGTTTTGGAAAAAAGAAGCATCTTGCTTGTGTATGTTTGATTATCTCCGCAACAAACGCAAAAAATTCTTCAAACTTTCAAAACCAAGTATATATTGCTGCATAACTTTTGAAGTAGTAAAAAATTACACTCTAATTTTTTTATATACATACATTGGTTTATTAAGTACACACCTATGTGTTAATAGTTGCACTTTTTTATTTAGTTTATTTAAATAATAAAAGGGCATCTATCCGTACCAAAAAGGATAGTTGCCCCGATTTTTGGACGGATAGATGCCCCTAAGAAAATACATATACTATGATGCATTATTATGTCTTACATGAAATTTATTGGTTTTTAGTTGATATTTGTTGATTTTTTGGATATTTTTTAGTAATTACTACTTAATGTTTTGCTATATATGATTTTAATAGTTAAAAATTAAAAATTAAATTTTGATATTTTTTTAACAAATACTTTAGTTTAATTATGATTATTCACGGATTCTTAGGATTATCATCTAAAGATTATAAATCAAACATATTAAAACTATGTATTTTACATGTTTTAGTCCATAGGGCATAAATTTTACACAAAGGGCATCTATCCCCCCTTAGCATTTTCATGGTGGGGCATCTATCCGTACCGATAGGCATCTATCCTCCAAAAAATGGTTTTGCAAAAACTCTTTGCAAAAACTTTTTTCAAAATCAGTGATTGTTAGGTCAATGAAAACAAATCATAATGTTGCACAAAGGATTAAACTAGCAATATGCGGAGGAATAATTATTGATAAATTAATAGTTTCAAAATTATGAGGCGATTTCAAAAAGTGGGGCATCTATCCGTACTTTACCCTACGCGTGTGTTAATTGAAGGGGTTGAGAGGAGAGGCTGTATTAACAAAATCCCAGAGGTATTTTGATCGATAGAAGCTCGAATTCCAGACAACAAAGGGTTCGGAATACTATTAAGAATTCAGCGTGTATAAGAAACACGCCCTTCGATTCGTAAATAAATTACTCACAACGTAATCGTTTCGTTCCAAACGGGATTCAAGTTGGACTTGATGGTCCGCGTTTTCTTCTTCACGTTGTCGGAGTCCGGGATGAGCTTGAGCTTCACGTAGGGATCGCTGAGCCCGTTGGGGTCCATCGGAATGAGATTTTTGCCCTGTAAAACTGCATGAAAAAAAAGTATATAAAAACCGGTGCATTGTGCGGCGTAAAAATCCGGCCGAACCTTCGACGACGAGCTTGCTCCCCGAGCAGCTGATCTTTAATTGGATCCTCCCCCGGCGCTCGGTGTGATCGCAGCCGCACAAATTCGGAACGCTTTCTTCGCAGCGTTTGTGAACGTTCATGTCGCATGCTGCAAGGGAATTTGTTCACGAATTAGAACTTGCACGGATCGTAGCAGGCGTTGCATTAATAATAGCGGGAATAATAACCGTTTGATATTTTAATAAACATAAACGAATCGTAAATTTCGATATCGGATTTTATTATAGCGGAACAGTTGGATGCCCGCCAATAACAATAAATATATAATTACGGACGCGTTACTAATTATTATTTACTATTAATGAGCATTAATTTACCTGTGCATTTCATCCCTTGGTGAATCACTCCGTATAGTAGTGAACCGCAATGATCACAAAATGTAGGAGATGAATATGTATGCACTTTAAAATTGTGTCGAGTTCGAGTGTCCTGGTGGAGAAAAGTTTAGTTAATATTTGGAAATTCTACAGGGTGGTCGACTTACATCTGAATCAACTCCTTTGTCGATCCCAGGGCAAGTAAATGATACGTACTCGTGGCACCTTTTGTGCACCACAAAGCTACAAACTGTAAAATAAAGGTTATTTGTAACGAAAAAATTAAGCTTGTTTATGTGCGGAAGCTTACCTTGGCACTGAAAACCTTGTTTTCCGAAACCCCTGTAACAAAGAAGGCGAGTCAATTTTTTCTTGAGTAACTTGATCATTTGAGGGTGATGATTCGAATGCGAGCAGCTCGTAAAATGAATGCGCAAAATATATCGCATATTTCGGTTCGCTCCGGCCGAATCTAGTTGTAATCGATTTTTATTAATTGAAATTAATTGGTTACACACTATCATTCGAGTGTTTTACTCCTAATGAGCGCTTTATTTTCGCATATGTAAATGTTTTTTTGGACCCTTCAGAAAGGGCTAAAAAGGAATTTCAACCAGAAGTAGGACCCGATTTTTCAACATCAAACACCCTTCATAATAACAGCGTAAATCGCATTTCCTTCAGACCCTCAAGAAAGGATCAAAAATCCACCTGTGCATGAATTAATATAAAAAAAATACCAACTGAAAAGGACTCGATTTTTCAACGATAACTCAAGTTTTTCCCTCTTTTACAATTCATTCAAATGAATTAAACTTGTTGAATATTACATTGCTGCATCCACTTTCCAGTTCCTACGAATATTTCCCTCGAATACGACAACTTGGACTATAAAAACGAACATCGATTTCATTAAATACTTACATATTCCATCGCAATGATTGGTTTTCCTCGAGGAAAACAGACCGAGCTCGGTCCCCCACCTTCCAAGTTCGCCTTTTCCAATCGATTCGTCTTCCACAATTCAATTCTATTCAATTCAAAGTTGTCGCTTCCATTGAACATTCATAATATTCCGAGTGTTTGATAAAGAGAAAACGGCCGCAAAACCGGCTGGAAATTTCGAATGAACGCCAAGAAAAAAATCATCCCGACTGAAAATCCAATCCGGGTCGTCGTTGTGAAGAAATCCAGAAATTAAATATTTGAATAATTATAACCGATCGATAAGTAATTATTTGCTTGGATTAATAATGCTTAGGTACATTTTACATTGCAATTATACGGTAAATTAATATACTATCCTATTGTATCTAATCTGCTCTGTATAGAGACTGTTCTAAATTCAACACTAATATTTTTTAAAAGAGATAAGATAGGTACGAAATAAACAGTGCACAGGCAAGTGCAAATTTGCACGCATTATGGTCTATGGAAGCGACAAAGACAACTTTCATTGGTCTAATATAAAGGAAAAAGAAAGAGTGATATTGTGGAATTGCTCACTCCAATGCACTGTTATTTTAATACAGGGTGTTTCCGAACTTGGGGTAAAATTTTTAATGATGCATGAAGTGACAACGGGTCATCTTGGCGAATTATATGATTATTTAATCAAAACCTTAAAGAAAAATATTTATCAAAAATTAACTAAAAATGTAAAAAAAAATAAATGTAAAAAAAAGAAATGCGGTCCTGCACAGCAATTGCAGTCGCTCGACTCGCGCGATATTATAAAACTTAAATGGAGAAGACCCCGACTTTTTTTTAATTTTTTTTTTCAAAACCGTGTGTTCTAAGATGGCGCGTAATGAAATTTTTATTTTTTTCTGTGGCCAAATAAGGCCGCAATTAATTTTTAAAGTTTGAAAAACGTCACACAATCGTCATACACTCTGCTCCAATCAAAGCGAGAGTTGCAAAGAGAAGTCACATTTAGCAAGTTTGCCACGTTTCCTATTACTCTTCTTTACTCAGCAAAATGTGCGTTTTTTGTATATTTATTGCAATAAACATTTTCTGATTTATCCATTTCTTCCATTACCTAATGGATAATTCGATATATTAATATAGAAATAACATCTTCATCTGTATAAATTGTAACCTATTTTCGTGTTAAAAACACAAATAATGGTCCTGAAAAATTTATTTGGCAACATTCTTGTCAACGTCGATATTATCAGTAAAGTGTTTTGTGCCGAACTGCAATTCGTGTAATTTGTTTTGTGCATTTTTCAGAAAAATCTGACAAATGACGTTTGATTTTTGTTTGTTTGTGTATTCTTTGTTACTGCGTTCGAAAATTCATACTATTTACTATACAACAAGACGTGAGTGGTTTATGATTGGTTGATAAAATATGAGTCAAAACCCGAAATTTTTAAATTCCGAAGGGCTATATCTTTTTAATTATAACACATTTTGAGTAACTGAAAACGGTTTTGAGCTCTAATAAATCATTTCTAATCGTATCTCACATCGTGGTCTTCTCCATCTGAATCGACAAAATAATGATTGATTAATTAATAAAGATATCTCATTCAAATTTATTTATAAGGACCTTTATGTATTATGGTCTCTAAATTTTTAGGATCATGGATAAATTACAAAATTAACCCGTGTTTTCCAAAAAATAGAAGAAAAAAAGATTCAACTCAAAAGAAATATTAGCTCACCTATTTTGCTATAGTAAAATGGCTTGAAATTCATAGTAATTATTCAAACTTATCACCGTCTTATTGTAAGTACACACTAACTTGTTAAGCTGAGAAGAACACGAAACTAAAACTTAGAAGAGCCCTAAGAACAAGCAATATCAAATAAATCACTAAGAAAAACAGTAGATATAAAAAATCTATTTGATCTACAATACAATATGCACTAGAAAACAATCGGTATATGTCCACTTTTTTTGAAAACGGGAGAGAGGAGGTAGAAATTTGCACGTCGCATCTGTTTTTGAGTTGTAAATACCGACCAGCTGACTTGCTTGTCCAAAAAAAATCGCTATTTTTGTGTTTTTAATAACCATAATTATGCTTTCACGCCAGCTAAACTTCTTATTGAATTAACCCAGAAAATTGGCTCGATAAGATCCATTTCGCGGGCAAAAAATCAGTCCTCTCGAAGAGGAAACGCAATTAATTGCGTTACGTGCGAATTCGACATTAAGAAACGCGAAGGACAAGGACGGAGGGACGAAAAAACACCCCCGGCAAGGCCATCGAAGTCGCCATGAAATTTATAAACAACCCTTAATGACTCGGAGCAGCCGCAATTTCATACTCGTAATCATTCCTGATTTCGTGACTGATGTGACAAATACGAGGCGGGCGGCGATAGGGGGATCATTTTTAGCGAGGTTTTTTCGCTTTCCTGTAATTTTATTACTCCAATAATTTCCCCAGCGCTCTAATCTTCCCCGAATATCTATCATTAGGTGCTCGATGTATCGGAATATTTTAGTATATGCTTATATAATGCAACAAGTGTGGTTTTAACACACTTTTTCTCTTATTTAGTTGCAATAATTAAGAGATGTTATTGATGCTATAATGATAAGTGTATTTATAAATAAATAAGTTATTATATAATTGAGGAAAAGAATACCTGCACGAACGTTGTTTTTTTAGTAATTTGAATAATAAAACATGCAAATGCGGTATAACTGCGTAATAGTTTACAAGGTGTCTCGAAAGTTGATTTTCAATAATTAATTTAATCTGCAGAATATTAGACAATGAATCCGCCGAAATCTGGTTATAGACTCTATAATATAGACGAACTGTGTCTGTGATTTCATGGACGAAAACAAAAAAAATCAAAACTAGTTTTTCAAGCGAGACCTTGGAAACGCTGGCACAAATTGTACGCACGTATCTATCAATTATTCCATCAATTTTTAATAATCCCATACATAAATCCCGTGGCACGTACGACCACAAAGGATAATTGGTACGTAAGCGACTGAATAATTTTACCGAACAAACTATAAACATTCCCAGTTCAATGACTTTCACTTTGAAGCACGGCAAGGTCGCCGTAAAAATAAGCTAATTCGAGTTTATATACGCGTACGGAACATTCCTGGGGGTCCCATCAATCGGTTTTTCATCGTAATATAAGGAAATCGTTAAATTACAGTTAACGCAACAGCGACGCCGGGCGTAATTGCCCAAACTGAATACGTATTGGAAAGCGCGATTGTGAATTGCAAATCCGTATGTAAATTTGCACAATTACCGTAGCAGTTCGAAATTAATTTTGCGTGTACGAATTAGTTAGCGTTACATCGAAATTAGGTTTAATTGCGTACGTATTTTAATTTGTCGTCGGCGTAATCACGATTTGTCTTTATTCGCCCGTCGAACGTTGTTCCCTTGGACATTGATTTCATTAATTATCCCTTAAAAACCAATCAATAATTCATCATCTGAGTTCTAACAATGTTCGTTTCATTCTTGTATTATCAAATTCTTCATTATACTACATAAATTTAGGTATGGTTTATGCAAAACAAAGTTAGATGTACGTCACTATAAATTTACTACGTCACAAAAGATGTCTTTTCCTTAAAATGGGCCCAAGAATGACCCCTTAAATATTAGCATTTCATTAAGGAACACCCTGTATAAACGTTGAATTTTTATACTATACAGGGTGTTATTTAATAATATGCTAATACTTAAGGGGGTGATTCTTGGACCCATTTTAAGAAAAAAACTTCATATAAACCTATGTCCTAAACTTCTTAACTTTTGAGATACGGGGTATTAAAGTTTTAAGAAAAAAAAAACAATTTTTTTCTGTCATTTTCATACCACTTTAAATATTTTTATGAAATTTGGTGTACGGCGTTTATGCATTAAAGAGCATTTTTTGACCCAAAAATCTTTTTTTTATTTCTAACAGTGGAGTTCCTACTGGACTCAGACTAGATATTTTTGAATAAAAAAGTGATACGCCACTGCTATCACTTAAAATCAAAATTATTTTTCGAATTCTCGTTCAATTTAGAACCAATTCGATATCTTGACTTTTTTTCGTACAACTCACCGTTTCGCTAAAAAAAATTAAATTCATTCATTTGCATCTCCCTGGACCTGGACGAATGACGACCAAAAATGATTTATCTAACTCTGAACAATAATTTATTTAAGCGGATAACTTTTAAACGTTGAAATTATGAAATTAAAGTAAAATAAAGAAATAATTTAAATCAGGTGTTGGAAATGTCCGCCGAAAGTGGTATGAAAATGACAGTAAAAAATTGTTTTTTTTCTTAAAACTTTAATACCCCGTATCTCAAAAGTTAAGAAGTTTAGGACATAGGTTTATATGAAGTTTTTTTCTTAAAATGGGTCCAAGGATCACCCCCTTAAGTATTAGCATATTATTAAATAACACCCTGTATACAGGGTACATGGGAACATGTAAGACGTTTTTCTCGATTTTCTGTTTACTGTTTGGCTTTCAGATCCGTTCAATTTCAAAATTTTGTAATTTTTGAATCCTTTATTATGATACCAAAATATCAAGTGTGACCCCTTTTTGGAATCAGCTCATCGAGTAGAATACAAAAATGTAATAATATACGGGGTGTTCCATGTAAAAAAACATAACTTTGTATATTTTCTCAAAATTGGGACAACCTGTATATGTCTAAATAATTATATATTGTAGCCCCAAAGGTTCTGTATATTATGGAATCAAAAAAACTTTTCAAAATCAAGCCGTTTTTCCTATAGAGACCGCTTTAATTCTGCTTTTTAACATTTTTTATCGTCCCTTTTTAGTATTAAATTAAATTCTGTAGGCATTTAAAAGTTGTTCACAAAATATGAGGACATTTAGTGACGTGTTACTAACTTTGTTTTGCATAGACTATAACTGAAAATGTCTTAACGTTTTCTATTCATGTAGGCAAAAAAAATAAATGAAAATACAAATTAATAATCGTTAGATGAAACTAAAAATAAACCGCCAACGCGATCGATGAAGTAGAATAAAGGTGCATAATCTCTTTTAGAAAATTGCCTTTCTCTCTGGGGGAATGCGATATGCACTTGATGCGATACTCCAATTACGTACGTCAAATCATATTACGTTATATGAGCATCTGATATTGATTAGAGTCACTCTGATCCAGTTTGTGCGCCATTATAAAACAGATTCAAAGCGTGGATATTCTTTTGTGTATGCTCACTTAAAGGCGCTATTATACGCCCGTATTCAGCGCCCCATTTTAACGTTAAATGCATGTTTAGCGAGCGACTCCATAACAACAATGTAGAACTGACAAGTTAAAGGCGCTCGGTAAACATGACTTTAATGAGGCGCTGAATACGGGCCAATGCGTTCATATGATGCATTCAATATTTCAGCGGTGTGACGTCATGACGTGATTTATGCGATTGAGATTTTTTTTTACCGGAAAAATATTAAACCAATATTTGACTAACTTTCGTAAACAGTTGGTAATTAAATCGTCTATGAGCAAACAACCGGTGCAGCTCCTGGTCGTTTATCAAAAAATATGTAGCAAATTAGTCGTCCTTGACTGATAAAAGCACTTCCTTTTTGGAAAAAAATGTTCGATAAGAACGCAATTATTTAAAGAAACCTTACTGTTGGTAGTTTACTGGATTTTACTAGTACACGCCCGAAATTTAATGCTGCCAATTATCCCGTGCGCTTCGATCGGGTTTGGGTTTCGGGACGTTCAAAACAAATAAACGCCATTAAGCCGAGCGAAAACTCGGCGATTTACACATTTCGCTTGTTAAATTGTTTATTAAATCGCCGGATTCGGGTTCTGAAAACCATCTGGCACCTACATGAACGCGTAAATGATGAATCTGTCGATACAACTCGATATTCCATAAATTCGGAAATATATTACTTGCGGATGTACGCGGACAGTTTTACTGCTCTACCGGTTTATTTACTGTTCTGCACAGAACAACTTCATTGATATTCTATTTTACAAGGTGGCACATTAGTATGGAAAAGCCTAAAATATCTGTTACTGTACTAGTAGATAATATTAAAAAAAATACAAAAGTTGTATATATTTTTTGAAAATTATTGCATATTTTTGATATTTCCTTGAAAATCAATGCAAATTTTTGTTTTTTTTGTGATAATTATTGCATTTATTTTTATTTATATGTACTGGATCAATTTAGAAAATTTCTGAGCAATTTATAATGATCCAGATCGAATAAAAACTGTCTAGAACATTTAAAAACGCCCTAGAATCAATTAAGATTATTCAAAACAATTCACAATGCTTTAGAATGAATTTTGATAAGTTCAGAATAATTTAAAACACTTCTGAACGAATTAGAACTGTTCAGAACACTTTTAGAATGATTCAGAAGGAATTAGAAATGATTCTGAACAATTTTGAACATTTCAAAGTGAATTAAAACTGTCCACAACAATGTAGAACTGTCCAGAACGAATTAGAATTGTTCAGAACACTTTTAGAATGCTTCAGAACGAATTAGAAATGATTCTGAACAATTTTGAACGTTTCAGAATGAATTAAAACTGTCCAGAACAATGTAGAACTGTCTAGAACGAATTAGAACTGTTCAGGACACTTTTAGAATGCTTCAGAACGATTTAGAAATGATTCTGAACAATTTTGAACGATTCAGAATGAAATAAAAATGTCCACAGAACAATTTCGAACTGTCCAGAACGAATTAGAACTGTTCAGGTGGCACATTAGTATGGAAAAGCCTAAAATATCTGTTACTGTACTAGTAGATAATATTAAAAAAAATACAAAAGTTGTATATATTTTTTGAAAATTATTGCATATTTTTGATATTTCCTTGAAAATCAATGCAAATTTTTGTTTTTTTTTTGAAAATTATTGCATTTATTTTTATTTATATGTACTGAATCAATTTATAAAATTTCTGAGCAATTTATAATGATCCAGATCGAATAAAAACTGTCCAGAACATTTAAAAACGCCCTAGAATCAATTAAGATTGTTCAATACAATTCACAATGCTTTAGAATGAATTTTGATATGTTCAGAATAATTTAAAACGCTTCTGAACGAATTAGAACTGTTCAAAACACTTTTAGAATGCTTCAGAAGGAATTAGAAATAATTCTGGACGTTCAGGTGGCACATTACTATGAAAAAGCTTAAAATATCTGTTACTGTACCCAGTAGATAATATCAAAAAACTTTATGCTGCATAATTTAAAATTGGTTGAATTCGTACATGATGTTTCTTAATTAAAAAGCAACTTTTTAAGGGAAACACATCCTTATAAAACACACAAATTAATGCAATTTTCGCAAAAAAAAAATTCAAGGAAACTCACGGGTAAATTAGGATTGCAGGAATACTACTAAAGCCTTTATTTCATCTGGCACAGTGACGTTTTTGATGACCTCTCCTGAGCTTAATCCTCCCGTCCGTAAGCCGGACGTGTTCCCGTTTTTTCCCTTTCGCCTTCCTCTGTATATCCGTAATAGCCTTTCGGGAATATCTCGCGATTAATTTGGCCGTCGAAAGATGGGAGATATTACGAGCGTTGCGATTGCTCGACGAAAAATCCGTAATGGGAAAATAAATTGGCCGTTTCCGAGTCGCAGCTTTAAAGCTCTTCCGTCGTGTTAAAAGTTTCCAAACTTATTAATTAGTAAAGGTGATCGGATTAGGGGATGAATAAGGACGGTATAAACTTTCTTTAGTGGGTTTTTTATAGTGGATTTTTTTTAGAAATTGTGTTACGTCCCTCGTAAAACCTATAAAAGGCGTATTGATTGATCCAGCTGTTACACTGGGCAATAAACACGCATAAGAGAAAGTTATACGATGCTCATTGGCATCGCCATTTTCTTTGTGAAGTGAAAAATAGGCTCTCTTAAATTGAGTTTAATTTAATTGAGCAGTTAATGCTTAATTCTTGAACAATTCATTCGAGGCTAACATCAAAGTTACCTCTCCGCTCGTCAGCGCGTTACATCAATTGTGTAATAAAAAAATAGATTTTACGCCGGGAATAATTATTTATTGTTTTGCTTCTTTATCGCGAATAATTAGCGAATATAGAAATACCATATGACGGGTTTTTTTATGAAATTATAATGCATGCGGTTATACAGGATGGTCCGAAAAAAAATATTTCATGTTTGTTCTGTTACACCGGATGTATAGTAGATGGAATAAACTCAAAATTTGGAAAACCCAGTTTCTGCGGACAATAAATCTCAATGTGACATACAATTTTGAATTATATATTCTACTATTGAAATATTAACTATTAAGGCTGTTTTATCACCCTAATGGAGAAGACCAAGACTTTTTTTTAATTTTTTTTTCATAAGCGTGTTTTCTTAGAAGGCGCGTAATGAAATTTTTATTTTTTTCTGTGGCCAAATAAGGCCGCAATTAATTTTTAAAGTTTGAAAAACGTCACACAATCGTCATACACTCTGCTCCAATCAAAGCGAGAGTTGCAAAGAGAAGTCACATTTAGCAAGTTTGCCACGTTTCCTATTACTCTTCTTTACTCCGCAAAATGTGCGTTTTTTGTATATTTATTGCAATAAACATTTTCTGATTTATCCATTTCTTCCATTACCTAATGGATAATTCGATATATTAATATAGAAATAACATCTTCATCTGTATAAATTGTAACCGATTTTCGTGTTAAAAACACAAATAATTGTCCTGAAAAATTTATTTGGCAACATTCTTGTCAACTTCAATATTATCAGTAAAGTGTTTTGTGCCGAACTGCAATTCGTGTAATTTGTTTTGTGCATTTTTTCAGAAAAATCTGACAAATGACAGTTTGATTTTTGTTCGTTTGTGTATTCTTTGTTACTGCGTTCGAAAATTCATACTATTTACTATACAACAAGACGTGAGTGGTTTATGATTGGTTGATAAGGTATGAGTCAAAACCCGAAATTTTTAAATTTCAAAGGGCGATATCTTTTTAATTATAACACATTTTTAGCAATTGAAAACGGTTTTGAGCTCTAATAAATCATTTCTAATCGTATATTTTGCCGAAATCCGCATATCTCACATCGTGGTCTTCTCCATTCGTTACATATAAAAACGGTTTCCCAAATATCTCCGTTATTTATAGTCAAATTTTGTTCAAATTTTTGTGAGAAGTCAATTGCGAACTTGCGAATAAATTGTCAGAATTATTTTTCCACTTTACCTCATACTTTTGGAAATATAAATAAAAATCCACATGAAATATAAATAATTAAAAATGTAATCCTGACAGATTGTAGATAATAGTTTTTAAAAACTTTTTCTATATAAAATTTTCTGTTAAATTAAAAAATAAGCATATAAGAAATGGGAAACCGATTTCAAATTTTACGAATTTTTGAAACTATAAGTATCGAATTCGCTCTTATTTCTACAGCGTGTACGCTATTAGTGTACATAAATGCACTCATATTATTTAGAGCCCTCGACTTTTTATCTTCCTTTTTTATTACCAACTCTACTAGATTTTAATTAAATTAAAAATTGCAATAACCAACAGTATATTGCATAATAAGTAACGAAAATAATAAAATAAAATTGTTAGGTATATTTCCACGAAGAAAAAATCTGAGTGCGTGTCTGTATTAAATAGCATTAAATCGGCGAAATGTGCGAGTGAAATAGGCGACCTATCTCTATGAAGGATAGAGTGAAATAATGTCAGTGCTGACATGAAGAGAAAAATCATAACAATCTGTGTCGTCATAACCAATAAAACAGCCATAATTAGGACCACCCTATATATAATAAACCTACAGGTTTAGTATAAGTATCGCTTTTTGCGGAGATTATATTTTAATTTTTAAATAGGAGTATTTTAGCTCCTCCAGAGAGTGTAGGTAAGATTCCCCGTATAAATGTCCACCGGGGAATCACCTCTTGAATATTTTAATTGCGTACCCTAAAGAAATAACAACAGTAGAGTTTGGTAGAGATTTTTAATAAACAATCGTAATGAGAAATATTTTTTTAATCCACCCCCGGACTCGTAATTCAGTATTTACAGCCGAGAGTATACACAGGGATCTGTTATATGAATGGAGCGAGTCGCTTCAACTGTGGCAGGGAGAAAAATCAATTATTACCTAGTCCCTAGGGATCCCGAATCCCATTCCAACGCACCGCGGCCAGCACAAAACCGGAGCTAAACCGAGCCGCCCGATGAAAGAAACTCACCATATAAAATCCTTGCAGTGCGAACAGAACGTCGGCTGCTTGAAGAACCTCGGTATGAACCGGTGATCCTTGATATTGTAAACATTTTTCTTCTTGAGCGCGCCTTTCCGGCCGCGTAGCCGCAGCCCGAACTTGGTGTTCATGTCGTTCCCATCGTCGTTGAAGTCCTCCTCCGCCATGGTTCGCGGCTGGCTCGTGCTCCTGGGGCTTCGCTCTTCCTGGGCGCGAGCGTGCACCGACGGGGACCGCGAGGAGAGCGCACCGCGACTGTCAAACGTCAGGGAATGGTCGGGCGACGTTCCGGCCCGCATGCAACAGTTGAACTGAAACTCGGAGACTGGCGCTGGCGCGTTCGCGTGCCGCGCTCGGCGTCGTCGTCGAGCGGGTTATTCGCCTGCACGGCGTAAGTATGTGGAGTGAAAACGCGAATCGACTGGCTGACGGCAATTTTTAGAACAATGATACTCCAGTCATTATATACGAAATAACGGGGAAGAAAAGAAAATGAACCGAGGAAGCTAAATTTTGGATATGTTGTGGGGAGTGCTTAGAAAAGCTTAACTTTAAGTTTTCGACCGGCAATTCCTTGTGCATTTTCCGCCATCTTGAAAAAAAGGGGTTTAATTCCATTTTTTGACGATAACTCGGCTGTGCGTCGTCATACGAGAATTATTGTAATATACTTTTTTGTTGTTTTTTTTACGCTCTACAATTTAGGTCTTATGCATTTTTAACCTATCGTTGGTGGTTGTTAAGATATCGAGCGCGAAAGTTAAAAATAAATTCTTCGCAACCGATTGAAATGGAATTACATAATAAATTTATAACGTATTATTCATAATTTTGCTGTTTTATTTATTTCTATTGTACTTAAATCATTTCCTCTACAACCGCAAATCCATTCCAACATATATATACAACTGCGTGGGCTATGAAATCAAAACTTTCCACCGTCTTACCAACTTTACGGCGCTCCAACAGTCGTAATTTTTGTCAAACAAAAAACCCCTGAGAACAATTTTGTAGATATTAGCATGCTCTACAAGTTTTGTGATAGACAATTTTTCGATATATATCACGAAAAAGGAGAAAAAAGCAAACAATCGGTTGCGAAGAATTTATTTTTAACTTTCGCGCTCGATATCTTAACAACCATCAACGATAGGTTAAAAATGCATAAAACCTTAATTGTAGAGCGTAAAAAAAACAACAAAAAAGTATATTACAATAATTCTCGTATGACGACCGCACAGCCGAGTTATCGTCAAAAATGGAATTAAACCCCTTTTTTTCAAGATGGCGGAAAATGCACAAGGAATTTCCGGTCGAAAACTTAAAGTTAAGCTTTTCTAAGCACTCCCCACAACATATCCAAAATTTAGCTTCCTCGGTTCATTTTCTTTTCCAAATGTATATAATGACTGGACTATGATGCCTTGTGCGCTTTGTTGGAAATCTATAAATCGCCGGACGGCTCTCGCTGGTCGCTGTGCAGGTAACATCAGGGTCGCGCTGCTCCGGACCTCCGGACCTCTTTGCTCTAGACAGGTGTTTTCTCCGAAGACATGTTATTGGATTCTTCTGTAAAATAGAGTAGGAAAATGATCCCATGTGGACACCAGTAACGCTCCTTGCTGCTAATAAAGTGCTATCGATTCGATCAATGCACGAATAAGCTCCTGAAACTGTTGTTAATTACATGAAATAGATAGCACAATAGTCTTGCATAGAAATCGGAATGCAGTTGTGTCAGGAGAGGAGACAACAGAGCTTTCACTTCAAACCAAAGAAGAATAAGATTTAGAATTTAGGTGGATTGGTAAAGAGCGCCGGAATATATGCAAAATGCATATATATGCGACATTTGCATATATTTAACGAATTGTCTAGTTTTTTGTATATTTTGAAAAAAATTGCATATTTTAGCATATAGGAAAATTATTGCATAATTTTGATATTTTTTTGAAGATTACTGCAAATTTTTGATATTTTTTAAAAATCATTGAATATTTTTGATATTTTCTGGAAAAACAATGCAAATTTTTGATGTTTTTTGAAAATTATTGCATTTATTTTTATTTATATGTATATTCTGAATCAATTTAGAAAATTTCTGAGCAATTTATAATGATCCAGATCGAATAAAAACTGTCCAGAACATTTAAAAACGCCCTAGAATCAATTAAGATTGTCAGATCAATTAAGAACAATTCACAATGAATTTTGATACGTTCAGAACAATTTAAAACGCTTCTGAACGAATTAGAATTGTTCAGAACACTTTTAGAATGCTTTAGAACGAATTAGAAATGATTCTGAACAATTTTGAACGTTTCAAAATGAAATAAAAATGTCCACAGAACAATTTAGAACTGTCCAGAACGAATTAGAACTGTCCAGGACACTTTTAGAATGCTTCAGAACGAATTAGAAATGATTCTGAACAATTTTGAACGTTTCAGAATTAATTAAAACTGTCCAGAACAATTTAGAACTGTCCAGAACGAATTAGAATTGTTCAGAACACTTTTAGAATGCTCCAGAACGAATTAAAAATGATTCTGATCATTTTTGAATGTTTCAAAATGAAATAAAAATGTCCACAGAACAATTTAGAATTGTCCAGAACGAATTAGAACTGTCCAGGACACTTTTAGAATGCTTCAGAACGAATTAGAAATGATTCTGAACAATTTTGAACGTGTCAGAATGAATTAAAACTGTCCAGAATAATTTAGAACTGTACAGAACGAATTAGAACTGTTCAGGACACTTTTAGAATGCTTCAGAACGTATTAGAAACGATTCTGAACAATTTTGAACGTTTCAGAATTAATTAAAACTGTGCAGAACAATTTAGAACTGTCCAGAACGAATTAGAACTGTTCAGGACACTTTTAGAATATTTCAGAACGAATTAGAAATGATTCTGAACAATTTTGAACGTTTCAGAATTAATTAAAACTGTGCAGAACAATTTAGAACTGTCCAGAACGAATTAGAACTGTTCAGGACACTTTTAGAATATTTCAGAACGAATTAGAAATGATTCTGAACAATTTAGAACTGTCCAGAACGAATTAGAACTGTTCAGGACACTTTTAGAATATTTCAGAACGAATTAGAACTGCATATTTTTGACATTTTTTTGAAAATAACTGCTTTTTTTAAATAAATGCGCATATATTAGCAATTTTTTTTGCATATATTCCGCACTTTATTGATTGGTTATAGTAGCTCAGTTTTAAAATGTGTATCATCTCAGTAGATTTTTCACATTTCTTCTGGAAGAACGGCGAATGAAATCCAATTTTTTTGAGAATTTTTTTGTCCCTTTATAGGTGAAAAATTGTAAAGGTCGTAATTGAAACGAGCTGTTAATCTCGTTAAAAATAAACCCTTCGCATACAAACCGATCCGCAAATTTTCACGTAAGTCTTCCCGTTGACACAATATTTAAAAAATCAATGGTCTGAAAATAACACCGAATGTGGAATCGTTAATTTTAACTTCGCACTCGGGGAGTATGAATTTTTGATAGCAACAAAGGGTCGAGGAATTTCAATCGTGACGTGAATAAATAAAACGGTAAGCCTTGAACAAGCTTTATTAGTGCAAAAACACAAAAATGGATTCGAGAAAATCCAAATGTGTATCTACATCAGTAAAGTCAAGTAATTTTTCACAAAATGCAACATTAATTCATATAGAGAAAAACATACTAAAATATTTGATAAAACCCTATGCAAGCTTTTACAATTATAAATCTATGATACATGCAGATAGTCTATAATATATTACATTAAGTTTACAAACATTCTTTCAGGCCAAATCACAATAATTAGTATCTAGTATTTTTGTTTATTTTTTTTTATCCAAACATCGACAAATGAGTTTGTACGAACATTTAATGAAAAAATTTTTCAGTTGAAAAAATGGGAACCGGCGCAACCTCGAAACGCGCCGCAACAATAAAATTACAACAATAAATTTCCATCGAAATGAATCAAGTGGCCGCGTTTCGAGATCCCCCTCGCCCTTTCAATCCCGAATAATTTCTCAATCACCCCGCGAATGTTCTGGACAAAAATTCGATCACAATTCCAATTTCTTACCTAGACCCCCCAACAGCCTGCTCCCCAAATTTTCAAACTGTATATACAATTATTTTGGTCCAACTAACATGTGGCAGGTTAATGATGCAGTCAGTATGTGCAGTCGAAATTTTTAGAACATATTTTTCTGAATGTTCCGAACGGTACGAAAAGAACACCAGTTGTCGCGGTCGGTTCAGAAAATATGGACGTTTACAAACAATCACACAAAATTATGTACCCTGCTAATGTTTACGAGTAGAAACGTTTGAAAAAAAAACCAAATCAATTGACTGAATTCGTATTCGCTCGAACAGAACAAAATTTTGATATGGCTTGCGTTTTATTTCGAATTTGTGCTAATTACCCATCAGCAGTAATACAAATATAAATGCTTTTCGAACCGATTTACCTAAATTAGCTAATGAAATTTCTAATCTCCAAATTTTACCAAATTAAAAAGGTGGTTCCCAAAACCACCGTAAATGTTTCTACAGATTGTCCAATTTTTGTGAAAATAAAGACAATTTTATAATGTGCTTGAAGTCTGACTGACACACAACGCGTTACGTTTAAGTAAATATAGCAAGTTATTGGTTTTGTTAATGAATTAATAGTTTATTATTTGTACTTAAAAGAATTCAAAATTGCGGTACCATCGACGAATTTTTTCCCAAACAAATATCACTCGTTCAAATCTTATGTACAAAAAAACATGACATTTCGGAAGTGCTGCATTATTTTCGATAAAAAATTTCAATAATTCACAAACGTATTCTTTAATTCTCATTTATTTATTATTCAACGTAGCTTGTCACACTACTAAGGCCTCTATAAACTTCGAAATTATCTCTCATACCACAAAACATTTAAAATTAAAACATCTACCCAAGGTAAAACTATATACAATCAATAAATATCATCATATGTACACAATCACTTTCAACGAATCTCGTTTTGTACTATATTTTATATTATTTTTTTAAGACGCGCTGGAAAAAAATTCGCCAAAGCCACCGCCATTATTCAGTAAACGAAAGTAACAACACCAAAAAAAATAAAATAAAATTCCGACAATCCTTGGTTATTTTTTAGTTAATATACAAATAACTACTAAATAGCCTATCACCATTTAATTAGCTAATTCGCTAAAATATTGACATGATTCTACACCAGTCTTGTGTAACACTAATAATTATAATAGTTTAATCTACGGACACGTCACCTGCACACACAACCCAATCGATTTCATTGCCCCACAAATGTATAGAGTAATAGAATGTAATTAACTAAGCAATTACTAAGTGCAGGAATAGTTAAATTGGAAGAATTTCGCACTTGGAATTTCTACTTAATGCTTATAGAAACAGGATAAAACAAATAGTAGACATAAAGATCTCCAGAGATGAGTCATATCGAAATAATAAGACTATTTTAGGTGAAAAGAATTGGTAATGTATTTGTTATTAAAGTTTTGGTTTCTAATTAGTATTATAAACAAAAAATAGTAATATAATTCTGCATTGGAAACCAGATAAATCTATTTAAGGGATGAAATCGAGGTGGTTGTACCGGGGAACGGCTCAATAAAATTCTATTACGTAGTGCAGCCTTTAGATCATATAGTAAAAATCTTAAATATTTGTTACATATTAATAATGGAAGTGATTAAATGGTTTACAACTATTCTTTTTATCATTTTGATATCTATGAGTAAAAATGTAGTATCTAAATTGATGAAAAAAATATTAATTAACGCAATTAAAACTAGAACCAGTATAAGCGCATTTCTATGGTAACTAATATATAAATATAACCAACCCAACTTTAATTATATACAAAACAAATTAATACGAAAAAGTGCCAAGGGAGTTATTTTCATTTCATCGTGTCATTTTGCCGTATTTAACGTATGTTTATTATAATTATTGTGCTAGATATTTGATTTGACAATAAACAGTCAATTGCAGATAAGTAGTGCATTACAAAAATGATTTTTGATTTTTCATTTCTGCGCAACGTTACGATTAAATTTCAAGTCTTCTACAATAGACAATTTTCTTTTAGCTTGAAATAATGCAAAGATTAACGACGAAATAGTGGAAACATAATATACGCACGAAGCTCCCTATGAGATAATACCGAATAATTATAAGGCAGAAAAACAAAATATACTTCGATGATGAAAATTTTTGGCAACTACGCTAATTCGCTGTTACTTTTTAATATAATATATAAATATTTTCTCTAATTTAAACATCTATTCTGAAACCCTGTGCATTATTTGACGAGCGAGAGCAAAAAGATCTAAATAATTTACTTCTAAAAAAAGACTCATCGTCTAAAATACTAATATTTGTCTCTCAATAAGGCGTTATGTTTAAAAACTAGTTAAAGCGTAATTTCCTCGTCTAGGAAAACCGATGAAAAATCACGCGAAACGCTCACATTGTATCAATACTTCAAATTTGACAATCTCCGAAGCTACTTAAACTTTTTAATACTATTTATGCTGGGTGTTAAATTCAAAATATCGAATAGGCCACTGATTGACGAACACACCTTTAACCAGTTTTACCTAGAGTCGGGAATTGAAATAAAATATGTACAAAAGAAATTTTGACAATCACAGAAAAAAGATCTTTGAAACAACAATATTTAAAAAAATCATATATACAAATCTATTGATTGGAGTTTAAAAATTAACGTCGAAGGAACTGAATGTTGATAAACGCGCGTTTAATATTAAATTGGACAGCAAATTTCATTTTCCAATGAGAAAAAACTACATATACAATATATAAATAGCGAAAAACACCTGATTATTATTTTGTAGTATTTAGTAAATCCGAATAACTATCCTACACAATCCAAAAATATTATCTGTTACATCTACCATATATATTTCTAAATCTACCCCTATGGGTTCTTCAAGATATATCAAACTTTTTAAACTAGTTGAAAAAATCCGAAACTACTCATTAATTCTTCACCAACTATAAAAAGTACGCAGATGCGAGAATAATTAATAAGTAATCTGCTGTAGGCAATGTTTATTTGAAGGCAAAACTATCTTAATTAAATTTCCAAATTTGCGTAAGCAACTTTTGTTATATCGAGAATTTTCACACTAGACTTTTTTTAATATAGTAATACTGGTATTGAATAACTTCCAAAAATTTAACAAGATAGTTCCGCGTACCAAACTTATTTTTCAATAGTTTTTTTTTAAATATCACAACTATATATTTCCATAACTCTATTGACGCATATAATATCCCTGTTGAAAACACTGAAAACATTTAGTGCATAGTTGTTTGTTTATTTAACGTCAAACATAGAGTGTACGAAAGATTATTACATTTACAGGCACATCAAAACATTTTAAAACACTAGATTTTTTTAACACTACTAAGTATTTAATTATTTTACGCTGTATCCAACCCCTATAATCCCTCAAAAAGTGTCGTGTAGCCAAAAAATGATTATATTTATAATAAATCTCTCATATACTTTCCCTTATTTACTTTGACACAGACGCGATTGCAAAATTGACTAGCTAGATATAGATTATTTGCTCATAAGAATGAATAAATTGTAAATTGCGAACAAAGATGGGATTATTTTTAAAACTAAGTCGGCCGAGGAAGCCTAACATTTGAGATTTACAAAATTGTAGTAACACAAAATACTTAAAAAAAATGCCATTCAAATCGTACAGGAACATTGCAACTTAATCATACAAAATCAAATACGAGTATATGATTTGTTTCAAGTTATATCATCTAATACTGAATTACATTAATTCGATTCAAAATAAACCTTTCAATTTCGAAGAATAAAATAAACCCTTTTCTAGTTCATATCGAAGGATTTAATGAGAGTATTATCATTAGAATAGTTAATAGTCAAGGTGGTATATCTTGAAACAAATTGTTAACTAAATTAATTCTACGCTTAAATTAACAAAAAAGCATAATATAAGCCAAATTATTTAAACCACAAACCTTCTTAATACCCCAGTGTTACAGTGTCCCTACAAATTTAATCAGTTATAACCAAGCAGTGTAATAAAGCGATAATTACGATAATATAAAAGCGAGATTAGATAATGGGACGTTTTTTAATTTAAATATACACTCGAGCATTAAAACTAATTATTACAAATCTTTGTGTTACTACTCAAAATAACTATAAAAAACGAATTAGTAAGCTCTAAAACAAGCTCAATTAATATAAAATAAACAAGAACTGTTAAATCTCCACCACATCACAAGAGATTATGAATTATAACTAAAAATTACTATCGGCGCGGCGGCTAAAATTGTTTTGATTAGTTATTTAAGCGCCGAATATTTGTATAAAAGTTAAGATATAATACGAAGGAAATAATTAATGTGTGAATATATTTAATTCAAATCATTAAATTCTATTTGGACTAAAATGCTAAACGGTAAGTTCGCCCGACAAGCGAATTTTTCATTTATTTTGATATGAAGGCAGTATGTAAAATATGTGAAATATTTGAGAATAATAAATTAACCTTGTAAAATTCCACTTTTCGATAGCGTAAAAGGCGTCGTGTTCGAGTGCATGAACTAAATATTTACATAAAAAAGCACTCAAAAATGATACCTTGTTTTAATAAAAAAACAGTATGTTGTTATTCAACACAGATTAATACCCTTAACAAGACAAAATTGCCTCGATTTAAAAAAACCATTAACAATTAAATTAAAAAAATATATAACACTCAAAGCAAGAAAATAAAAATAATAGTTAGGATAGGCACTAATTTCATAATGTATAAATTAGGATAAATCACATTCGGTTTAAAGTCTCTTACAAAAAACGTAAATCCCTTCGAAGACTCATGAAAACCAATGTCACGAAAATCAAACGTAATTCTACTAAGAATAGTACGAACAAAAAAAAAGCCTACCAAGTTCGACAAAGAAGTAATGTTTTCGTTTCAAAAAAGCAAAATCATTGAATCAAACTCGAACCAAAAGCGATATCGCTATCCGGAGAACCACAATAAAAATACACAACTTCTCATCAAACCGGACCAAACATTTGAGCGGCATCCAGTCCATACAAGTAAACCTAATTCAACAAATCCATCCGTTCGATTCGACATCTCCGCATTTCCATCGTCGTCTCGGCGGCGACGCGTCGGGGACTCCGCCGCGGCTCCTCTACTCGTACCACAGCGGCTGGTACTGGTGGCTCTTCGCCGGGCTGAGCGGCGCGAAGCCGTACGACGTCGCCGCCACCTGGGCGTGCGACGGGAACTGCAGATGAGCTGGTAGAGGATGACTAGCGTGACTAGCTATCACCGGCCTGGCGCTCGCGTGGTGAGCCGGTGGCGGTGGTAAAGCGCGGCTGGAAAATTCAACAATTAATCACCAAAGAACAATTACATTTCATTTGAAAGGCCGGCCATAAAAACCAACCAAATTAGTATGTACTATATTAGTTGTCAATTTTTGTTCCCAATCTACCAATTTGAATTGTACTTGTATTAAAGCATTATTGTGTTTATTATAATTATTGTGCTAGATATTTGATTTGACAATAAACAGTCAATTGCAGATAAGTAGTGCATTACAAGAATGATTTTTGATTTTTCATTTCTGCGCAACGTTACGATTAAATTTCAAGTCTTCTACAATAGTATATTTTCTTTTAGATTGAAATAATTCAAAGATTAACGACGAAATAGTGAAAACATAATATATGCACGAAGCTCCCTATGAGATAATACCGAATAATTATAAGGCAGAAAAACAAAATATACTTCGATGATGAAAAATTTTGGCAACTGCGCTAATTCGCTGTTACTTTTTAATATAATATATAAATATTTTCTCTAATATAAACATCTATTCTGAAATCCTGTGCATTATTTGACGAGCGAGAGCAAAAAGACCTAAATAATTTACTTCTAAAAGACTCATCGCCTAAAATTCTAATATTTGTCTCTCAATAAGGCGTTATGTTTAAAAACTAGTTAAAGCGTAATTACCTCGTCTAGGAAAACCGATGAAAAATCACGGGAAACGTTCACATTGTATAAATACTTCAAATTTGACAATCTCCGAAGCTACTTAAACTTTTTAATACTATTTATGCTGGGTGTTAAATTCAAAATATCGAATAGGCCACTGATTGACGAACACACCTTTAACCAGTATTACCTATAGTCGGGAATTGAAATAAAATATGTACAAAAGAAATTTTGACAATCACAGAAAAAAGATCTTTGAAACGACAATATTTAAAAAAAATCATATATACAAATCTGTTTATTGGAGTTTAAAAATTAACGTCGAAGGAACTGAATGTTGATAAACGCGCGTTTAATATTAAATTGGACAGCAAATTTCATTTTCCAATGAGAAAAACCTACATATACAATATATAAATAGCTAAAAACACCTGATTATTATTTTGTAGTATTTAGTAAATCCGAATAACTATCCTACACAATCCAAAAATATCTGTTACATCTACCATATATATTTCTAAATCTGAAAAAATCCGAAACTACTCATCAATTCTTCACCAAATATAACAATGCCATTTCATTCGAAAGGCCGGCAATAAAACAAACCGAATTAGTACTACATTAATTGTCAATGTTTGTTCCCAATATACCAATTTGAATCGTACTTGTACTAGTACACGAACTACGTTGTGCGCAAGTCGTAAAATAAATTGATTCAGTATAAAATAAAAACTTGACCCCTCAACTAAAATTTGCTACCCTCGCTTTCAACTAACAAAACATTCTAACTGCCAAGCTATATTGGGTAAGGTATATTATAGTCGAGACATACCCAGCAGGGGCCACTTGGTGCGTGGCAGGTAGGTACGCAGGTTGGGTGGTCGTGACGTAAACGGGCCTCCTGTAAAGTTCCGTCGTTTGGTGGTAGAGCGGTTGTCCTGCCGCCGCCAGAGGGTGTTGCGGCGAGAGCCGCGGCGCCGCCGCCAACGGTTGAGGCGACAGATGAGCTTGGCCGTGTCTACAATTACGATTTTTTCAGCATGCAAATATTCGAATATAACCCTAAACCCCTCAATTACTACATAGCCAATGTTCAAATCTGAACTGTGCAAAATCCCACGGTTCAGAATTAAACATTTTCTTTCGTTACCATCACCCAACGCATTCCCTACGAACCTGTAACTCGGATGGATGGCCTGCGGCGGTCCCCAGCTCTTCCCCGGCGCCAGCAAATGGGGCTCCCTGCCCACCGTCAGCGCGTCCCGCGTGGTGTGAGCGGCCGGCGGCTGGATGTACTCGTTGTGCGGCTGCGCCGGCACGGCGTACTCCTGCAAACTGACCACGGGCACCGCCGAATGGCGACGCGAGTGGCTCGACGTGTTGTGGGCGACCGGCGGCGCCCAAGACACTCGCTTGTCGCTCGTCGAATAGGCCGGTTGGTCGTGCTGGGACGTCGAAACGTACTGGTACGCCTGGAAAATATGTACATTTAGCTTGTTGTTGTTAAACGATTTGGTTTCTTACTTGTACGGGCGGCTCTTTGCACGCCGATCCGCAATGTTGTATGTAATTATAATCGGTTGGCTCCTGCTTGGTGGGAACGTTCAGCATGCACTCCGATTGCGCTTTGGCCAACAGGCGTTTCTTCTGCGAAATCGATGCGTAATTGGTGCCGCTTTGGCCGCAATGATTCTGACCGTGGTTCTGGCACGGTTCGTTTTTGATCACCGGATTGTAGTTGTTGTGATTGGACGTCTGAAAAACGAACAATACGAATTAACAAACGCTGTATCGAGGTTGTAATTGCGTTATTACTTTAGCCGAATTCCGTTCCTCGTTGTCGCTGTCCTGCACGCTCACGCAACTGATCACGTTTTTCCTTTGGGCCGCGTTGGAGACCGGCGGCGGCGGGGCCAGCGGCTGCGTTTGAGTATTGGTGTTGATCAATTTCTTGCCAGGGGCCACTTCATCTTCGCTATCTGATATAGTTATGACGGAAACGGCCGGAGAAGGGGTGTCGTTTATCGTTATCGTATGTTGTTTAGTAGGAACGACGGAAACGGACGCTGAATTCCCGTTATGATGATGGTGGTGATGGTGGTGATGAATCGTTTGTGTCTGGTGGTCTTGAGATGATACCTAATTAAAAAAAAATTACGAATTATAAATCAATATAGTTTCGTTATAGTTATACTTACTTGATGTGAAGATGAATTATGCCATTGGTTATTCGGAGTGTGATTTCTCCTGCTACTAACGTATTGTTCGGATGGCGGTGTACCTTCCTTAACGCGCTTTTTGACTGGACTTAACTGCGTTTGTTCTTTCTTATCGTGCTGAGATCTATGATGAGTTGGAACCTAATTACAAAAATGCAATTTACAATCCCATTAACATTCGAAATATACTTCAACAAAATAATAGCCAATCCGTACACCGATAGATTCACCAGTTTCAAAACGTTTGGAATTGTTAATGACTGATGTAATTTACCATTAAATGATGATGGCTATGATGCGAGCCCGTCTGTTGGCCGTGATGGTTCTTGGAACTCCTCTTGCTGGTACTCCACGAAGCGCCCGTGTGATCTACAATCGTCGGATTGTAGACTTCGGCGGCGACATCTACAGGAAACACGGGCCGTTGTTCTTGAAGTATAGCCGAAGAATCTACCAGAAGAGGCCGACCCCAATCCGTCTCCGATAACAGAGGTTGTTGTATTGTAGCGTGCTGAGGCGGCAGCTGTTGCCAGGACGGCACGATGGCCATTTGCTGGCGGTTCGTCGGCCACGATGTTTGCACCGCGTTCTAGAAATACACGCATTTATATACATTTTAATTAATAGTTTATAAGAATGCTTACAGTCAATAACATTTGTCGACCGCTGGGCTCAACAACGCTGACGGGAACGTACTGTTGTTGGCCGGGTTGGCTAAGAATCGGTGGTTGAATTTGCAATTGTTGCTGCTGAACGACAGTAACGTGCTTGGCGGGCGAGCCGCCCATTCCTTGATAACCGGCAGGGCATAAAATGCTCGAAACTAATTGATGCTGGAATGGATCGGCTCTGCTGCTGGTCGCGTACTGTCTTCCTACAGTTCTGCCGTTGTAAATTTGATACTAAAAATAAAAGGCCATTTAGTATTCAGCGATTAATTGATTATAAAGCAAAGGACTTACTAAGTTGTCATAACCAGATCTATCTCTGACAAGTCTTTGTACTTGATTAGTCAATTGGTTATTTATGGTGAACGTCACATTGCCGTTAGAACTGGGCACGAAATTGGCGACCAACGACGGCGCTTGTTGAGCTGGTTGATGGTGAGTAGCAGATGATGTATTGTTGTAGTCGTTTCTTCGACAAACCTATTAAAAACAATCCAATTAAACAAAACCACAAGATTAAAAACTATAATTTTTATACCTCCATCATTTGCACACTAGCTTTAACATTATTACAATGCGCATAGTCTACGAGATGAGCTAATCGTACGAATGCATGATTTAACGCTTCGCCTGGAGTCGTTCTTCTTTCCTATAAAGTTAATAAAACGTAAACATTGGCATCTGATGCATACGAACGCCATTTATATGAATTAAATATTGCTACCTGATCCATCGTCAACATTCTCTTCAGCAAATCTATGAATTCCTTCCTGTCGACTTTCTCGGCCAGCAATTGACCGCCTTCTAAATCCGTGGGCACGTTCACCTGCCCAATATCGTCCAAACAATTGAATATATACTTTCTGGCTTCCTTCGATTTAATTCCCGTTTCGGCTTCGTGTTCTTCGGGCGTTTTCAATCTCCAAAAAGGATAGGTACTATCCATGTCTCTGTAGAAAAATTTGGTCGTCTTCGATGCGTTGTTGAGCATATGCTCCGTGGGCAATCCTTGCGTTTGGCTGATGTACCTAAAGCCAACAAATATCGTTAAAACAATAATTTGAATTGAATTCCCTTTGCGTACCTAATTTGATCGTATTCCGATGAACCTGGATACAACGGCCAACCTAAGAACAGCTCGGCCACGACGCAGCCCAACGACCACATGTCGATCGCCTCGCAGAACGGCAGGCCCAAGATGATCTCGGGCGCCCTGTAGTACCGCGATTGCAAGTACGTGTTGCACACGGCCTTGCTCACGTGCGAAGCGCTGCCGAAGTCGATGACTTTGACGCGATAGGGCTGCCGCACCGGATCGACTAACATGATGTTCTCTGGTTTCAAGTCTGCGTGGATCAGTCCCAATTGCTGCAAAAAGTCGAGATTATTAGAAGCGTTTCAACAAGAAATATGCGGTGTAATTGTGTATGAATTAAAGAGAGTCCATGTAAAAGTACATATGTCTACAATTAATGAAAAATGAGTTGTATAAATGATGATTTTGTTCAAGTTTTCTGAATAAGTGCCACCTGGAATTTTCATTTATTGCTATAATGGAAAGTTTTTGCGTGATAACTGGTAACTCAAATCCACTTTTATTGGACAAGTGTACTTTTGCATGATGCTCCTCAATTATTGTAACTAGGGCAAGTACCAAACTTCTTTAAAAAAATGTAGGTTTTTTTCAGGTGGGTCATCAAACTCAAATAGTAAGTGCTAATAGCGACTAAACGGTAAGAAATATCTTTCATTACAATTATTATATTGTATTTAGCAAGCTATTGCTGAATATTCTCAGCATCGTAATAATACCGTTAAACTATATTTAAAATTTATATTTTTGATATAAAAAATGTATATATAAACATTAAAGCAAAATAAATCTGCAGGCAAAGTATTTCTTATTCTATTTTCGTGTGGTTTTAAAAACAAATGGATTTTTGGCAACGCTCTGCATACACAACACCTTAATTTTTTTTAAGTGGAAATACAAAATTCGAAATTTAACGGCAGGACACAATTCATTTAATTTTCTGGTTCAATGGCTAATAATAAATGTGTGCGAATCCAGAAGAAAATTAGGTGAAATTATTGAATATATAGTTTGTGCAAAACAAAGATGAATGCACATCACTAATGTCCTCATTTTGCCATTTGACAATTTTAGAAAATTCTTAGATTTATTGTAAACTTTATAAAAGATCGGCAACACTGTCTATTTGTGACGTAGTAAATTTATGGTGACGTGCATTCATCCTTGCTTTGCACAAACTATACATTCTATTATTCCATTCCATTGTTGCCACACATCGACCGATTACAAACTTTTCTGGATAAGATCGTAAGAAAAAAGAAAAAGGGGGTTTATGTTTGTTACCTTAAGTTTGAGCAACGCCGTCAAAACCTGCTGTAAAATCGGCCGTATGTATTTCAGCGGTAGCGGACTGAATTTGTTCTGTTTCAAAAAATCGTATAAATTCTGTTCGAGCATTTCAAACACAAGACACGTGTGGTTCTTGTGCTGGAAACACTCGTAGGCGCGCACGAAATTGAATTCGTCCGCATTTTCCTGACTCAATCTCGATAGTATGCTAACTTCGATTTGACCCTACAAAAAAAAAACAACAATAAAATCATCAGCAAAGTCATCGAATGCAAAAACCTCACCTGTCTCGCGTAAGAGGGATGATTCTTGAGAATCTTGATGGCGACAATCTCATTGGTGCCTTTCTTCCAACATTTGACGACTTGGCCGAAGGTGCCTCTGCCCAAGAACTCGAGCACCTCGTACTGATTGGTCATGGAATACAGCACCTCGTGCTGCACCAGCTGATAATCGCCGTCGGCGCCGCTCGTCGCCGCCGACCCTGTAGACCCGAAATATTCCCGATTAATTTCGAATACTTCCTCATAGCTCGAAATCAAACTCAGATTCATCAGAAAATCAAGCGGCTGTGAGCATCGATCATCTATCGACGATGATGACCGGCATTTTCGAATATACTCTACCGTAAAATGACGTTTCGTTTTATTTTAAACAGATGTTTACAATTTATTTTACACGTCAATATTATAGTTATTTAGAGTAAGAAAGGGGTTGTATTTATTTTCTAATGAATCCAAGCAAACCAATTATGTTGTTGGTACGTACAAGTTTAATTTCAATTCAACTCAGCAAGGAGTTGTATCAGAAAACAATTCGTTAATGTGTATTAACTTTTTTGTCAATATTTATGTGCATTTGGTTTTCGCTCACGTTTTGAAAATGTGCTCAAATTATTACCAGTTTTTGCGTCAACAATGCGAAATTAGCTTAAACATAATGGAGCCGATTCTGATAAACATCTAACATAATCTTGGAGCAAACTGCGACACTTTCGGTTAACCTTGAACGTTTGTCCCCGAATTACATCGAATATGGAATTTTTATGCACGCCTGTTTTATTGGATTTTAAAGTCTGAGAAAAATTCGTATTAATTAACTGATAACTATACATATAACACGGACATTTTGTAAACATATCGCGGATTAATTCGATGAATTGACGAGGAACTGTAAAATTGAATCAATATTCATATTAAAAGAATAAGCATTTCTTGGTAACTAATATTTGGTGCAATGGAAGTTTCAATGGAAAATTTAGTAACCTGAAATGAGAGTTTACTAGAACATCGTCCAAAGATATTAGAAAGTTTATTTTCTAGCTCATCTTTACTGCAGTGACATGGAAAACCGATATTTTCATCAAACGGGTAAAACACAATAATTAAAAATGACATCATGTAATTTTTTGCATCAGTTACTCTGATAGCATGTTTTTTTGTATCTTAACGTTATTTTTTTATTTTGTTATGTCAGTTGTTTACTGGATTTGCGATATAACCACTTCGTAAACATGTGTATTCGTATCATAAAAAACGAGTTATTTTTTTATTTTAATGAAAATAAGTTGAAATTTAAATTTAAAAGCGCGATTAGAGCTATCAAAAGGAAACGATTATACATAGACACATTCAGTTCTAAAACTACTCAATTAAGATTACTTTAAAGCAATTAAACCTGAGGCACCTTTTTTTGTAGAAAATTACGAGATATTTAACCAAACCTTATTAAATTCATACTTATTGATTTTCGTAACAATGCAGGAAACTAAAAAAACATTCAATAAGTTTAGGTAACGATTCAGTTATTTTACTTTATAATTAAAATTACAACATAGCTACCTAAAAAAGGCAAGTTTACTCGTCCGTAAACGCTTCAACGTAATAAATCGACTATCCTCTGTTAATTATAAAATAACTTTATAGGCGCCGAACACGTGAAAAGACCATTTGTGTACCATACGAAAAAGATATAACGATGAATCACCCTTAAACAAAATTCAGCGAAAAAACGCGAAAAGTTTTCATTTACCAAATGGAAGTTACGCAACATCTCTTCGCTGGCTTTTTTATTCAGCTATCCACTGGAGAATATTTCCATTTGAGATTATTGAAGCCGGAAAATATGTAGACAAGACGTCGGAATAATTATGTAACGGACAAGTAGAAAATTGAGATCGATATTATTTATGAAAGGGAGAGAAATTGTATTTACCTGCGTAAATATTTGCTTTAATAACGAGGCTAGTATTAAAATATTGAGTTTCCTATCAGAGACGCTACGAAAACCAAATACAGTTACAATTTGAACCACGCGAATTGTTCAAGAATAATAAACTCCAGTACTGTAAATAACAAGATAGTTTACTCGTGACTGTGGCATAATAACAAAATATTCGTCATTTTTCGCGTGAATAAAATTATAGTTATGCTTTTTTCAACAGAAACATTCGATGCAAATCCCGCTTGTACTTTTCGGTCGAACATAAAACCGTTTATTACACACATAATGCAGAACAAAAATGTGTAATTACATACTGATAAATCAAATCACCAACTCGACAACAGCAGAGGCAATCTTTAATTAAGCCTTATTGCGCTCGTTCGACCAGATAAGACAAAAACGACAGACCGATTTTATTATACCTCGCATATTTATCGCCACAAACAATGCTCCCAACAATTGCGTCAGACCGTAGAAATTTTCACTCTAATAAACCGGCGACATTGTTCACCGTTAAGGCTCCTACGAAAATAATTTTTAAATATTTTGGCGCCAATACACGCATCTGTGTGGCCGTACATTCGGCGAGACGTAACTGCCAAGCGCTAAAATTGAATTGCAAAAATGTTTTCTTTAAAAATAGAGTCCCGTGAAATGGATACGAGCGAATTCGCCACCGGTTAGGCGCGAATAAGGTAAATCATTTCGAACCAACAACATAATTGAAGAGTAATGGTCATCCCTTATCAAATAACTAAAGTGAATTCCAATCAACGTTTCGTACTTATCTGTATTGTATTCATAACTAAAAGAGATCGCTGTTAACGAATGTCATAAAAGGCCAGTGTATGAATCAATTCTACAGAATTTGTAGATAATTGTCTTTCACCACATGTGTACGTATCATTTTAAGTTGTTATAAACCTACTATGTTAAAAACCAATATAGTTATCCTGTTTTATGTAAACAATAGAAAAATTATCACCTTGGTAGATAATAATAACAGGTTGTAATAACATGAAATGATATATTCCTGTAAATTTAAGCCTTCTAGTTGTGAATATTAACAAATGTCTTAAGAAGGTAAATAAATAAGATTTTTAAATATCATGATATGCTTGATTTTTTAATTATTTATTAAGGAGAATTATTGCTAATAAAATCACTCCATGGCTAATCCTATTTCTTTGACTATTTGCATCATGTGCAAAGAACAAAAGAAATAGAAATTATCAACGAATGATTTTTATTTATATATCCAAAATAAAAAATAACGATTATTCAATAATCTATTATTCAATAGAAAACAAGTTTTATGAATTTTTCTGAATTTAAAAAATCATTCTTATATGACACATTCGCTCATCAATCTAGGTAATAAATGATATAGGTATATCCAAAAATATCAAACTGGAACTCGTTCAAAATGTTCATTTCAACAGAATATTTTTATTGCTTCTGATCCTACTTTATTTACCAATAAAGACAAACATAAAAACAAACGAAATTAAATGGTACATTATAGAATTTGAAGAGAGGTGATAAAACTCTTGAAAAAATGTAAAACGAAACAAAATCACACCGGCCTCCTTACCACAGTTCCAATTTACAAAAAAAAAACAACTACTACCAATTAAACTGACAAACAATAGATTATTATATCAATATCGTTTGCTATTTATAACCTACTAAATTAGTAATGTAACATTAACAAGCTTTAATTGTTATGCTAAATGTCCCCTTAAACTCCGAAAACCTCGCAAACTGCGATAAAAAAGCCGGCGAAAATAAAGTAAAAAATTTGGCATTACTTTTTTGCTTACCTTGCGGCTGGGGGTTGGTGCCCCCCGGAGCCGCTGTAACCTTGCTGTGGGCCGTCGTGGTTGTCGATATTGGACAATCGGTATTTGGGATGATCGACTCCCCGCAGCTATTACCATTACCCTCCGGCGACCAGGTTTTCCGCTGAAATCACAACCATCATGAAACATTTACATACAATTGCGAACGATTTTTCGTTTCAAACTGAACAGGTTTGATTGCGTTTATTAAACATATAAGTTTCGAGCTGTATCAAAGGCTACTATTGTTTACTATTTATGCAGCATTTTCGTTTTTATAACACTTAATTTTCTATTATGCAATTAAATAATTTCTTTAATAACTGAATTCAATATACAACAAATATTGACGATAAGATAAAAGTTTATAAACACTTCAAGATATGTGTTTCGAGGATTTAAAGATTACATCTTTTTTATTAAAAGAGAAATAAGTTTGTAGTTATAATCAATTATTATTAAACGAAAGAAAGGTGTTACTATAAAGGCTCGTGCCGATTAGCAAGTAACTTGCGACAGTTTTTGCTGAATTTCTTGCAGCATTAGATTTCAGTCGCAAGTTTTTACGCAAGTCTTGTGTATACGTTTATATTAAAGTTTCTGAGAGTACTTTCAACTCTCCAGAAGGTATTGGAAATATTTAGTGAGAGTAGAACAATGTCGAACAAAAAGTGTTGGTCGAGACAAGAAGGTAATTGAAGGATTATTTAAGGTAATTGAAATCTTCAATTTTCATGCAAAGAAGGCTGTTGAGTTCTTTAGGATCTTCCTACGGTTACACGCTTCCGACATTTCTTGTGCAAGATAACGAGAAATACTTCTACAATTTTTGTTTGAAGTGTACCTGTGTCCCATTTTGGTCGCGACTGGGGGGTATATGGGTTATTAGACTTGATAGGACATTGCGGTTTTCGCGAACCTGTACTACTTTTTTGTCAAACTTACAATGGCACAAACAGATTTTTTAAATCTCTTTTAATTTTTGAGTTACAGGGTGATAATGAAAATTCTGATGTATTCAGCCACCCCCGTATCTCGTTTGCTATTGAAGATATTTTAAATGTGTACTAATTATTATAGATAATTTTACGTAGAATTCAGTGACGTCCTTAGTTTTTTTATGGGGGTTACCGTTTCTGAAATATGACACTTACTTGTAATTTTTTTAATGGGACTACCTATATTTTTATAGCCTATTAAATTTGTATTTTTTTTCTCTTTTTAATGATATGGCACATTCTATATTTTGAATTTTCTTAAAACGCTCAAAAAAGAGAAAAACTATTTTATTACAAAAATGGTTAGGGGGCTATGCGGAAAAACAAAAAAATCGTAGAAATGTCTTATTTAATATTCTCAACAACTATTTTTGTTCTAAAAGTATTTTATTTTGGGTTTTCTGCATAGCCCCCTAATCATTTTTCGAATAAAATAGTTATTCTCTTTTTTGAGCGTTCTAATGAAATTCAAAATATAGAATGCGCCATATCATTAAAAAGAGGAAAAAATTACAAATTTAATGGCCAATAAAAATACAGGGTGTTCCATTAAAAAAATTACAAGTTGGTGTCATATTTCAGAAATGGTAACCCCTATAAAAAAACTAAGGACGTCACTGAATTCTACGTAAAATTATCTATAATAATCAGTTTACACATTTAAAATATCTTCAATAGCAAACGAGATACGGGGGTGGCTGAATAACTCAGAATTTTAATTATCGCCCTATAACTCAAAAATGAAAAGAGATTTAAAAAATCTGTTTGTGCCATTGTAAGTTTGACAAAAAAGTAGTAGAGCTTCGCGAAAACCTCAATGTTCTATCAAGTCTAATAACCGATATAGTCGCGACCAAAATGGGACACAGTGTACATACTTTCGGAAGTCATTCTGGCAAGTACTTTCGCAATTTTATAGCTAGTCGACACAAGCCATATTGCAACTAAAAAAAATAAGTATGGTTTCTGTTGCGAAGTGAAAATAATGTTCATCGAAATAATTTAACTGTAAAATGAATAAGCGACATACTTTTTGGCCGCAGCGCTGGTAAGTGTCTAGCAATTTGATGGTCGAAGCGCGAACGAACGGTTGCTGATTCGTACCACGTCCAGGACTATTGCTAGCATGATTGCCGCTCTGGCCGTGCTGGTGATTGCTGCTGGTTTGCGTCGATATCGAAGCCGATCCGAAATTCTGCGTACCGCCGTTTATACAGAACACCTGTTCGATGAAAGAGAGTTCCGCACCTCCACCGTTGCTGGTACCGATACCGTTATAATGTTCTGCCTTACGCTTTTTAGGTTGTACTGCCCCGTTGGTGCTGTTGTTGCTGTTGCTGTTGCTGCTATTCGTGACCGACTGCTGGGATTGGATGAACATGTCATGCATTCCCTGTAACAATAATGGGACATATTCTTAGTTTCTGGGATATCGTATAGTGGCTTAATACTAATAGAATATGGTAATCTTTTTGTAAGAGAATTGTAAATTGGAACTGGCTGAGTCATATAACAGGATTACGAGTTGAATATAAAAGTGTTAGTTAAGGTGAAGGTACGTTTATGAGTAAGTCATACGATTGCTCGTTTAGACTGATGAGATTGTTGGCTCTTATACGAGTTATTCGTAAAAGTATGTACCCACTCGTTTAAATCGTGTACATTTTTCGTAAGGTTTAATAATACATATTTTGATAGGGTGGAGAATGAAAGATGATTTGAAGTACTTTCTTTGGTTGAAGAGGAATTGTTTGCAATAAAATTTGTATAAGTAAATTTGGAAAATAAGAATTTTTGACAGTACCCGAAACAATCGAGTGCACATAACAGAACATCAAGTGGGTGTGGATTGGAACGTGAAAATGATATTTTTAACGTAAAAGTAGAACATATTGCAGAAATTGTTTCGAAAACGGTTTGTTTTCATTATCGCGTTATCTACCTACGCAATACATGACCTGACTTCTGACCTCGTAACAACCGTTTTGCTTATTAAAACAATGATAATTACAAAAACAATATCGAGGAGAGACGTGCAGCGAAAAGTGTGTTACCTTATAACCGATGCATTATAAAAAGAACGAAAAAAAAAAAAAAGAAAACGTATTAAACTGGGTAACAGACGAGGCCACGACTGAAATCAGGGCCGACTCCGATCGGTTTGGGAGTCAACAGACAAAACGTCGGCATTGCACCATATTGTTCGCTATTTCGCAAATTCAACCACCCCGCGCCCGAAAGGGAAAGCACAATAAAGAAACGTATTTACCACACTATCCTCCGATCCTGGGCAAAGGGCTCAACTTTCATAATGACATGCGGACAAAGAGTATAATCTTCAAAGTCCAGCCATCTTGAACAAAAACTCGCACAGTTCGTGTTTGTTTACAAATGAATCTCAAGTCCTCGTCGATGCTGCGAACATTATTTACACATGCACACGTTACCACACATATCCGCGCACAATTTTCGGTTGCACGTCGCCACTGGATCGCCGATTTACTCCATTTTTCGTCGTTATTTCTTCATGATGATCCGCACACACGTCCGCATTCGGGGTATTCGTACAACGTATTCCGATTGGGTTCGGCGGAGGGCCGCGCGGCGGCGCCACCGGCGCTCGTTGGAATCTGGGACGAAAATCGAATGGGCCGCGAATTTTGCCTTTTATTTCCACGAAATAAACGATTTGGGACGTTGATGGGACGACGATGCGATTGCTGATGCACTAATTAAACGGCCCGTTGTCGAATTTTTCCCGCGCCCCTATCGAAAATCGATAATTTCCAATGTGTAGGCGGTCGACTTGTGTCGCGAGCAACAAGTGCGCCGCAAATAAATTTATTTTCCTCGCACCGACGATGTCTGATTTCTGTTGTAAAACGCATCGTTTTACGATTGCAAAGCTATTCTCGCTTTTACATAATCATCGTTGGGTTTTCTACGGATATCGGACGGATAATTCTAGCTAATTATACATCGTAATGTATTGAATTTCACGTGCGAAAATCGCCGTAGAAAACCATGGGTTGTTGGCTTTTTAAAGCCTATGGTATAAATAAAAATATTGCGGATTTAAATAGAGAGAAATTGGGACATAAAAATTTTACTCCATAGGCAACCCATTTTACAATGTTTTGGCGTTGTCATTACACAACCTACTAGTATAGGCAACCCATTATACACCTACAGAAACTATACAGGGGTTAAACAGAAAGTAATATTTAATATTTTACGAGGTCGCTTGATAATATACGAATGGTCATAATAAATCTTTTATTTTTAAATCTATCAATGAAATACAGGGTGTCCCAGCGAAAGGTAGCTCATTTAATCAACTTGTAACTTTGTTAAACATAACATCAGTGAAATGTATAAAACATGTTTAATTGAAAAAGAAAATGAATGAATATATATGAAATATGAAAATGAATATAGAAAATTTGTAAAATCTCTCTAATATCCACAACTAACTTACTAAACACCCAGTATATTAGACATCCTATAAAACTTGATTGGAATATTGTCATCGACAGGATCACTTGATTAATACGATGTGTGCGCGGATACTCAAGCAATAAACTTTTATTAAAGTGAGCAAATATGTGATAAAAAAACTAATATATAGGTGTCCTTAACAGAAATAGACCAGCTTAAGGGAGTCTCATTGCGCAGCATTCTTAAGTTTGTCACCCTCTAGATATTTAAGGGGGGAAACCACATTAGGAGGCTGTTTGAATCAAATTTTGACATAATTTTATTTATATTTCAAACAATACAGGGTGTCCCAGCGAAAGGTAGCCCATTTAATCAACTTGTAACTTTGTGAAACATAACATTAGTGAAATGTATAAAACATGTTTAATTGAAAAAGAAAATGAATGAATATATATGAAATATGAAAATGAATATAGAAAATTTGTAAAATCTCTCTAATATCCACAACTAACTTACTAAACACCCAGTATATAAGACATCCTATAAAACTTGATTGGAATATTGTCATCGACAGGATCACTTGATTAATACGATGTGTGCGCGGATACTCAAGCAATAAACTTTTATTAAAGTGAGCAAATATGTGATAAAAAAACTAATATATAGGTGTCCTTAACAGAAATAGACCAGCTTAAGGGAGTCTCATTGCGCAGCATTCTTAAGTTTGTCACCCTCTAGATATTTAAGAGGGGAAACCACATTAAGAGGCAGTTTGAATCAAATTTTGGCATAATTTTATTTATATTTCAAACAATACAGGGTGTCCCAGCGAAAGGTAGCCCATTTAATCAACTTGTAACTTTGCGAAACATAACATCAGTGAAATGTATAAAACATGTTTAATTGAAAAAGAAAATGAATGAATATATATGAAATATGAAAATGAATATAGAAAATTTGTAAAATCTCTCTAATATCCACAACTAACTTACTAAACACCCAGTATATAAGACATCCTATAAAACTTGATTGGAATATTGTCATCGACAGGATCACTTGATTAATACGATGTGTGCGCGGATACTCAAGCAATAAACTTTTATTAAAGTGAGCAAATATGTGATAAAAAAACTAATATATAGGTGTCCTTAACAGAAATAGACCAGCTTAAGGGAGTCTCATTGCGCAGCATTCTTAAGTTTGTCACCCTCTAGATATTTAAGGGGGGAAACCACATTAGGAGGCTGTTTGAATCAAATTTTGACATAATTTTATTTATATTTCAAACAATACAGGGTGTCCCAGCGAAAGGTAGCCCATTTAATCAACTTGTAACTTTGTGAAACATAACATTAGTGAAACGTATAAAACATGTTTAATTGAAAAAGAAAATGTTAATGTGTACGATTATTAAATGTGTTTCCTAACGAAAACCATTCAAAAATCCTGATAAAGCATCCTTAAAAATGGAAAATTTAAGATTTGTTGTAAATTTTGTTTTAATTGAGGCGATTTGCATTATGTTGTTCAAAGTTAAATAACTTTTTTGTTTTGTAAAATAACATGTAGAAATTATACATTTTTAAAAAGTAGAAGAGTGTATCTTTCAGATGGCGTCAATATATACAGGGTGTTTCATTTGAAAAAATTTGGTTAATGTGGATTGAAAAGAGGGGATTTTGATAATACACCCTGTACAGCTAATACAAAATTTCTATGTCACTAAAACAAAACTTATAGCAAAATAAAACATATCTGAGAAAACCGCATGTTTTTATGATTAGGCGTTTAAAAGTTACAAGCTGATTAAATGGACTACCTTTCGCTGGGACACCCTGTATATTAATAAAATAATTATGTATCGCTTTATGGACGCACTGTAGAAAATAATAAAAAAAGGCACCTAATTTACCAACAGTTTAGTATAATTCATACATGTAATGGTAAATTTTGTACTAAAACTATTGTCATAGAACTTTGTATTATAAGCAAAATTAATGTGCTTTAATAAAGGGTATTTTTTTTAAATATAGGTACGAAAATGACATGGTACGTACGCCTAAGAAACCCCTAAGTACTAAGCGGAGGTGGTTATTGTGCGCATTTTATTTTTTAAGGGCTGATTGGTGGCCCAAACCACTAATTACAGTGGGACTGGGTGGGATGCAAAGGGGTGGCTTTGTGTTTTGATGCACGTGTGCACTGTCAATGAAAGAAGTAATTGCTTCTTTTTTCGGTCAAAAAGGAATAAGGCAATTAAACGGGACAATTAGTTAGAAAAAATTTATTAGACATTTTTTTTAATCGGGCCATATGTCTCAATACAACTTACCCTCCGAGGAGCGTGCTATTTTTAAAAATAAGGGTCGTCGATCTTGATATGTAATAGTCCATCGCTGGTAAATCTCTACCACAAGAATTTACCAAATACCAGACCCCTTTTTGTACTGCTTAATTTACTATTTTATTATTCGTTTTAGAAGTAAAGTAGGTACTTTAAGTACTTATCAAGTGCACTATAATCGTATAGATACGGCGACAAACACGTTTTTTGTGTTTGTTTATGCAGACATTTTAACTTAATTAAAAGACGAATCAACCACACAAATTATATACAGAGCGATATGAAAAGTACCACCAACAGTTCCATGTTGAATAGGCCTGGTAAACGGTGAAATTGTTCATATTAATCGTTTTATAGGTGTAACTAGGCACATAAAATTCAGCGAATAATATCGATATGCTACTAGTAAATGAAAATTTGAGTAGGTATCTCCGTTTTAATCCTACTAACTATACAACTGAAACCGAAAGAATCCATTCATTCATTCATTCATTCATTCATTCACTGACTCATTGGCGTGTTTTTTTTTTTACGGCCAAACGCGAAGGAAAATCGTCGCGGAAAAAACGCTATCCGACGTAACTCGACGAGATCTATCGGAAAATCGATATTTCGAAACCCGGAAAAGTTTCCTTCCGGGTGAAAAACCGGATTTTTGGGGTATTTTTGAGGTTTTTCGGGATTTTCTCCGAAAATCTTCCGACGATTTTCTTTAAAATTTTCCAAAATATTCTTTAATATATTACCAATCACCTCACGCAAACCGCATATCGGGGAAAATCCATTTACCGGAGTTATAGGAAAAACAAATTGTCATTTTCGCAATTTCGGCAAAAAAATTGAAATATCTCGAAAAAAGATGCGATTTCGAAAAAAAATTTATTCTTCGAAAATTGTAGAGAACGCTTTTCTCTATAATAGGACATATAAGGGGTTATTCTATTTTGAACCGTTTTTGAGTTATAACGATAAAAAACAAACATTCCTTCGCGAACGAAAAATTTATATTTTACAATTACTCAAAAACTAGCCGTTTTTTGAAAATTTCTCAAGAATCGAAATTTGTAAAGAATAGTATTTTGTATAATATATGTGGATGGGGTGATTCGATTTTGAGCGGTTTCCGATTTATAGCGCGATATCGATTTTTTAAAATAAACGCGATTGACAAAAAGTCGAAATAACTCGAAAAAAGATGCGATTTCGAAAAAAAATTTATTCTTTGAAAATTGTAGAGGATGTTTTTTTACATAATAAAAATTTTACGGGGTGGTTCCAACTTTAACGGTTGTTGAGTTACGACGAAAAACCTGCGATATTACTGGGTAAAACCGAGCTGATTGGCGCGTTTTTTTCTTACGGCCGTACGCGAAGGAAAATCGTCGCGGGAAAAACGCCATCTTTACGAATTTTGACGAGATCTATCGGAAAATCGACATTTCGAAACCCGGAAAAGTTTCCTTCCGGGTGAAAAATTCCGGATTTTTAGGGTTTTTTGCGATTTTATCGGAAACGAAGAGATCGATTTTTCTCAATCTCTCCTAAAATATTCGTCAAATTAATATCGATTATCTCACGCAAACCGCGGGAAAATCAAATTTTCTTTCGTGGAGTTATGGCAAAAATAATTTAATTATAATTAAATTCATTATTATTTACACGCTCAAATCTCGAAAACTATTAGGTGTACGATAATTTTACAAGAATACAAATTTGTTAAGCGTAGTTTTTCCCAACTAACAAAACAAACTGCATATGTTTATCTTGAACAGTTCAAAAGTTATAGGGGTAAATCTAAGTCGTGAACATGAGACTCGAGCGACTGATTTATGGTTCAAATTCGCGCAGCAAAGGGATTCCCGAAACCGTTCTCTCCGTAGAGAACAGGGACGGATCGAGAAGGAATTACTTTATGAATAAATACATTAATATCTCCGAAACGGAAGGTTTACGAAAATATTACAAAAATACAAATTTGTTAAGCGTAGTTTTTTCTAACTAACAAAACAAACCGCATATTTTTAAATTGAACTGTGCGAGGGTATTTTACTTTGAAAAGTTAGCTTGTAGCGGTCGAGAGAGGGGTGTGCAATGTGCATTAATATTTTGGCATTTTGGATTTTGGCCGAGCGACTATTAGCATTAGCATATGTTAGAAATGGGGACGGCACTGCGATGGATATTTATTTAAACCGAAAGAATTGTATCGAAAATGTATGATTCACGGAGGGACTAGTTTTTAGGTTGATAAGGTGGAATCGGATGATGTATTACTTTACTTTGTTATTTTGTTATTGGGTGTTAATAAAGAAAGACTCGCAGAATGGTTGGAAAGGGCGCTAACGCGCCCTTTCTTGGGACACTGACCCGTTGCCAGGTCGTCAATTGTTGCAATTAAATCTTTTGGTGGTCTTGTCACTTAGTCAGGCAATTACTACCACTATTATACACTCTACCATACAACTATACACTACTGCTTCATTATCACAAATCACTAATTGTAAGCTCAAAAGTTTATTAGCCGTAATTGTTAATAAAACTTTGATAATAGCGTCCAAATCCAAAAATTTGTTCGCTTCAAATGAAATAAGGTTTATAAACGCACCCCAAAAAATAAATAATTGTAAGTCTTTCTTTATTAACACCCAAGAACAAAATAACAAAGTAAAGTAATACATCATCCGATTCCACCTTATCAACATAAAAACTAGTCCCTCCGTGAATCATACATTTTCGATACAATTCTTTCGTTTTAAATAAATATCCATCGCAGTGCCGTCCCCATTTCTAACATATGCTAATGCTAATAATCGCTCGGCCAAAATCCAAAATGCCAAAATATTAATGCACATTGCACACCCCACTCTCGACCGCTTCAAGTTAACGTTTCAAAGTAAAATGCCCTCTCACGGTTCAAGTTAAAAATATGCGGTTTGTTTTGTTAGTTTGAAAAAACTACGCTTAACAAATTTGTATTTTGTAATATTTTCGTAAACCTAATAGTTTTCGATATTTGAGCGTGATAATTTTAATTATGACTAATTAAAATTAAACCTTTTCTAATAACTCAAAAACTAATTGTCGAATAAAAATTTGTAAATTACTATTCGATGTAAAAAAATAATCCCTACAAATCACCTAGTTTGAAAAAATTTCGTAAATCTAACGGCTTAGGAGATATTTGATTTTGAATTTTCCGGAAAAACGATTTTTGTTACGGCTTGTTCGCGAGGTTCGGAAAATATACCGTTCGATAGAAAAATCATTTCTAAACAATTTCTGTATCTTGTAAAATTTTCGTAAACCTTCCGTTTCGAAGATAATAATGTATTTATTCATAAAGTAATTCCTTCTCGATCCGTCCCTGTACTCTACGGGGAGACCGGTTTCGGGAATCCCTTTGCTGCGCGAATTTGAACCATTAATCCGTCGCTCGAGTCTCATGTTCGCGACTTAGATTTACCCCTAAAACTTTTGAACTGTTCAAGATAAACATATGCAGTTTGTTTTGTTAGTTGGAAAAAACTACGCTTAACAAATTTGTATTCTTGTAAAATTATCGTAAACCTAATAGTTTTCGAGATTTGAGCGTGTAAATAATAAAGAATTTAATTATAATTAAATTATTTTTGCCATAACTCCGCGAAGGAAATTTTGATTTTCCCGCGGTTTGCGTGAGATAATCGATATTAATTTGACGAATATTTTAGGAGAGATTGAGAAAAATCGATCTCTTCGTTTCCGATAAAATCGCAAAAAACCCTAAAAATACCCTAAAAATCCGGAATTTTTCACCCGGAAGGAAACTTTTCCGGGTTTCGAAATGTCGATTTTCCGATAGATCTCGTCAAAATTCGTAAAGATGGCGTTTTTTCCCGCGACGATTTTCCTTCGCGTACGGCCGTAAGAAAGAAACACGCCAATCAGCTCGGTTTTACCCAGCAATATCGCAGGTTTTTCGTCGTAACTCAACAACCGTTAAAGTTGGAACCACCCCGTAAACTTTTTATTATGTAAAAAAATATCCTCTACAATTTTCAAAGAATAAATTTTTTTTCGAAATCGCATCTTTTTTCGAGTTATTTCGACTTTTTGTCAATCGCGTTTATTTTAAAAAATCGATATCGCGCTATAAATCGGAAACCGCTCAAAATCGAATCACCCCATCTACATATATTATACAAAATACTATTCTTTACAAATTTCGATTCTTGAGAAATTTTCAAAAAACGGCTAGTTTTTGAGTAATTGTAAAATATAAATTTTTCGTTCGCGAAGGAAAGTTTGTTTTTTATCGTTATAACTCAAAAACGGTTCAAAATAGAATAACCCCTTATATGTCCTATTATAGAGAAAAACGTTCTCTACAATTTTCGAAGAATAAAATTTTTTTCGAAATCGCATCTTTTTTCGAGATATTTCAATTTTTTTGCCGAAATTGCGAAAATGACAATTTGTTTTTCCTATAACTCCGGTAAATGGATTTTCCCGGATATGCGGTTTGCGTGAGGTGATTGGTAATATATTAAAGAATATTTTGGGAAATTTTAAAGAAAATCGTTGGAAGATTTTCGGCGAAAATCCCGAAAAACCCCAAAAAAAACGAAAAATACCCTCAAAATCCGGTTTTTCACCCGGAAGGAAAAGTTTCCGGGTTTCGAATTATCGATTTTCCGATAGATCTCGTCGAGTTACGTCGGATAGCGTTTTTTCCGCGACGATTTTCCTTCGCGTTTGGCCGTAAAAAAAAAAACACGCCAATGAGTCAGTGAATGAATGAATGAATGGATTCTTTCGGTTTCAGTTGTATAGTTAGTAGGACTTACAATTATTTATTTTTCGGGGTGCGCTTATAAACCTTATTTGATTTCAAGCGAACAAATTTTTGGATTTGGACGCTATTATCAAAGTTTTATTAACAATTACGGCTAATAAACTTTTGAGCTTACAATTAGTGATTTGTGATAATGAAGCAGTAGTGTATGGTTGTATAGTAGAGTGTATAATAGTGGTAGTGATTGCCTGACTAACTGACAAGACCACCAAAAGATTTAATTGCAACAATTGACGACCTGGCAACGGGTAAGTGTCCCAAGAAAGGGCGAAATCGAAATAACTCGAAAAAAGATGCGATTTCGAAAAAAAAATTATTCTTTGAAAATTGTAGAGAACGTTTTTCTCTATAATAGGACATATAAGGGGTTATTCTATTTTGAACCGTTTTTGAGTTCTAACGATAAAAAACAAACTTTCCTTCGCGAACGAAAAATTTATATTTTACAATTACTCAAAAACTAGCCGTTTTTTGAAAATTTCTCAAGAATCGAAATTTGTAAAGAATAGTATTTTGTATAATATATGTGGATGGGGTGATTTGATTTTGAGCGGTTTCCGATTTATAGCGCGATATCGATTTTTTAAAATAAACGCAATTGACAAAAAGTCGAAATAACTCGAAAAAAGATGCGATTTCGAAAAAAAATTTATTCTTTGAAAATTGTAGAGGATATTTTTTTACATAATAAAAAGTTTACGGGGTGGTTCCAACTTTAACGGTTGTTGAGTTACGACGAAAAACCTGCGATATTGCTGGGTAAAACCGAGCTGATTGGCGTGTTTCTTTCTTACGGCCGTACGCGAAGGAAAATCGTCGCGGGAAAAAACGCCATCTTTACGAATTTTGACGAGATCTATCGGAAAATCGACATTTCGAAACCCGGAAAAGTTTCCTTCCGGGTGAAAAATTCCGGATTTTTAGGGTATTTTTAGGGTTTTTTGCGATTTTATCGGAAACGAAGAGATCGATTTTTCTCAATCTCTCCTAAAATATTCGTCAAATTAATATCGATTATCTCACGCAAACCGCGGGAAAATCAAAATTTCCTTCGCGGAGTTATGGCAAAAATAATTTAATTATAATTAAATTCTTTATTATTTACACGCTCAAATCTCGAAAACTATTAGGTTTACGATAATTTTACAAGAATACAAATTTGTTAAGCGTAGTTTTTTCCAACTAACAAAACAAACTGCATATGTTTATCTTGAACAGTTCAAAAGTTTTAGGGGTAAATCTAAGTCGCGAACATGAGACTCGAGCGACGGATTAATGGTTCAAATTCGCGCAGCAAAGGGATTCCCGAAACCGGTCTCTCCGTAGAGTACAGGGACGGATCGAGAAGGAATTACTTTATGAATAAATACATTATTATCTTCGAAACGGAAGGTTTACGAAAATTTTACAAGATACAGAAATTGTTTAGAAATGATTTTTCTATCGAACGGTATATTTTCCGAACCTCGCGAACAAGCCGTAACAAAAATCGTTTTTCCGGAAAATTCAAAATCAAATATCTCCTAAGCCGTTAGATTTACGAAATTTTTTCAAACTAGGTGATTTGTAGGGATTATTTTTTTACATCGAATAGTAATTTACAAATTTTTATTCGACAATTAGTTTTTGAGTTATTAGAAAAGGTTTAATTTTAATTAGTCATAATTAAAATTATCACGCTCAAATATCGAAAACTATTAGGTTTACGAAAATATTACAAAATACAAATTTGTTAAGCGTAGTTTTTTCAAACTAACAAAACAAACCGCATATTTTTAACTTGAACCGTGAGAGGGCATTTTACTTTGAAACGTTAACTTGAAGCGGTCGAGAGTGGGGTGTGCAATGTGCATTAATATTTTGGCATTTTGGATTTTGGCCGAGCGATTATTAGCATTAGCATATGTTAGAAATGGGGACGGCACTGCGATGGATATTTATTTAAAACGAAAGAATTGTATCGAAAATGTATGATTCACGGAGGGACTAGTTTTTATGTTGATAAGGTGGAATCGGATGATGTATTACTTTACTTTGTTATTTTGTTCTTGGGTGTTAATAAAGAAAGACTTACAATTATTTATTTTTGGGGGTGCGTTTATAAACCTTATTTCATTTGAAGCGAACAAATTTTTGGATTTGGACGCTATTATCAAAGTTTTATTAACAATTACGGCTAATAAACTTTTGAGCTTACAATTAGTGATTTGTGATAATGAAGCAGTAGTGTATAGTTGTATGGTAGAGTGTATAATAGTGGTAGTAATTGCCTGACTAAGTGACAAGACCACCAAAAGATTTAAATGCAACAATTGACGACCTGGCAACGGGTCAGTGTCCCAAGAAAGGGCGCGTTAGCGCCCTTTCCAACCATTCTGCGAGTGCTCTTTAATAACAGCAAATCGTTAAAACGATGTTTACAAATCCGATATAATTCCGAATAAACGAAACAAACGACTCATTGTTACCTCATTTAATCCTTTAAGATCATTCGGCTGGAATTATTATACTTGAAATTTGAAATTTGCACAATTTTTTGGTAAATAAATAAGTTCATTATAGGTAATTGTTAGTCCCATTTTGAAGTTAAATTGTCGCTTCATCTTACAGCTCAACTAGAATAACTAAAAACTTGAGAATATGATGCGCAAAATATTAATTAAATGTTGCGCATGTGATGTCTTCAGTTATTCCTATTGGACTGTGCCTACATAAAATCTATAGGTGCTGGTATTCAATGAATTTTTGAATTAATAACGCATTATTCTAATTGAGACTGACCTAATCACCGGTGTAATTATCGTGTAATAATTACCGGCTGGCTATAATTGAGATTCAAATTAGCTCAAAATATTTTAGCGAATTTCGACCGAATGCCCTTAAGTCGGTGCTGATCCATTAAGAGCGCCGAAAAGACGGAAAGTCAATCAGTAATATTCAGTAGCCAAATGCCAACTGATGAAGATTCCCTAAGGCATGTTCGGGGTTCACAAACGGATTTCGATTTCTCGACGTTGACTTAGCTCTAGCTGGCACATGCACTTCGCGTCAGGACAGTTTTAGTTTTAGAAAAATATCGCCAGAAAGGCGAACAGTGGGCTGACAATTATTGCAGTTTTGGATGCTAGTTAGAAGTGTATTGAATTTTTAATTATGAAGTTGGTGTTATTGGTTATTGTTGCTGTTTTTTACTATGATACTGCGGGTATGTGAAATTTAATATTTTTTTTATTATTGCGGTTCCTGAAGTTAATTGATAAAACTGCATGGTATTGAATTAATATAATGAAAACGTGAAGTTAATATTATTGGGAACATATTTTTATAAACGTAATGGTGTAATAAAATTAGGATAACTAGGAGAATGGTCTTGTTAAAGCGTTTTTTATAATGCCTACTTGGTGTTTTATAATTAGAAAATGATTATAGATATTATTTATTATCATTCAACTGTATCTATTACTTAAATGTTTGGAATTTAACTCAAATTTTTAGCAAAATCTCTGTGTCCGGATTACCTAGAGGCTGGTTTCTAGTGATAAGATAAAGAAAATAATGGAAATACTTTAGATATTTAAGATTATATTTATTATCGTTCAAATGCTATTTTATTACTTCTGGAATGTAATTTAAATTTTTAGCGAAATATCTGGGCTCGGGATTATCTAGAGGCTGGTTTCTGGTGATAAGATAAGGAAAATAAAGGAAAAATAGTTTAGCTTTTTTTCTTAACATATTTATCTGCGAATTTGTAAAAGAAATGTTCATCCGTCCGGCGAAAGATGACCAACATATGCACCAACATCTGTTTCAAATAGGATTATTTCGGTGTTGTTATTTTGTAATTCGTTTCTTGAAACTCGACGATACATAAAAGGGCTGTTATTCGGTAAAATATGGTCGCTTTAGGTACCGAAATTTCTTTTTTAAGTACCCCAACAATTAGACACCCAAAGATAACACTCCATTCCACACAGCAATTACTTAAAAATTGCTGCATTGTTAATTAAAATTCGCTTAACTTAAAGACAGTTTTATTACAATTATTACAAAGCGAATTTCACTTTAAATGATATTTAATACCAAATACCTCAACTACGGGGTGCTCGAAAAATAGATATTTTAGAGGGTGATTCCTTGTTAAAAATATGAAAAAAGTTTCTATAAACATTTGTTCATATGTTCATAAATATTTACTTGATTCTGTTGAAATTTCTAGAATTTTTTTTGATTATTTGTTTTCCAAGGCTTTTATGATTTTTTAGCAAAAAATTGATAAACCAATTTTGTCCAGTCACATCCAATAAAACAGTTTTTATTTTTATTTCTCCAAAAACGAAATGGGATACGAAAAAAAATACAAGAAGTAAAGAAGTTGTATTTTAAGATGCTTAATAAAAAAATATTAAAGTTACAGAACAGGCAGTGGCGTACATTTTTTCCCAATAATATTCTCTTAGGTTGGGACGCCACTGAATTTAATAATTTAGGGTTTAATTAGCCTCTTAAAACAACAATTAACATTACCAAATTCCAACAAAATCAAGTAAATATTTTTTAATATATTAATACACTCATCAAAATTTTCTAGGGGACAATGTAATTAATGGATAATTAAGTAATTAATTTGATAATACATTTAAAAAATATTGAAATCTAACAAATATGGAGGTATTTTGAAACATGAAATTATGAAAAAAAGAAAAAATTGTTGTTTTATACAGAGGGAGAGTAACAAATTGGAAAAAATCAAAAAGAAATGGAGAAGACCAAGACTTTTTTTTTAATTTTTTTTTTCAAAACCGTGTGTTCTAAGAAGGCGCGTAATGAAATTTTTATTTTTTTCTGTGGCCAAATAAGGCCGCAATTCGATATATTAATATAGAAATAACATCTTCATCTGTATAAATTGTAACCGATTTTCGTGTTAAAAACACAAATAATGGTCCTGAAAAATTTATTTGGCAACATTCTTGTCAACTTCAATATTATCAGTAAAGTGTTTTGTGCCAAAATGCAATTCGTTTAATTTGTTTTGTGCATTTTTCAGAAAAATCTGACAAATGACTGTTTGATTTTTGTACGTTTGTGTATTCTTTGTTACTGCGTTCTAAAATACATACTATTTAGTATACAACAAGACGTGAGTGGTTTATGATTGGTTGATGATTTATGAGTCAGAACCCGAAATTTTTAAATTTCGAAGGGCTATATCTTTTTAATTATAACACATTTCTAATCGTATATTTTGTCGAAATCCGCATATTTCACATCGTGGTCTTCTCCATTCCCATTTAAAATTTTCATGTCCCCTAGAGACCATTTTGATGAGTGTATTTCTCTTTTTTTGAATTTGAACATCCTGTATCTTGAAAATTGCGTTTCCTTTTTACTCACTAACTAACTTTACTCACTTTTTACTAGGATATTTTTTAACAAGGAATCACCCTCTAAAATATCTCCGACCACCCTGTATAAATAACATTAATTAAGAAGACAATCCTTATCTTTCAGCCAGCGATTCCTCCAAAGAACCCGAAGAAAACTCGCTGATCACCAGCGTGCTCGCCAGCAATTTGGACGGCCGGCCGCAATTGCCCTCTTTGCACGTTCTGCGCGAAGAGCACGGCGAATTGGTGGAGACAGAAGCGGAAGACATAATTCCCGCAGGAGCCGTGAATAATCGAGGTCGAACGATCGGAAACGGCTTAAGCTCGCAATCGATCGCTCTGAATGGGGCCACTGAAAACGATAGGTCGATTTTAGAGACGGATGTCACAGTTAATGGTAGAGCATCCGGAGGAGATAATGTCGATGGGAATTTAAATGGGTTAATTGTTGAAGGTATTTACGAGATGTCTTCTCTTTTTTATACATTTTTTACTATATTTACTTAGTGTTTAAAGTAGGTCTTCATTTCTTCTCTGTTATTTCATTAATTTTATCAATTTTTCAGGTATAAATAACGCCAATGAAGCTGAGAAAACTACAACTGTAAGAAGCACACGTAGATACACGTACAGAAACGGATACAAATCTAGAAAGCATTATAACAATTTTAGGAGTAAAATGAATTATTATGCTACAACGAAGCCTACTGAATCCACAACGAGGAAGCCTTATTATCATAGGCACGCTTTCACCAGAAATCCATTGAGCTTGAGGAACAAGTTCGTTGTTACCACTACAGCTGCACCAAAGAGTGTAATTGGTGAAAAAGCTGAAGATGCATCCACAACGAGGAAGCCTTATTATCACAGACACGTTTTTACCAGAAATCCATTGAGTTTGAGGAACAAGTTCGTTGTTACCACTACATCAGCTCCAGCTGGTGAAAAAGATGGATCTTCAGCTGAAACTTCGACCAGTGTTTATGGAAACATTAGGAGGAATCGATTCAGAATGAAATCGCCGAGTGCGATTCGAAATTCTGCTGCGATCGGTACACATTCAAATAATGATCCTGACGACTCGAATAATGATTCCAATTCTGATGAAATGGAAGCTGCTACAAGCGTTTACGATAAATATAGAAGAAACCGACCAAGAATGCCACAAATTGCAATGGTTAATTCGGAAGAAATTATTACCACAGCACCAGAAGATGAAATAGTTGTTGAAGACGAAGAACACATTAATAACTCTGAAGGAGAAGAATCTTCCTCGACTACAATATATGAACAATTCAGAAGAAACAGACATCGAATGCAATGGAGGCCACAAGTGAAAAAGAATACTAAACTAGAACACACTAGTAATGAAGAAGTAGAAAGATCTTCTAATTTAGAAAACGTTGAAGAAAATGAAGATACGACTGAATTACCAGTTAGTACTAGCATCTACGAAAAATACAGAAGAAGCAGACCTAGAATGCAACCAATTTCAAAATTACATGTAGGAGCAATTAATTCAGAAGAACAAGTAGAAAGAAAAATTATTGATTTAAGCAATCAAGATGAAGAAAATAGTAGTAACATTGAAGGAGAAGAATCTTCCTCGACCACAATATATGACAAATTCAGAAGAAAACGTCCTCGAATGCAATGGAGACCACAAGTAAAGAAGAACACTAAACTAGATCACACTAGTAATGAAGAAATAGAAAGATCTTCTAATTTAGAAAACACTGAAGGTAATGAAAATCCGACTGAATTACCTGCTACTACTAGTATCTACGAAAAATACAGAAGAAGCAGACATAGGATGCAACCAATTTCAAAATTAAATAGTGGAGCGATTAACACTGAAGAACTAGTAGAAAGAAAAATTGTTGATAAAAGCAATCAAGGCGAAGAAAATAGTAGTGACTTTGAAGGAGAAGAACCATCTTCGACCACAATATATGATAAATTCAGAAGAAATCGTCCTCGAATGCAATGGAGACCACAAGTAAAGAAGAATATTAAAGTAGATCACGCTAGTAATGAAGAAGTAGAGAGTTCAGCTAATGTAGAAGATATAGAAGGAAATGAAAACCCGACTGAATTACCTGTTAGTACTAGCATCTACGAAAAATATAGACGAAGCAGACCTCGAATGGTCCCAATTGCAAAGGTAAATACACAAGAAGTTCACACTGAAGCAAGCGAGGAAAACAAAATAGATGACCCACAATTGATAGAAGAAGATACAAACCTTAAGCAAAGCAATCAAAACGAAGACGGCGATAATTCTAATACACCTGTTGAAGATGAAATACCTTCCTCCACAACAATTTACGATAAATTTGGAAGAAATCGACCTCGAATGCAATGGAGACCTCAAGTTAAGAAAAATGATAAAATTTACTTATCTAGAGATGAAGAAGAGGAACTTAGTTTGGAAAACATTGATGAAAATGAAGGTCCAACTGAATCGCCTGTTACTACTAGCATCTATGCAAAATACAGAAGAAGCAGACCTCGAATGTTACCAATAGGAAGAACAACTGCTGAGCCTCAATTGATGCAACTGCATGCAAACCAAAATGATCACCAAAATGATAATTCACATACCAATATTGAAGATGAAACATCTTCCTCCACAACAATTTATGAAAAGTTTAGAAGGAATCGACATAGAATGCTACCGGTTCTTCCCTTGACGATCAGAAGTCGGAATTTCGATGAAGAAATAGATGATGAAGAGAATGAAGATGGCAAAATAGACGAACCAACTAAGGAATTAAAAGAAAAAACCGATTCTCATACGTTCGGTGTTGATGTGAATCAAGATTTACCAGCTACCAAAGGCAGAAGCAAAGATGTTTTGAAGAGAAAAAGTCGCGAAAATAGTTCGTTTAGGACTACTGTACAGGAACTTGACGGTAAGTAATTTAATAATTTCCTTAAGTGTACATTTATTTATTCTTGTCTTCACTTTGTTTGTCAAAGAAGTTAATCTCTAACACTTGTCGTTCCTCAAACGTGGAAACCAAAAATACAAACACTATTTACGCCAGTCATATGTTCTCTTGTTTTGAGTAGAAAATAGATTGTTATGTTTGCTTAGAAATAAAATACTCTTCATGAAACTCAAGCATACTCAAAAGAGAATGAAAACCATAAAATCCTCCTTAAATAGCTTGATTTAAATTGATTTACAAAGATGATTCACTTTCCACAAACGCATTAATTTTTTAAATTAGATCTAGTTGATACTTAAGATGTGAGATAAACTACTTTTTTTTTATTGCTTCAGAACCAACAGAAGATTTATTTTCAATCATTGACGAACACGATGAATCCTTATTCGAAACTCACGAACCCGGTGAAGAAACATCCTTCTTCGATGTGGAAACTACCACCATTCCATCGCAAGGTTCCAGCGAAAAAATAACAGTATCTTTACCAACAAGTTTCAACATCGAAGACAAAACTGAAAAAAACATGCTTTCCAATACAGATGCTGAAGACACCTCTAAAGAAACTTCTACCATTCCATCGCAAGACCCCACTGAAAAAATAAATGTATCATTACCAACAAGTTTCGACATCGAAGTAAAAACTGAACCAAACTTGTTTACCAATGCTGATGCTGGAGAAACCTCTAAAGTCAACTTAGAAACCTCTACTAATCCATCGCAAGATCCCATCGATAAAACAACCATATTATCAACAAGTTTCAATATTGAAGATAAAACTGAACCAAACATGCTTACCAATCCTCAAGAAACTACTGTCTTTAATATAGAAACCACTACTATTCCATCAGAAGAGTCCAGCGAAAACGTAACCACATCTTTACCAACAAGTTCCAGCATCAAAGATAAAACTGAGACAGAAGGACTCACCAATCCAGATGAACCAGATTTGGAAACAACCACCCCCGAATTGGTTACAGTTGATCCTAAACATTGGTACGGAGTTAGTTACCCGGAAGAAAGCGATGTGGAAAAAAATGATAAAGCACAAACCGAGAAAACTGCGAGTGAAGTCTCCGAAGAGGAAATTTCAACTATAAAAGCAGAAACCACTCAATTAAATGAGGTTATTACTGAAGAAAGTACCAATATAGTTACAACTACTGTGTCTATTGAGAGCTTGGAGCAAAATGATGTTCCAAAAACTTACCAAATCGAAACTGCTCATGATGATGACGATGATGAAATAAAAGATGTATCAACACCAGACGAACCTACCATAATTTACAATGCCAGCACTGAAATTATTGAAATTACAACAATTACAAACGATTTATCTTCATCATCAATTATTACAACAGATGTTAATACAGAAACTACTAACGTTTCAATTAACAATTCAACTTCACTGCCGACTACAACACAGAATATAAGTGTAGAAAATACTGTAATTACAACAGAAAAAGACGATACAAAAACTAGTGTTATCAACGAACATCCAGATGAAACTAATGATAACATTAACGACGATGTAATAAATGATGATGTTAACGACAAAAAAGAAAACGAGGATTTAACATCACTTACTCTTGACGACAATTATAATGATGAAGACTATGATGAATCTCATCACATCTACAAAATTCCTCCGGTTCACAAACCTCAGGAAACCCATACCAAGAAACCTGTTATATCCGGAAATATTTTTGGCAAGCAAACTAATCTCACCATCGAATTAATCATAAAAGTAAGCCCAATATACCTATGCTCCTATTACTTCTATATTATTTATTTTCCAGAATAGAACCATCGAAGTTCCAGCGAACGTGACCGTCCAGGAAGACCCCCTGAATCCCGAATTGAACTTTACGTGGTCCTCCAGCCGAGACACGAATTATACGATGTCACTGAACCTGTCGAAAGGAGCCTATAACTATTACGAAATAAATGGCGTGGAAATATACGCCGCGAAGGGTGCGTAAATTGTTTTGTCTAAAATTACATTTTCCACTCAATCTCGCTGTATTTTTAGACGGCAACGTGTCCGTTTGGAAGAAAAACGTCTCGATCCGATGCGACGAAGAAACCGAAGAAAACGCGCTAATTGTGGATGTAGAAGATGACGTGAAAATATTGTTTTCTGATAGGAAGTTTCTTAAGATGAAGGTCGAAAATAGAAACGAAGGTAATGACAATTACATACCTACACCTTGTTTTGTATAAACTATACGTTCTCACATACGAAATAGTCATATGAAGGAGTGTTAATAGAGAATGAACAATTTAAAAATGATAACACCGTGTGCATCACATGATCCAGCCGTAATTTACGATGAAGCATAAAATTACCGGTATTTCCGGTACGTCTCCTAATTAACAAAAATTTACCTTCATCTATTGACACTCCCGCCTACTCATGCGCCATCAATTAGTAATTTCATCAACACGCAAACGTCTCTAATTCCACCCTCACCCTTCATTCCAAACTGGTTCTGAGCTAAACTTACACAGACATGTGACCCAACCAATTAAAATTCATTCAACAAACTGCCAAATTGATAACACATACATTGAAACTAATGGGAATGATACTTTAACCATGATTATTTAGTGGGAAAATAGAGGATGGTTGAAGGATCTACAGGGTGGCACATTAGTCCAATATTTCAGGAAAAATCTTCTTTAATTTCATAAGAATCAATGTAAAGTTGGAGACTCTTTAAGAAAGATTTTAATTTTTATGTTTTTTAGATGTTGAATCAGAAGCAGCAGAAGCTACCGAACAGATGAAGACATACTACTTGGAGATAGGCTTGGGAGTGATAGCATTAGTGTTCTTCTTCGCCTTCGTGTTGTACATAGTAATAAGAAAATTGAAAATGAGGTACATCAGGGAACAGAACAAACTTCCAACTGAATGCAACATTTAGATACGCCATATTGTAAGATAGTAAATACAAAACGCGATAAAGAAATCGGTTGGTTTTCATTTTCCATTTCCTGCTAGGCTTGTAGTAACAATCGAATCGAAACGCAATTAGGCGACTGTAATTAGTTTCATTACTACTCCAGTAAGCATACAAAATGGATTGGGTATGTGGGAAAATGATCGCGCACCGACGTTCCCAGTTACTTCCTCGCTTCTGTTCGAAGGGCGCACACGGTGCATAACTGCATGTGACCTGCAGGGGGCGCAGTGGGAAATTTTTCAGATTTAATTGAGCACCCTCTAATGACAATAATTTATGATGGAGTTTATTTCCAGTCGACGAGGGCGTGGATGGCGGGAGATTTCGGTGTTATCTCGTCGAAAAATCTACCAATAGGATACTTGTCTATGTTTTTACTATACAGTGTGTTCGAAAAATAGACAGAGATATTGTAGAGGGTGTGAAAAATGTGAAAAAAGTTTATACAGGGTGTTATTTAATAAGTATTTAACTTCAGGGGGTGATTTTGCATGAAAAAATAATGATATTTTGTTGTATAAATATATGTCCGCAAATGTTTCGTTTTCGAGATACGGGGTGTTAAAGTTTCTTCTTAAATACCGAAGATTTATTTATTTCTCTGAAACCAGACAAGATATTCAAATGAAATTTGATGAGTTTTGAGAGGTAACTATTACGCACTTTTTGATATAAGATTAAAAATTTTTTGTTTATCATTGGCGCGCATACGGGTAATAATAAATATTTTTTAAAGGAAAAAATTATGTTGGTACGCCACTGAGGCATTTTAATTGAAAATTCAATTATGAATGAATTCCTCGTTTAATTTGTAACAAAAAAGTTCTCTTGTGTTTATTTCGTACGGGTCGCCGTTTTGGAATAAAAAAATAAAATATCTTGACGTGTATTTTTCATTTGCTCAATCGTTATCTAGTAGTAACGTTAGACACTAGTAGGCTACTGTCAAAATTATGATCAAATAAATGATCAAATTAGCTTTTTTTGATAATCTAAAATTAGTAAATTAATGTGTTAATTAACTATATCTTTTTTTTATTATCTTTGTTTTTAAGAAAAAAACTTTAACTGCCCGTATCTCGAAAACGAAGCATTTTCGGACATATGTTTATATAGCAAAATATCATTATTTTTTCATGCAGAATCACCCCCTGAAGTTTGTCGCACTTATTAAATAACACCCTGTATAAAACTGGTTTTATAGGGGAAGCGCAGGGTTTTCAAGTTTAGTAAACAATATTTGGGTATATTTACACTTGTTTCCTTTTAAAAGTTTTATGGTTTCGCATTAATTTTTTCAGTGATCATGTAATTTAAATTAAAATCCGTTTGGTGAAATTTGTATTAGGCTATGGATTCAACCCTAATTATATTATCGACCATCCTGTTGACCGTTAAACGATAAGTTATAGTTAATAGCTTTTGGAACTGCAGAGGCATTTACCGGACGCATTAACAAAATTTAAAATCTACTGAATTGTAACGTTTACATTGAAACGGGGGCGCGACCGCCGACACCCCACTTTGTAATTATCCCACGCTGTGGGACACAAATTCCCAATTCAATAAATTTCAAACATTTTATTTCGAATTTGTATATTACTGTGCACGTGTTGGGCTTGTTAAAATTTACATTATTTTACCTTAAACGTTAAAATTACGTTAAATTAACGTTACGGCAAACGTACAATAAAACTAATATTATGAATTCATCAGTAGTGGTGCAAAATAAATAAAATTAACTCTTTCACCATTGGACGCATTTAGATCATTTCGTCAAAATAGGGTAACTTAGAAACGTTATTTTTACGTATAATTTATTTATAACTATTATTATCTACGTATACAGAGAGACAAAGTTTTGTCGGTACATTCTATAAGAAACTCTCTTCTACAATTCTACAAAGAAACTCTCAATTAAAATGTAAAATAGTGAGAATAATGTACCACGTCAAAATAGCGTACCCCAGAAACGTTATTTTTACGTATACGCTAACGCTCTGACGCATTGAGACATGAATTTCTTCTTGATTCGTATATTACTGGTAAAAAATATTAAAAAATGTCGGTAAATAATCACAGGATGAAACAATAAGAGTGCAGTGTACACTATGGGGAGAACGTTATGGTGTGTGATTTGTAACCGTCTTGCTTATCAAACCGTAACGGCGTTCGGCGTGTACTTTACTGGTAATTTACCAACCATTTTATATCTGCACCCTTAATTACAATTATCAATTTCGGTTAGAGAGCTGCGTACACGCACCGCGTAGATTGCACCTTTCGCTTATCAATTGCAGCCAAGTATCGTGCATGTTTTAATAGCCCAAACTATCACAACCTTGAGGAATTCTAATTTATTTTTACAATCGAAAGCATGACAAACTCATTGTTGGTTTAACGCCCACGTGGCTCTTTAAAAATAATGACCGTTTTTTTTATTTCGTCTCACAAACGTTATTATTTCAGAAGGACAAACTTAGCAAACCGTAAAACCTTTCTCGGGCAGGTGCTGCAATTATTCAGACATGCACAGCCGAGATTTTCCATCGTTAGTGACCATAAAAAACTCGATTACTTCCAGCAAATACACATCCAAGTCTTTTACCTAATAATATCCTTACATCAAGTAACATTAGAGTAGAAATATCCTACTGACTGCGCCAATTACAAATGATAATTTTGATCGTCTGCTACAGAACAACCCCCGTGTGCCTATCAATAGATATAAATGACACCCTTCAACCCGTTAGGAATCCTCGCCAGGTGAAATGAAATGCGATTACAAACGAAATAACGAATTAAACAGACGATGAAACGAAACACCGGGCTAATTTAATCATCGACACCGAATCGAGGTCTCGTGCTTTATTGTATACACGTTATTAATTTCGTTTGTATCATCTGCCTAATGATCTGCCTTTTTTCAGTGCATGGGGATTTGTTACGTTTCATGTATAGTTTATGCAAAACAAAGTTAGATGCACGTCACCATTACTTCAAACACTTCAAACAATACTTACATATAAGTACAGGGTGTATTGTAAGTTGATACTTCTTTTTCAACTGTGTATGAATCTCTTAATTCTAAGCAACTTTTTCAAATAAACTTTTTGAATATTATGAATAACAAAGAAGATAGAAAATTTTAAAATTTCGAATATTTTCCAATACGTACTTTATTAAATAAGAAATTTATTTATGGCAGTCATCTGTCAAATAAATGCCGAAAAATAAATAAATTTCATATTAAATGAAACAGAGGTACGTATATTGGGAAATATTCGAAATTAAAAAAAAAGGTAAAAATTTAAAAAAATTTGTAACTTTGTTTTTCAGAATATTCAATAAATTTATTTGAAAAAGTAGCTTGGAATTAAGAGATTCATACACAGTTAAAAAAGAAGTATCAATAACTTATGATACACCCTGTATACAATAGAAAAAATAATTCGTTAAAAATTACCTATAGTTTGTGCAAAACAAAGTTGCATGCGTACGTCACCATAAATTTACTACGTCACAAATAGACAGTGTTGTCGAACTTTTATAAAGTACTTTTATACAGGGTGTTCGAAAAATAGATTGAGATATTTTAGAGTTAATAAATAAGAAAAAAAAGTTTCTATGAACGTGGGTCCGGAAATGCGGAGTTTTGAAGATACACAACAACATCCTGTGTCCCATGCTTAGAGAAACTTTTTTTCATATTTTTTAACGAGGAATCGCCCTCTAAAATATCTCGTCTTTTTTTCGAACACTCTGTATAGAACAGTTTTGTTGAGTAATTCGAAATATTAACAAAAAAGAATGAATAAAGTACAGAATTTGCACAATGCTTGGCGAATGTGACATTATATAGTGGCGTGCATCTAACTTTGTTTTGCACAAACTATACGTCCCCAGCATGTTGATTATTGTTTTTCTTTAATCCTTGCATATGGTAATATTAAATAATCGATTAAAATCGATAAAACCCCCAAGAAAATCGCCGATATCCGTCCCTCCTACGCGGACCTGCCTTCACTTTTCGCGCCGCCATTGGGCCGCACAACAGGTGGGAAGGTAAGGTGGGATCCTCCTTTTCGAATTAACCTTTCCGGATTTCTTGTAGGCGCCCGCATCCTCCGGTCCCATTCAGTCCACCACCGGCTGGTTAGCGAGCGGCACGTCGACCATGGGTTACCTACGGCACCAGGAGTCGCTGACGGCGACGGCGGCGAGCGGCGCCCAGTGCGCCCCCGAGCGGCGGCCCAGGAGCGCCGGGAAGCGCCTGCTATTCGACGACGCCGACGTCGGCGTCGCGGCGTTCGACGCCCAGGAGGAGCTGCGCAAGGACCTGGAGAGCTTCATCGGGAGGTACGAGTTTTACAATGAGGAGGATAGGGAGGAATGTAAGTATGATTTTTTAAGTAAACTGATAAGATTGTGGATGTCACAGGTGAACTTTAGTTCAACTAAACTGCAAGTCAACTTTGAACCGAGTTCATTTTAGTGTTTGTTGTAGAGTGCAAGATCAAGATTAGTTTGGTTCAGGTTGAATTAAACTCTAAATTTTTCACCTCGGTTCAACGCAGAACCGCGGTTGAACTGTGCATCTAAAACGTAACTGATTAGTGGATTATAAACGATTAATAACCCATAGTTGCGATAAATTTTATCGTCGTTTATGGGCATTTTTTGAAAATTTTATTGGCAAATCACACTCGCTATCTTAATGGGTTCGTTTTCTGATTCTTCGAATAATTAAAGCATGCAAGTCGTTGGCAATAATCGCCCGTTTTTATCGCAATGATTCCTGTTTAGAAACGCAACGTTTATTACCAGGCATTAAAACGTTTATGAGTTAAGTAATAAAAATTTTGTGCAATCAAAATTATTTGGAAATGCGATATAAAAGTTGTAACTCATAAGTTGGCGTAGAGAAATAAAGCATATTCTGGAGCAGTTTGAAACAAGTTAAGGCAGGTATATAGTAATTTCTAGTCTAGTCTGAACACGTTTATTTAACGCGACGATATGGGCCTAAATGTATGAGTCACCTGAGGTGATTCATACGAAAGGTAGGACTCGTTTTCTCGGAAAAAAAGCGGCCTCTTTCTTCGCTGCATTCAGGTGTATTTTATAAACTCTCCCTCTATTATCGGAATAAATTCCAAATTAGAAAAATGTTCGTTGCAATTACGATCGAATACAATGGAATCCTTTCCCACAATCTCGCCCCTAAATCTCGCTTATGCAGAATTCCTCGGTGCAATTTAATCGTTTCCATCGAGATTTCTGGCGAAGATACAGGCCGCGTAGGTCATGGTCTGGCGCACTCCGTGGGACCCTCCAAACGTATTTCGAAAAATCCGCTTTTCCTAGCGTCTTCGGTCGCACGCACTTTCACAGGTGGTTCCGATTGTATGGAAATTTCGATGTTAATTTGTCCGTTGACGGTGCATATTTTACGAGGTCCGGTGGTTAGTAAGAAAAAAATTTTTGCTGTAATCTGTGGTCATTTTTTGAAGAAGTTTTTTTGATATTTTCTGAGAGGTATATTGGGCTTTTCCATACTAATGTGTAAAGAGCGGAATATATGCAAAAAAAATTGCTAATATATGCACATATAATATGCAACGATTTATTTAAAAATATGCAGTGTTGTCAAAATTAGTTCTGGACAGTTTTAATTCACTCTGAAACGTTCAAAATTGTTCAGAATCATTTCTAATTCGTTCTGAATCATTCTAAAAGTGTTCTGAACAGTTTTAATTCCTACTGGACAGTTCTACATTATTCTGGACAGTTTTAATTCATTCTGAAACGTCCAAAATTGTTCAGAATCATTTCTAATTCCTTCTGAAGCATTCTAAAAGTGTTCTGAACAGTTCTAAATTCATTCAGAAGCGTTTTAAATTGTTCTGAACATATCAAAATTCATTCTAAAGCATTGTAAATTGTTTTGAACAAACTTAATTGATTCTAGGGCGTTTTTAAATGTTCTGGACAGTTTTTATTCGATCTGGATATAAATTGCTCAGAAAGTTTCCAAATTGATTAAGAATATAAGTTAAAATAAATATTAAAAATCAATAAAATAATAATGAAATAAAAATTAAATGCAATAATTTTCAAAAAAATATCAAAAATTTGCATTGCTTCTCGAGTAAAGATCAAAAAAATGCAATAATTTTCAAAAAATTTCAAAAATTTGCATTGATTTTCAGGAAAATATCAAAAATATTCAATGATTTTCAATAATATCAAAAATTTGCCGTGATTTTCAAAAAAATATCAAAATTATGCAATAATTTTCAAAAAAATATCACAAATATGCAATAATTTTCAAAAAAATATCAAAATTCAGTAGGTACATAAATATGCTAAAATATGCAATTTTTTTCAAAATATGCAAAAACTTGACAAATCGTTATTAATATGCAAATATTGCATATATTCCGCTCTTTACTAATGTGCCACCCTGTATTTGCTCGTTACTTTTGTTAAATTAACCGGGCTATATTAATTAAATTAGTTTATTCAGTAGTGACCAATTACATTCACTTGTATTATGGTGTTTATGTAATGACTAATTTAGTCATTGAAGTAGCCAAAATAATTTATTTTTATTACATTTTTAGCTCGTTTTGTTAATTTACTAATATGGTAAATTGAGTAAATAAGTCTATTAAATAATGACAAATTGTGTATATAACTGGAAAAGTCTGAATGAGGAAAATTAGTCAAAAATAGAATTAAAATGAGAATACATTATAGTCAATTTTGAATTTGATATGCATACATATTTTTCAAAGCACTAGTTATTGAACTAGACAAAATTACAAAAAAATTATATTCTGAAATTTGTATTAATGAAGATAATGAAAATACCACAATCGTGTTTGTAGGGTTAATAAATAACAGCTAGCCTTCAAAAATAGGCCAAAATTAATCAATAGGTATTATATTTAAATAAATTCGGTTTTAGAGTAGGTAAAAAGCGTTTTTGAAAAAAATAAATGCCGAAATTTTCTATGTTAATTACGTGTTTAGTCATACAAAATCAGACTAATTAACTTGAAATAGTTAGCTGGCACGAATTCTAAACAAATTATAGTTTGTTTACGTATCGAACGATTTTAATGAGCTTCCGTATTCGCTAAATTTGAAAAAATATTAAAATTTTTATTTTTTTTTGTTGCAGATTGGAAACCGGCTGGGATGAAAATGCAATACGTTAAGGGGAATTTGAACACATATCACTAACAAAATAAATCAGTTGTTTGTTGTTAAATTACGTAAATATAGCGTTAGCGTTTTAAACGCTATTCTTACGTAAGCTCGCTTATAATAAAAGGCTGTTGTTTCTAAATTGCTTAATCCTCGAATAAGCTTAACAGCATCACTTGTTCCTAATCTTAACTTATTTAGAATAGTTTGTTGTATTGTTTCCTAGATTTTTACGTGCCAAGATGTTTTAGTCTAGTCGTTGTTACCAAAATAAAACTAATAACTATTTATCAGCGTATTTTTTGCACCCAAAAAAATTACAAAAAAAAAATCGAACACCCGTTTCGTTCGACAGCCGAATTACCAACTACCCTCTCCAACCCTCCGGCTGGAAATTTGGCGTGCATGCGGGCCGTTTGTCCTTCCACCGGCTAGCACCTGCCAGAAAGAGGTGTAACATTTCACCCGGGATCTGGAGCCCATTACACGCGGCCCTTTTAAACCTACATCCTACTCGGGGCCCTAAGAAACGCTTCCCTTTAAACCTCGAATTGTTTCTCTAACTGACCACAAACGGAACCGCAACGAAAATAAATACGTTATAATGGGCGTTTATTACGTTAAGGTAGAGCTAAAAATTCGGTTAATTAAGAAATATTCTACTTTAAGTGAGGCTAAAATTAAGTGATTATTAAGATGTAAAGGTTTATTTCTTAGATTTTACGTAAAGATAGCGTTACGTAATTTTGACGTAATTAAGACAAACGTCATTATTAAAGAGCGGAATATATGCAAAAAAATGAAACGATTTATTTAAAAATATGCAGTGATTTTCAAAAAAAATATCAAAATTAGTTCTGGACAGTTTTAATTCACTCTGAAACGTCCAAAATTGTTCAGAATCATTTCTAATTCGTTCTGAAGCATTCTGAAAGTGTTCTTAATTCGTTCTAGACAGTTCAACATTGTTTTGAACAGTTTTAATTCACTCTGAAATGTTCAGAATCATTTTTAATTCCTTCTGAAGCATTCTAAAAGTGTTCTGAACAGTTCTAATTCGTTCAGAAGCGTTTTAAATTGTTCTGAACATATCAAAATTCATTCAAAAGCAGTGTGAATTGTTTTGAACAATCTTAATTGATTCTAGGGCGTTTTTAAATTTTCTGGGCAGTTTTTATTCGATCTGGATCATTATGAATTGCTCAGAAATTTTCTAAATTGATTCAGAATATACATATAAATAAAAATAAATGCAATAATTTTCAAAAAATATCAAAAATTTGCATTGCTTTTCGAGTAAACATCAAAAATTAGCAGTAATTTTCAAAAAATATAAAAAAATTGCATTGATTTTCAAGGAAATATCAAAAATATGCAATAATTTTCAAAAAAATATCAAAAATTTGCATTGCTTTTCGAGTAAACATAAAAAATTAGCAGTAATTTTCAACAAATATCAAAAATTTGCATTGATTTTCAAGGAAATATCAATAATATGCAATAATTTTCAAAAAAATATCAAAAATTTGCATTGATTTTCAAGGAAATATCAAAAATATGCAATAAGTTTCAAAAAAAAAAATTTGAATTGGTTTTGAAGTAAATATCAAAAATATGCAATAATTTTCAAAAAATGTCAAAAATTTGCAATAATTTTCAAAAAAATATCAAAAATATGCAATGTACGTAAATTGATCAAAATTGATCTAATTGAATATATAAACAAAAAGTAGTTGGTACATAAATATCTAGTTTTTTCCAAAATATGCTAAAACTGGACAAATTGTTAAATATGTTGGACAAATGTTTCATATATATGCATTTTGCACATATTGTCAATTGTCATGCTACCAAATTAGGTACAGCTACATTTGACACTTTTAACATTACTTTACATTATTTTACGTAATAATCGAAGTTAACGTTAGCGTATACCTTCGAAATTCGTGGAATTGATCGTGGGCTAAACGGCTTTTCAAATGTCATCTGCTACACGGGATGTCCTGGCTCTTTCTCGCGTCGAAACCATATGGGTAAGTGAAGAAATTCGAGCGTAAAATGAGCCGCAAGACCACACGTAGAACGCTTCTAAAATTATAATCGATCAAATGGAGCGAATAATCGACAGTAATTTTTACGGTTTCGAAAAAGAACGAGTCGATGTTACGTTTTAATTAGGTTTTTTTCCGTGCAAGAATATTGCAATTTGTAGATACATATTTACAATAAAAGAAGGGTGGTGTTTGTCGTACAGTTTGCATCCTTCCATTCAATATTTATACCCATTGTGCTTCATCAAAAAAAACTGTCACGCACTCTTTACCCCGAACAGGGCAGATGAATTGTAAGGGTATATAAGTTTGTATTATCAAAGGGTGCACTCGTCCTTTTTACGAGTGCCCGCATCGAGTTGGCCCGTGCCGCAGTTGTACGTCGAATAAAAAATGACGATAAATTGATTTACGGTTAGATAGGGGTAAAAAATCCCGATACAATGGCCGCGCGAATTCTATATTGTAATTTTGTCGCAGTTAGTATTAGATTTCCGCCCTCGAGAAACTGGCGATACACGTCCCATATGCGTAATGGACGCGGCCCTAAACAGGAAGCGCGCCCACACACTCGGTGTCGAATGACAGGACACCCGATATTACCTTTTTCCTTTCGACCGGTCTCCTAGGGTTTCCCATGATTTTGCCGTAAAAAAAACCTAATACAGGATATTACGAGATTAAAAAGATACAAAAAATAGTACATAATCTTAGGTAAAGGTAGTGGATTTTCTCCTCAGTGCATCGCAGAATTGATTTGATTGAACAAAATTGGTTTCTTCTCCGAGATGTAAAAGGCCAAATTTGTTTAGTTTTACTTTTGAGGGTTAAGTAGGGTTATAATTAAAGAGAGGAATATATGCAAAATGCATATAATATGCAACGTTTGCATAACAATTGGTCCACAATATATATAGATATTGTATTTACTACTTTTTGTTTATATAAGTATTCAATTTGATCAATTTTGATCATTTTACATACATTGCGTATTTTTGATATTTTTTTGAAAATTATTGCATATTTTTTATATTTTCTTGAAAATCAATGCTAATTTTTGATATTTTTTGAAAATTATTGGACAATTTTGGTATTTTTTTGAAAATCAATGAATATTTTTGATATTTTTTTGAAAATTATTGCATTTATTTTTTATTTATATGTATATTCTGAATCAATTTAGAAAATTTCTGAGCAATTTATAATGATTCAGATCGAATAAAAACTGTCCAGATCATTTAAAAACGCCCTAGAATCAATTAAGATTGTTCAAAACAATTCACAATGCTTTATAATGAATTTTGATAAGTTCAGAACACTTTAGAACTGTCCAGAACGAATTAGAACTGTTCAAGACATTATTAGAACATTTCAGAACGAATTAGAAATGATTCTGAACCATTTTGAATGTTTCAGAATGAATTAAAACTGTCCATAACAATTTAGAACTGTCCAGAACGAATTAGAACTGTTCATAACACTTTTAGAATGCTTCAGAAGGAATAAGAAAAGATTCTGAACAATTTTGGACGTTTCAGAATGAATTAAAACTGTCCAGAACGAATTAGAACTGTTCAGAACACTTTTAGAATGCTTCAGAACGAATTAGAAATGATTCTGAACAATTCACCCTTCAACCCTTCAATCTTTTTCATTGTAACTTTTGACCTAAACTTCATTGAAAATTGACATAAGATGCGAATAGTACTTGATAGTACTCAATGCCAACCTTAAACTTAGCATGTTTTAAAACTAATTTTATTATTTTATCTTCTTGTTCTTCTATTTTGTCCTCTAGTTCAAATCTAACTGCTCGCAATGTTTATGAAGAAATTGACTCTTAAATAAATTAGAATGTTTTTTTCATTACAACTTTTGAGCTAATCGTCTCATAAAACTGACTTAAGATGTGAATACTACTCAATGCCATTCTTAAATCCCATGCTTTTAGAACTAATTTTATTATTGTGATAATCTAGCCATTTGCAGTGTCACCTAAAGTTCCTAAAAGTTTCAACCCAGTTTCTAAAAGTCGAGTGATGCACTATATACAACGATATTGAAAAGAAAAGAATTATCAAAGAAAATATCCCATAAGGTTAAAATCGCGGGGGATTTTCTGTTGCGTACGATGATACCTAACATCCTAACTTTCAAAATTTGGTGAAAAGGCGGTGGAATCCCGACCAACGGACATCCGCAGCTGCGAGGAAATCACGTCGAATTTCATAGACGAGGATTCATCATCTGGTTTTCGGGGCAAGTGCTCCTTTCGGACACCTGCTATTCGCACAACTCAGCGGCGCATCCGATCCTTTCGTCCTCTCCAATACCCGAGCGAAACATGGGAATTTGATGGTAAACCAACGCGCCTATGGTTCTCGCCTATTACCTGTTTCAACCAAAGGCAGTCATCGATGGTTCCAATTTTGTGTGGTTTACTTTCCCGCCAATACGCAGTGCAGGTGTTACTTTTTAAACAGCTGATGTTTCTCCAATGTACAATTTTTTATGCCTACCTCTTCTCTTTCTTCGCATACCCATGCACTTCATCTTCTATTAATATTGTGAATATTCACACAGAATGGAGAAGACCACGACTTTTTTTTTAAATTTTTTTTTCAAAACCGTGTGTTCTAAGAAGGCTCGTAATGAAATTTTTATTTTTTTCTGTGGCCAAATAAGGCCGCAATTAATTTTTAAAGTTTGAAAAACGTCACACAATCGTCATACACTCTGCTCCAATCAAAGTGAGAGTTACAAAGAGAAGTCACATTTAGCAGGTTTGCCACGTTTCCTATTACTCTTCTTTACTCCGCAAAATGTGCGTTTTTTGTATATTTGTTGCAATAAACATTTTCTGATTTATCCATTTCTTCCATTACCTAATGGATAATTCGATATATTAATATAGAAATAACATCTTCATCTGTATAAATTGTAACCGATTTTCGTGTTAAAACACAAATAATGGTCCTGAAAAATTTATTTGGCAACATTCCTGTCAACGTCAATATTATCAGTAAAGTGTTTTGTGCCGAACTGCAATTCGTGTAATTTGTTTTGTGCGTTTTTCAGAAAAATCTGACAAATGACAGTTTGTTTTTTGTTCGTTTGTCTATTCATTGTTACTGCGTTCGAAAATTCGTACTATTTACTATACAACAAAACGTGAGTGGTTTATGATTGGTTGATAAGGTATGAGTCAAAACCCGAAATTTTTAAATTTCAAAGGGCTATAACTTTTTAATTATAACACGTTTTGAGCAACTGAAAACGGTTTTGAGCTCTAATAAATCATTTCTAATCGTATCTTTTGCCGAAATCCACATATCTTACATCGTGGTCTTCTCCATTCGAGTAAAAATCTATAAGGCCCGGTTGTAGATGTCACAGGTAAACTTTAGTAGAACTAAACTAAACTGCTAGTCAACTTTGAACCCACTTCATTTTAGTTTCTGTTGTAGAGAGCAATATCAACATTATGAAGGGTCTTTGCAAATAGTTCTGAATCGATTCTAAATAATTTTGAATAGTTCTAAAGGCTTTTAACATCGTCCTGATGTGTTTGAAATAGTCCTAGATAATTCTAAGATGGATCTAACATCGTCCAGAACTGTTTCAAACGATCCTAGCACTTCCAATATAGTTCTAAATGATTCTAGTAAGATATGTGTAAAAATTTTCTTCTAATAACACGTTCATTTTGTATAATGAATTTTATATTAGAAATTCAACCTCACTTTTTGGGGTTAACAACTAAGCATCAAATGTTAAAATCCTCTTGAACCGCCTTTGAACGCTCATAAAGGACCGTTCACGTAACTTCTCTCTGAAGAACAGATCAACAATGACTGGCGTACTTACAACAACTAAACTCGGTTCAACGCAGAACCACAGCTGAACGATGCATCTACAACCGGGCCTAAGTGTATTCCTCTAGACTTCACGGTTCAAATAATTTCAGGTGTTTCGTAAGCCGACCAAGATTCCCACCCGTCCTGCATCCTGCATTGTTACATCGTTTTAGCATAATTTTATAGGTTAGCGAATGCATTTCACGGTCTGCGAACCAGCGACAACCCAAATAAAGTAATCTCCTTTCGTGGGATCGAAATTTTCCACCGACCATTATACCGTTATTAATAAACCGAATTAATTGCATGCATATATCCTAATACAATCGAATAGGTGTTTTCCAGATGGTTAGACGACAAGCGCATTAACAGAATGTCATCAGATAACGGGCGAGCGTGTGCATTGTATTTGCCCGAAGTACCCGCAGAATCGACAATGAAATTGTGAACTTATAAAAGCGATATCAATCTCGATAAGCACGTGGGGTCGCGCAGCCCTTAAACCGACTCATTAAAAGCACGGTACAATTTTTTTTTCCATTTAATCCGTTAGAAACTCGTTCGTAAACGGTACAAATTTCACCTTATTAGCTCGCATTTCGGCGCTTCAATGGCATTCCTCCAGTATCTAAACCGCTGATAACGAGCCGTGTGTAATCGACACAAACAGAATTTTTAACTCAGTTCCGGCCGCAGCCCTTTGTTTTCCTATTTAGGCGCGTTTTCCTGTCGATATTTACACGCCCTTCGCCTATTTGCTCGTCCAACAACCAAAGCGTAAAAGAATTTATTGCCATCTTATTAACACTGCAAACAACTAATTGGTCAAATCCACGTTATCGGTGGTGCTCGTAGAGGCTTGATTGAGGTGCTGCTTGCGCAACGTCCTCGCGTTGTTCCTTCTCAAAACATCGCTGACGAACGAATTGGCCTCTTCTCGGTCTTTGCAGTTCTTCGATCGCCGCCTGATCATCCAGTGGCCGGTGATGCTCTCAGCGCCGTCGCAAATCCGGCACTCCCCCAAGAAATTCGCGATCTTCTTACCTTTGTTAGACACCGCCGTGATGGCTACCAACGAGGAGTGTCTAAAGGGCACCATGGACGTGGCGTTCCAAGTGCCTTCGGCCAGGAACCCGGTCGTGGGGGGGTCCTGGGGCACGATCTTCACGGTGGGATTGTTCGGGTGCAGCCTGCTGTAGAACCGGATTTGCGTTCCTCCGGCGAAGCTGTCGAAGTCCCCCGTGATGTTGCAGAGGCTGGCGTCTCCTTCGGAGGTTTTGGCGGCGTTTTCGTACCTAATCAACTCCTGGACGTCCTTCATTACTTTCCCCAGCAGCTCTTTTCTCTGCGTGGTCGTTTCCTCTTGGTCCAATTCGTAATCGTCTGTCTCGACTTTGTCGTAGTCTCCTGCGGCGCACGTGGAGGAGTCGTTCAGCGATTGGGCGGTAGATGCTGATGCATCAGATTGATTAACTAGCTTGGTGCTCGATGGAGATGATGTCGAGTAAGTTGGTGCTGTGGAGGTGGACGAAGCATCGCCTACAGATCTTGCTTTGCGGGCTTTCCTTTTGAATTTCTCGATGAATTTTCGCAAATTTTCGCTCAGCGGCTGCGACTTTAGGTACTCCTTTTCCCGTTGCAGCAAATGCCGTTTGGCCCTTTCGATTATTTCTCGCGCGGGGCGCTCGCTCTCGACGGCCAATAACGCAAAGCAAAGAAGAACTGAAACGTGTCGATACAAACGCATGATGTATTCAAAGTCAAAACTGACAACTTTTGTTATGTACAATTCGCTGCGAATCGTATTGATCTTTACACATTTTCTATTTTTTGCTAATTGTTTGCTGGAGTCGAGCCTCGCCGATGAGGACGTATTGAAAATAGCGAAGAGGAATCTGATATGCAGAGAGAAGGAGTATCTGAAAACCAGACCGTTGAGCGAGAATCTGAAGGACTTCATCAAAAGAGCCAAAAGGCACAACAAAGGTAAACCTAACAAAGATGCTATACAGGAGAAAATGTACATTTTAAAAGGCGGCGAAGTCGTTCCTTTCAAGCAACTCAACATCAGAGACACCGGCGAATACAACACCAAAGGAGATCCCCTGCTACAAGGAAGATTCACCGTAGTACCATTGATAGTACCTAGAGAAAATACTTCCAACGAAATAGACCCAGAAACCACTTGTATCGACGACGAAGACATCACTACAAATGGTACTACCACTACTTCCAATTCTACTGCGCTAGAAAAAGTAACAGATGAGTACGATATGGTACCCATTGAAGCAACCACCAAAGGGGAACTCATAGGTACCCATAGAAGTATCTTATAACACACATCGTTATTAAAATCTTCACCTAACTCTCAGGTAAAGTCATCAAAGACATCAAGGAGCTGGTGAATTTCGAAAGGAAATCTCGACCTCAAGGAGAAGCCAGCTTGTGCAACGTCACCGGAGACTGGGACAGCTTCGCCGGCGGCATGCAGCTGCGCATAACCTTCGCCTTCGCCAACCCCACGCCGAAGGTACCCAGAATCGCGATAGTACCGCTGGAGCCTCCCGGCGAAGGGTTCCTCACCGACAACACCTGGAACGCCACGGGCGTGTCGCCCTTTCCCAACTCCTCGATGATCTCGCTCACCATGGTCTCCACCACGTCGAAGAGGATCGCCACGTTCCTCGGGGAATGCAGGATATGCGATGGGTCGGAGAGCGTGACGGGTTTCTGGATGCTGAGGCGCAGGTCCAAGAACTGCAAGGACAGGGAGGAGGCGAACGCCTTCTTCAGCGACGTGCTGAGGAAGAACAACGTCAGGAGGTTGCAGCACGAGCACCTGGAGGAAATCGCCTCCACTATTGCGCCTATAGATTGAATAAAAATAATGGAAATTGTAGTCTGGGAGGTACTGCGAAAATGTTTAAGTAAGCACAAGGGGAGTTTCGTAAAAATATTGATAAAGTATGTAATAATAGGGGAATTAAAGTATTAACTAGTGCCAGCAGAAAAAATGGATATTTAATAAAAATTGAATAAATCTAAAATATTTATTGATAAGTTATAAAAAATACTTATAATGCACATAGTTACGCCTGGATATTGTAAATATCCAGACAAAAATCACATTTTATACATGTTTGGTATATTAGCTGTATTATCAGAATTGATATAAATTCTAAAAAAAAGTATAAAACAATAAATTTTCTGGGTAAATAATACAATAATAAAATAAATAAATTACATACTAAACAAGATATACAAGATTAATTAAGTCGATTTAAGTTGAATAAATAAACATAGGGAAATTAAGAATTTTTCTCAACTAACAAACCACTCGAACATAACATGTTATTAAATTTTTACACTGCGCAAAATTGTTTAATATGCGATAATTAACATCACTTTGTATTGCATTTAATTACCCTACTTATGTGCTATAACGTCCACCATAATCTTGACTGGGTATCTAATAAATTAGAATTCTCGCATTTCTATAAATCTTTTCTATTATTCCAGATTACCAAATGATTTGTTAGTTAAAAACGTATCTTTATTAACTTGCACGCGACGGTAAATAAATAAAATACTGCGAATTTCAAAACAAATTATTACACTTTTTCCCATTTCCAATCGCCCTCCAAGGGGGTTTCACTTTCGAAATCGAAATTCCACTTTACTTTGCACTCCTCGCGCAAACCATTCACAATTCGCTGAATAGCAATTTCCTCTTCAACCCCCTCGCTCTGCCCGGAAAATAATCTCCTTCTGCACTTTCTTCCGGGCAAAATTCCATTTTCTACAGCGGGATTTTCGGAAAACGCGTTGTTTTCGGGACATTGCACTGGTGGCTCCGGTGGTAAGGTGTTATTGTGATGGGTAGTCATTGTGATGGTTAACTAAAATTAAATTGATATACAGGGTGTTTCATAAGTTGATACAAATTTGAATGAATCTCTTAATGGAGAAGACCACGACTTTTTTTTGAATTTTTTTTTTCAAAACCATGTGTTCTAAGAAGGCGTGTAATGAAATTTTAATTTTTTTCTGTGGCCAAATAAGGCCGCAATTAATTTTTAAAGTTTGAAAAACGTCACACAATCGTCATACACTCTGCTCCAATCAAAGCGAGAGTTGCAAAGAGAAGTCACATTTAGCAAGTTTGCCACGTTTCCTATTACTCTTCTTTAGTCCGCAAAATGTGCGTTTTTTGTATATTTATTGCAATAAACATTTTCTGATTTATCAATTTCTTCCATTACCTAATGGATAATTCGATATATTAATATAGAAATAACATCTTCATGTGTATAAATTGTAACCGATTTTCGTATTAAAAACACAAATATTGGTCCTGAAAAATTTATTTGGCAACATTCTTGTCAACTTCAATATGATCAGTAAAGTGTTTTGTGCCGAACTGCAATTCGTGTAATTTGTTTTGTGCATTTTTCAGAAAAATCTGACAAATGACAGTTTGATTTTTGTTCGTTTGTGTATTCTTTGTTACTGCGTTCGAAAATTCATACTATTTACGATACAACAAGACGTGAGTGGTTTATAATTGGTTGATAAGGTATGAGTCAAAACCCGAAATTTTTAAATTTCGAAGGGCTATAACTTTTTAATTATAACACATTTTGACCAACTGAAGACGGTTTTGAGCTCTAATAAATCATTTCTAATCGTATCTTTTGCCGAAATCCCCGTATCTCACATCGTGGTCTTCTCGATTCTTAGCAACTTTATCATGTAAACTTTTTGAATATTCTGAAGAGCAATGAAGATAAGAAAATTTTAAAATTTCGAATATTTTCCAATATGTAACTGCTTTATTAAATATGAAATTTATTTATAGCAGTCAAGTGTCAAATAAATAAAATAACAAAATAAAATTTTTTAGTTCTAATTTTATTAAAATATTGAACGTATCTAAATATTAAGGCGTTTTGTTCATTATTTTGTAATGCATTTTTAATTCTTGTTTGAAAAAATGCAATTTTTTTGGGCCTAAAATCCCACGAAAATGCCTTTCTCTTTCGCTTATCCAGTACTAAAATATCAACATTTTACACCATTGCCAACTTCTTATCCAGACACTTATAATAATTACGTTTTTATAGCAGGTACTTATAGGTAAACATTATCTAAATAATAGACTACAAAACCCGAAATTACACACAAAACTGACCTACCTTTCGCACTCGAAAACAACGTATAAAAATTTCTAATCGCTAAAAATCGCGTTTGATCCGGCCATAAAAATCTCGAAATTTTCGACTGCACACTGCCGAGTGTTTCCAGTTGTTTCCACACTTAAAAATACGACCGACAAAGAAAGGGAAATCTATTTTCGTCCTAGCGAAGTGAAACTCCGTCGCGACGCATAAACATGGCCCCGAAAATCGATAACCCCGGCCACTCAACGGGGGTGGGATACATTCACGCAAAAATCCGGTAAATTCGCGCCATCGCGAACATACGCTAGAATCTAACGCGACATTTTGCGCGCTCCATTTTGCAGTCGGAAAAATCGAGAACAATTGCACATCCAGCGCCCCCACTCGAGGCGGCGGCGGCGTCCCCCCTTCGGTCCCCCCATTGTTCCTTCTATTATTTGGATTAATTGCACGCCGCTTCCGGTTTTTACGCTCAGCTAACTCGAAACTTGGTGAATCTCCGCTTTTCGGGAGTGACTAGCCGGCCGACGCCCCGCGGTTTTCAATCTATGCTGCGATAACGTTCGCAGAAGCGTACTAATGTAAATATTTTTAACTGATTATGTGCGCGATAAAAAAATTTTATACATATTTTTGTTTAACATTCTGCATTAAAATAGAGTGCGTTGTGCAGGTTGAGTAGGCACAACTTTTTTTTAAATCGTTTGTTGGGCAACGTTTCAATTGTGTCGGAGTAAATAGGATATTTACTCGGGACTGAAAAGCACTTAACGAGCTTATTTCGCTTATTGTTAATATTTAAATAGGAATATTAACTACCATAATCGCTTTAAACTGTGCATGCCTAAATGGTTTAGTTTATTTGAATACTTCAATACCTACCTATTTCAACAATACTAGGTTGTAATTGTACATTTTTTATCAGTTTTTAGTATGCACAGTAATTGAAAAATAATTCACATTCGATTGAATTTTTGCAACCCATATACATATGAAAACAATGCGCAAGCTACCGTTTCCTGTCTAGCTATTGTTAGGCGTATTTTTGCATTTATTGGCCCGTTTTTTTTTGGTCGGTTTTAATTAACAAGGTTAATTGGCACTCCGATGAATTCACAGCATAAAATAATGCGCTTCCTTTAGCGCAAACAACCGCTACAATAATTTGCGTATTTCGATATTAAAAACAAAAATTTCAAAGAATCTGCCAGAACTAGATAATTAGCTAAAGTAGGTATATGGCCTATCGACTATAATGAATCCTGTTCGAAGGACCATTTTGTTTGGAAGGACATAATATACAGGGTGTCCCACATAAGAGGAGCCTAAAATATGTTGTTTAACCCAACTTAACCTGAGAAGTTATAGGCGTTCAAAGTGGAGTTACAAATTTAAAAAAAAATAATATCTTGGGTGGATACTTATATGATATTTCAGCTACAAGGACATAAACTAAATAAATTTATTGAATATATTAGTTTATAATTGGGTTTATTGGGTTGGGTTTAATTACCTAAAAAGGTAATAAGAGCAGAGTTTCTGAATGTATTCAAAGAGGTAACGGGAGAAATTCGTGTCCATCTGGTGAATCCTTCGAAAGAGAGCAGAGGATGCTGTTTGGTGTAGTAAAATATTTGATGCTACAACCGAGAGATGTCTCTGGTTTCATAAGTTATGGAGAGTCAAATAAATGGAGAAGATCACGACTGTTTTTTTAATTTTTTTTTTCAAAACCTTGCGTTCTAAGAAGGCGCGTAATGAAATTTTTATTTTTTCTGTGGCCAAATAAGGCCCCAATTAATTTTTAAAGTTTGAAAAACGTCACACAATCGTCATACACTCTGCTCCAATCAAAGTGAGAGTTTCAAAGAGAAGTCACATTTAGCAAGTTTGCCACGTTTCCTATTACTCTTCATTACTCCGAAAAATGTGCGTTTTTTGTATATTTATTGCAATAAACATTTTCTGATTTATCCATTTCTTCCATTACTTAATGGATAATTCGATATATTAATATAGAAATAACATCTTCATCTTTATAAATTGTAACCGATTTTCGTGTTAAAAACACAAATAATGGTCCTGAAAAATTTATTTGGCAACATTCTTGTCAACTTCAATATTATCAGTAAAGTGTTTTGTGCCGAACTGCAATTCGTGTAATTTGTTTTGTGCATTTTTCAGAAAAATCTGACAAATGACAGTTTGATTTTTGTTCGTTTGTGCATTCTTTGTTACTGCGTTCGAAAATTCTTACTATTTACTTATACAACAAGACGTGAGTGGTTTATGATTGGTTGATAAGGTATGAGTCAAAACCCGAAATTTTTAAATTTCGAAGGGCTATATCTTTTTAATTGTAACACATTTTGAGCAACTGAAAACGGTTTTGAGCTCTAATAAATCATTTCTAATCGTATCTTTTGCCGAAATCCGCGTATCTCACATCGTGGCCTTCTCCATTATCAAGGTGGACTTATAATTTTTAATTTTTTTGTATTTGCTATTTTTCCTATTAATTTGGCATTTTTTATTACTTTAATAAGTGGTTATTTGGTAATTCTTTAATTATTATAGTTTTATTTGGGTGGTGCCATTTTCTTTATTAGTTGTTTTCATTTTTCTTGAATAAATTAACTTCTTGTATCGTTATTAATTTCATTGCCATTTTAATCTACCTCAAGGTGTTTATTAGATTTTGTATATACGCAACTAAAATCCTAATTACACGCATTATAAATTAAATAACAACAATTTCTGTAATTATTTTACCATTTTATTACCGCAACATCTCCATCTACTCAGCGGGCGGCGAAGCGCAGAAGAACTTCCCAAACTCGAGTGGTTCCCAGTTCGAGTGGCCCGAGATACTTTCGATGTACATACTTAGAATTTGTTAGTAAATTATGTTCTTTTAGCCTCTTGTAACTGACGGGACGGGTGTCATTCAGAACCTCTTTCAAGCCGTGAAGTGCTTTCGAAAATGAGAAAGTTCAGATTTCGTTATTGCATATACAGGGTGTCCGGTAATGAATGGGCCATACGCTAAGGGTGCGTTCTTTGAGTCAAAATATGCCGATTTAACTAAATTTACCTTAGTCAAAGTTGCTTCATTAGGAAGTTATAGCACTGTGAAAATCGATTTTTTATTTCGATTTTTTTGTCCTTCCAGCGTAATTCGAGAGATATCTTTTTCAAATTTCACATATGGGGTTTTAGAGGTGTCCAATTAGGAATACGTTATCCATTTTGCTCTTAATCCAGAGAGCGCCACTTCAGCACACTTTTTTTCCTATGAACGGCCATAACTTTTTTGTACGTAGGAATTTGATAAAAATGGATCAATTTACAAAAACTACAACACTTTAGCTTTAAAAAAAAGTATACTTGTTTTGAGTCGCTAAAATGTACCGTTTCGAAGTTAAACGAGTTTGAAATTTGTGCTGCATGCTTATGTAGTTAATGAATTAGGGGTTATTAGTTATGACATTTCGTAGCCAGATTTTCCAGACATTTCCAGAGATTTCAAGATAGTTTTCAGATATTTCCAAGCATTTCCGGGCATTTAAAGATATTTATCCAGACATTTCCAGACATTTCCGGACAGTTTCCAGACATTACAGACTGTTTACAGAAATTTTCCATTCATTTCCAGATATTTACAGTTAATTCCAGACGAAGGCTTTGTTATTACCCTTGTTTTGTAAGCCTGCAGCAAACATTTCAAACTCATTTATCTTTGAAACGGTGCATTTTAGCGACTCAAAGCAGTTATACCTTTTTTAAAGCTAAAATGTTGTAGTTTTTGTAAATTGATCCCGTTAGGTGAAATTCCTACGTACAAAAAAGTTATGGCCGTTCATAGGAAAAAAAAGTGTGCTGAAGTGGCGCCCTCTGGGTTAAGAGCAAAATGGATAACATATTCTTAATTGGACACCTCTAAAATCCCCACATGTGAAATTTTAAAAAGATATCTCTTGAATTACGCTGGATGGACAAAAAAATCGAAATAAAAAATCGATTTTCATAGTTGCTATAACTTCCTAAAGAAGCAACTTTGGACTAACAATAAATTTGGTTAAATCGTCATATTTTGACCCAAAGAACCTACCCTTAGCGTATGGCCCATTCATTACCGGACACCCTGTATAGAAAGGTATATCCTGTGTGAACCTACGAAGATGGGGATGAGATTTAGAACGAATCAACCCCTAAATAGTGGTGGTTTTCGTTCGAAATTTTAACGATTGCGTTTCCTCAGAAAAGCCTAACCTACTTGTGGTTTTTGTGTTTATGCACCGTCCTGATTTAACAGCTCGATTTTTATTGGCGATCCGGTCGTAAAGCCGAATATATTTTACGGGCCTACTAAATCGTAAATGCGCATAGAATGCGGGTGCACGCCAGATGAGTTCTCCACGAACTCGTTATCACAATACGAAAATAAACCGCCCCTTCCCTTTCCTATTGTATCAAATCGCGGCTTCACGGTATATACTTTTTATTTCTCGTATAAATACGCGCGCAATAAAAGCAAATTAATCCGTTTAAAGAAAGGGAATATTAAAATCGTTAGCGCATTCGAATAAACAATGAGGAGCTTTGTGGAAAGTCGCAGCGGTGGAAGGAACGGCGCTGCAAGACAAGGTAATTCAACTTCGGCGAGAGATCTCGCTTTTGCTTTTGTCCATTGTTCGGCTAGCATCCGTTTGCCCGTAATGTTAGAAGTACCGCAAGTGTAATATCACTCCTCAATGTCGCTAGGAATAATGATGGACTTAGCGACAGGGCCGTACTCCCGACAATTTCTCGTTTAATCGATGGAATAATGATAGATTTTATTACAATGTTTTACTAAATTTGAACATTTTTTCGATGTTTTTACAATTTAAAAAAAAATGTATTTCAAATGGCTCTAGACCTTTCCAGTTTAGCCTGTATAATACTCCAAATAGTCCCGAATCTCTTCTAAGTAATTTTAGGACAGTTCTAAATGGTTCTAAGATAGTTCTGGATATAACCTAATGACTAATGAGCAAGTTCTAAAATGGTTCTGAATGATTCACGACTCATGACAGTTCTAAATAATTGTTCTAAGATCGCCCTGAACTGTTTTACATAGTCCTAGTCAGTTCTAAAATGGTTCTGAATGATTCACGACTAATGACAGTTCTAAATAATTGTTCTAAGATCGTCCTGAACTGTTTTACTAAATTTGAACATTTTTTCGATGATTTTAAAATTAGACAATTAAAAAAAAAGTATTTCAAATGGCTCTAGACCTTTCCAGTTTAGCCTGTATAATAATACTCCAAATAGTCCTAAATCTGATGTTCTAAGTAATTTTAGGACAGTTCTAAATGGTTCTAAGATAGTTATGGCTGTTTTAATGTTTAAATGATTGTAAAACTGTTCTGGATATGACCTAATGTGCAAGTTCAAAAATGGTTCTGAATGATTCCCGACAGTTCTAAATAATGGTTCTAAGATCGTCCTGAGCTGTTTTACTAAATTTGAATATTTTTTCGATGATTTTACAAGTAAATTTGACAATTTTTTAGAATATTTCACTGAATTAGCCCATTTTTCAGATCAGAAATTATAAATAGTCTTCTAAGAGATTAAAAAATGTAAAATAATATTTCAAATGGCTCTAGACCTTTCCAGTTAATCTTGGATAATACTCCAATTAGTCCAGAATCTGTTCTAAGTCATTTTAGGACAATTCTAATTTTAGAGCATGTTCTAAAATGGTTCTGAATGATTCACGACAGTTCTAAATAATGGTTCTAAGATCGTCCTGAACTGTTTCAAATAGTCCTAGTCAGTTCTAAAATGGTTCTGAATAATTTTAAAATGTGATGTCCTCTGAAAAATTCTTTTAATACGCTCCTGTTATTGCACTTCCCATCATTCACTTTACTCGCCAAACTCTAGATAGGGCAATTTAGCATACTCGTTTTAACGCCAACGGTTGAAAATTCGACTCCTCGCCGAACCTGATCTATTTTTCTCATGGAAAATCGCTTCAATTACTTTCGCAATGATTTTAGAGTTAATTATTTTGTTCATTTTTACTTTCGTTTATCCAGAACTAATATGTTTGTTCTCTACGGCTGTAAATTAAGATGAATAATGGTGCTAAATATGACTTGCAAAAAAAAGTATTTATACCCCAAAGGGTGGAAATTCTACCACTTGTTTAGGGGCAAACAATTATGGGGTCTTAATTAACTATTTATTATCGTGATGAATTTATTCTAGTGTTTTGTTAATTAACTTATTATAAACCAGAAGAATTACATTTTTCAGGAGTATAAGAACCAACTAGAGAAGAACTTACTGAAGAAGAAATTAATGGAGTAGTGAACTAATCAATGATCATCACAGAATCACAAACTTGAGGATGAAGAAGCAGCTTTCTGCGCCAAAACTAACGACATTACAATTATGTTTATCCTTAAATTTTCCTCTCAACTGCGAAGGACCAGCTCCATTTTTCTCAAGGAAAATCGCTTCAATTACTTTCTCAATGATTTTAGAGCTAATTATTTTGTTCATTTTTACTTTCGTTTACGCATAACTAATATATTTGTTCTCCACGGCTGTAAATTAGGATGAATAATGGTGCTAAACATGACTTGCAAAAAAAAGTATTTATACCCCTAAGGGTGGAAATTCTACCACTTGTTTAGAGGCACAAGGTCTCTATTTAACTATTATTGTGATAAATTTATTCTCGTGTTTTGTTAATTTTTCAGGAGATTATGAACCAACTATAGAAGACCCTTCTGAAGAAGAAATTAGTAGAGAAGATGGGCTAATGCATGATGAAGAACCAGCTCTATTTTTCTCTTGGAAAATCGAGATATACCAACTAGAGCATCACAAACTTAATATGAAGACGCATAAAACTAACGACATTACTATTGAATTCAGCCTTAACCAGGGAAGACAATGCAGACCCATCATCAACCAGCTCTCGCATTAAGATTAGAGCCATCAATAGCGACCTGTGAAGCATCAATTGAAGTGCATCAAAAGCCCTTATCGAAAATCCGAAAGCTTCACTGGCGTTTCTTATACCGCTTGTAAATAACAACCCGTGTTACCCGTTTCGAAAAAGCGAACGACGCAACAAAAGATAAATAAATATTTTAATGGTTTGCACTTAACCAAAACGAGTCGGGTCGGTGTCGGTGGATATTTACCTTCGACTCTTCCACTGTACCTACTATACAGGGCGATGCGCAAGGTTATTTTTTTATTAGGCATTAAAAATTGGCTAGTATTTGATAGTAATCTTCTAGTAGTAGAAAGAACTAGGTCAACGTGACTATAAGAAGTTCCGTTTGGATGGTTATTAAAAAAACCGATTCACCGCTGGTTTTCATCTGCATAATACGTATATTTCGCACGTATACGATATACGTGACCTCGTTGATTTTGGCGCCAACACTAACCATTGGCCAGTTTTTTAATTGCCATCACCATCAGAGGCGACGTGTATCGTATTCTTAAAATATTACACCTGGTGCAGGAGTGTTTGATTTCTTTTTGTATACGCTTTCGTAGTACCTATTATTGCGCACGAGGAGGAGGTGGAGGACGCGATTAATCTTGCTAGTATTACGTACTAAAAATGTGGGTAATCTCCTCCAAACAGATATAAATAACGTGTAATAACAGTTTTTTGTCGGGGCGGCGACGGGACGTGTAATAAGCGCTAGTTCGAGTAGTACCGGTAGCGTACGACACGGTGGCACAGGCCGTAAAGGCATCGAGCATCGCGATAACGTCGGCGGTGTCTTTAATATCGCATCGGTACAACTTTTTTTATGGCTTCTAGGAGAGAAAAAAATGTCCCCAAGGCGTCGTGGACGAGCACACATGGAAAGTACGCCTCGAAATAAATTGGGTCCCCGGAGACACGGGGGACTCGAGAACCTTTGCTTGAGAGAGGAATCGACTGAACCATGTCACATGGATTTTAAATGTGTTTAATTTGACAAAGTTTTTTAATTTTTGTTGATGTTTAGGGGTTTCGGTGTTGGTCAATTGGTCCCCACGATCATTTTTGTCAACGGGGTTCCATAATCCTACAGGTCGATTGGTCCCCAAGTTCTAAATTTAATGGGCTAATTGGTCCCCGCGGTCAAAATATTCCTAATCCGTTTAGATAAGATTTTACATTGCATGAATAACTATCATTTGGCTAACATATTCTGGTGTACTTACATAGCTGAGAGAATTTGGACAAAATGCAGCTTTTAGTGTTAAAAAATATTTAATATATAAGCATTAGTAATTTAAAATATATACGATTGGTACAATATATATTAAAAGAAAAATTCTGTACAAAAAAAGAATTATTTTAATTTTAATATACGAACGGATTTCAAAAAATAGTTGGCAATATATGGGAAACTTTATTATTAATTTTACGAAATAGTTATTCTTCACAAAAAGTTCTGCATGATCTAAAATCCAAGATGCAACCATCAAAAATCAAATTTTATCAATTTTATACGAGGTATGTCAAAAAATGTGAATTTTGCTCAAGAGTAAAGTACCTTCATATTTTACAATATCGAAATTTGTTATTATGAAAAGTACACCTAATTTTCTAGAAGTATACTGGAAGGGATGGGATTTTCCCTATATTGAAATAGAAAAAAAAGACAGAAGTCAAAAAATTTCCCCTAATCATAAAATCCTCATTAAATTATACTACGAAATGAAAATACATAATCGAAATTTACCAGAGAATTTTGAAATTATAAATATTCCCATCGGTCCTTCCTAGAAACCCTTAATCCGGTATTGGGGACCAATTGACTGATAGCTTTTGAGTCGAAAAAGGATTATATTTGGGTAAATTTGACCGCGGGGACCAATTGAACTCCACCCAAGGTTTTATAGGGCAAATTAAAACACTTAGTCATATCTCAGCCATGATGATGGACCAGAATATTCGCAATGGAAAGAGCTTTCAAACGATGTATTGGAAGTATCTAAAGTAGTTCAATTTGAAAATCTAAAGTTACTAGTTAGGGCGGCTGGGAATTGGGGAAATGAATATATCAAGTTGGCTTGAATGTCAAAAACGCTCCCCCCAAGAACAAAAATTGACGGGTCTCAGCGAATTTTGTAAAAATTTTCAGTTTTCTATAAGTTACAGGGGAGGTCAAATTTTCTTGGGAAGACCCTTTATAGTAATACCTAATTAATTCTTAAAAAAAAAAACCGTTTTTACCGTACACAAATTGCACTGTCTCCACCTCTTATTATTGTCACAAATAGTAATAGTAACGAATTTTTTAAACTAGTTACAGCGGAAGTATCTAACGAAACGTTTCATTGTATCGAGATTATTTCTATGAGCGGTGCGGATGCTGGAGATTCTTTCTCATCGATGACCTTTCGCCCTTGCTTTGACCGGCGGTCAATACGCGAGAAGAATGACTGTTTTACTGTTCCCAACAGTTCCTGCAACTGGTTATTATGCGTTGTTTCCATTGCTTTCGTCCACTTTTGAACCCCCGTTGAAGAGGTGTGATCTAACTCCCGATTTTCGGTGGGCGGTCGCGTTCCCATGGAGTTATACAGTTACTTGTCGAAAAACGAATTTTAAGCTCGAATTACACGCTGGTATTATTCTGGTACATTACCAAAGGATTTTAATAAATATCTACGTGAAAGTGCAAATTTGTTTGTTATATATGGTCAATTCAATGAGTTAAACAAAGAGCTTCCGAAAAGTAACGAATAAATTCATTATTCGGAAATTGAGAGATTTTAGAAAATTTCCTCCGACGCCTCGATTTTGTTTTAAACAAAGTTTTTAAACATCGTTATTCGAAATATGACGTCATCGGTAATTTTATTGGGACACCCACATTGATTATATGGGACACCCTCTGTATATTTTTGCAATTTTGGATTCTGCTCGATGAGCTGATTACAAAGATGGGTCACACTTGATATCTTGGTATTATAATAAGAGCTATACAGCCACTCGAAAATCACAAAATTTTGAATTTAGGAGGCTTTCTCGCATGTTTTTGTTCATTTCTGGAAGGGTCTTGGTCATTTCTGGAAAATTTTCAGACATTTTTGAAAGGATTTTGGACGTTTCTGGTTAGTTTTTATGCGTTGTTGGAAATATTTTGGATGTTTTTGATGATTTTTGTTCATTTTTGGAAGGTTTTCCATCGTTACTGGATAGTTTTTGGTCATTTTAAGGTATTTAGTCATTTGTGGAATGCTTTTGATCATTTCAGGGATTTTAATAATCTCTGAAAGATTTTTGGATGTTTCTGGAACATTTTTAGCCATTACAGGAAGGTTTTTGGTCCATACTGGAAAGTTTTTGGGCATTTTAGAATCATTTTTGAACAGTTTCGGTCATTTCTAGAAGGTTTTTGGGCGTTTCTGGTTAATAACTATACATTTTGAATACAAACTTAGAAAGATTTTGGACGTTCAGAGCTACCTAAATTCAAAATTTTGCGATTTTCGAGTGGCGGTATAGCCTTTATTATAAGACCAACACACCAAGTGTGACCCCTCTTTGTAATTAGCTCATCGAGTACAATCTAAAAATGCAGAAATATATAGGGTGTCCCGTTTAATAAAATTGTCGATGACGTCATATCTCGAACAACGAGTACGTCACAAATATGGGCTGTATGTCATAAAGTGCCTTTGTTTTAAACAAAATAAGGAATTTATTCGTTACTTTTCGTAAGCACTGTATTATAATAACAGTGGTTATAGAGTAAGAAAATTGCAATCCCACAATATCACTCTTTCTTTTTCCTTTACATAACACTGGTATAAAGTTGTCTTTGTTGCACCCATAGACCATATTGCGAGCAAATGTACACGTTTAATCATATCCTAATTAGATAAAAATTAGCTCACAAGTATAAACATGTTCCTTGACCTAGTACTGCTTTCGCTAATTGCTCGCAAAAAACCCATTATCATGTAGGTATTTACGCATATTTTTTATAACCCAACATCTTGGAAACAATTTCCTCACATCCTTTTGCCATAAAAAATCGAAAAAGTTTCCACAAATATGTACACACGTGCACGGAGCAAACAATTCATCATCGCTCCCCTAATTGCTAAAAACGTAAACAAGTCGAAACTTTTGAGATCGCCGACCGAGAGAATAGATTTCAATTTCTCCGGGCTACCGGAATTCGAAAATACACAAGCCGTCGTAAATAAGAAAGCGGGTTTTACGATAAGGAGCCGCGATAACGGCGCTTTACGCAACACTTCCGCGTCTCGTCAAATCCAAAGCAGATAGGATATATAATATACAGGATGGTCTATTATTCACCCTGTATGCCCAACGGACTCAATCAATTTCGAATTAAAAACGGACCTCTCGTTTCCCATAGGCACCTGGACCGGTCGCTGAGGAGAATGCCCGAAAACTAGTACTATTAACTCGACCACAAAGCCAATTTCACACGTATCTATTGTGCACGTACCTGTAAATGTATGTGCGAAAAACGGGGTGCATAGAAATACTCGTTGGTCGAGAAATGCGATATCTAAACAACAGTTTATCCGGCGATTTGGCGACAAACTAGGGGTGGAAAAATGCCACTTCTACACTCGACTACGATTTTAATCCAAATTTCATCACCATAGACCAATAAAGTGGATCTTTTATACCAAAACAAGTATCAAATACTAATTGAATGAATTCCTTAAAGTCCATAAATTCCTTAAAGTCGCAGGGTAATAAACACTTCCTTGTTTAACCCAGTGTCTTGAGAGCGCATTGTAAAGCTGGCAACATTGCCATGGCCAGGCCAGTCGAAATCGGACTTGGTACTGTTCGTTTCGATGCAAGTCCGAGTTCGACTGGCCTGGCATTGTAAAGCGCATTGTAAAGCTGGCAACATTGCTATGGCCAGGCCAGTCGAAATCGGACTTGCATCGAAGGTATGGACCCGAAACGAACAGTACCAAGTCCGAGTTCGACTGGCCTGGCCAAAGCTTCTTTATAAAAGTTGTATAGATACTTCTATGCTGCATATTTTAAAATTGGTTATATTTATACAGAGTGCTGATTCGTTTGTCATTTTCACTTGAGTGAAAAAATCTGTTAGGGATTATAACATTGGTGATCTAGTGCAGTAGCTACCCGAAGCGAGATTAGTGTAAAATTTTAGCGACGAAAACTAGGGTGACAATCCCTTCTTCGGCGTTTCTCCCATTCTCTTTGTGCTGATAGGTGTTAAAATTGCACCTGAGTCCACTCCAAACAGATTAAGGTGTATACTAGATGAGCTTGTTATTGTTATTGTGCAAGTACAACAACGTTTCTAACATTCGTTTACGTATTATTTAGAAAGGGCCTATTCGAATGGGGTTCATCTAGGATTATCTATAATGAATCAGTAGCGTACAAAAAGCAGATTTTCAAGGAATTTAATTACACTAGGATATTTACACGTTACGGCAAAATGTATAATACATCATCAGTAAAGAGCAGAATATATGCAAAATTTAACGATTTGTCCAGTTTTTGCATATTTTGAAAAAAATTGTATATTTTAGCAAATATGTAGACATTTATGTACTACTTTTTGTTTATATATTCAATTTGATCAATTTTGATCATTTTACATACATTCCATATTTTTGATTGTTTTGAAAATTACCTATTGCATAATTTTGATTTTTTCTTTTTGAAGATTACTGCAAATTTTTGAAAATCATTGAATATTTTTGAAATTTTCTTATCAATGCAAATTTTTCACTTTTTTGGAAAATTATTGCATATTTTTTATATTTTCTTGAAAATCAATGCTAATTTTTGATATTTTTTGAAAATTATTGGACAATTTTGGTATTTTTTTGAAAATCAATGAATATTTTTGATATTTTTTTGAAAATTACTGCATATTTTTTATGTTTTCTTGAAAATCAATGCAAAATTTTGATATTTTTTTGAAAATTATTGCATTTATTTTTTATTTATATGTATATTCTGAATCAATTTAGAAAATTTCTGAGCAATTTATATTGATTCAGATCGAATAAAAACTGTCCAGATCATTTAAAAACGCCCTAGAATCAATTAAGATTGTTAAAAACAATTCACAATGCTTTATAATGAATTTTGATATGTTCAGAACACTTTTAGAATGCTTCAGAAAGAATTAGAAATGATTCTGAACAATTTTGAACGTTTCAGAGTGAATTAAAACTATCCAGAACAATTTAGAACTATTCAGAACGAATTAGAACTGTTCAGAATACTTTTAGAATGTTTCTGAACGAATTAGAAATGATTCTGAACAATTTTGAACGTTTCAGAATGAATTAAAACTGTCCAGAACTAATTTTGATAATTTTTTGAAAATCACTGCATATTTTTGACATTTTTTTGAAAATCACTGCATATTTTTATATAAATCGTTGCATATACATATATGAGCATATATTAGCAATTTTTTTTTCATATATTCCGCTCTTTAATCATCAGATTACTCAGTATAAAATTCAGCTATCAGCTCTCATTACTAATTACAAACCGTGCAGATTGCAATCTTGTATAATGAATCAAATTTCAATCAAAGCGTAAAAACAACGAAATTACTAATCTTGTAAACGAATCAAAAATTTAAATTATACACCTATTTTTTAATAATTACAAAAACGGTCTTGCATAATCATACAATTACGTACGTATAATTATAAAAAAAAAATGTATTGATAACCGCTGGATCGTGAAAATTCTCAAAAAAAAACTCGCCTCGGTTCTTGAGAAACGTCGCAAAAAATGGAGCAGCAGAAAAAACAAATAAAACTTAATTTCTAGTTGAATCAACGTCAAATAGGACAACAATGAGGCGCCCCGAGGCCCTTGCGATTCAAACATCAAAAACTAGTTGACAATAGACCTGAGGTGCACGATTCACACAATAAGTAATAATGGAACGTCAAATAGAGCGTACGACTATTTTCTTCCCCGCATCTCGGCCTAACCCTTCGGCTATTAAGGGTAATAATTTTCTTTTCTAGTCGCTCCTAGTTCAAGGGGAGAATATTTTAGTTCGTCTTAAACGGTGGACTGCAAACAAAACAGTGGTGGGTCCCGAGGAGGTCACCTTTTTTCCCCATTGTCTTTCACAACACTTTTTGTCTTTGCTTATTCCGATTCGGGCCTATATTTAATTCGTATCGGCGTTTTACAGTTCGATGATTCCGTTATACGTTGAATTAATATTCCTTTATATTATTATGAAGCTTATTCTTATTCCAAACGGTTACTTTTTAAGAAATGTGTCTTATGGAATAAGCTTGTATAATGGTCGCCAGACCTATCGCTCACTCGATTAATACACAAGATGTAATAATAATTTTTCTTCTATTGTGTGCATTATTGATTTTTCTAACTTTTATAATCAACAAGTATATTGCCCAATGAGTTGTATATACAGGGTGATACGTGCTAGAAACTTCTAGGGTAGATAATATATGTAAAAATTGACCGAAAAGATCTGATAAACATGTGCCCTTGGAGGTTTCCTTTGGGACCTAGAGCCTATTGAAGATTATTGGATTCATTATTTCTTGAATATCTTCAGAATGTCATCAGTTTTGAACTGGAAAATGGACACAATTAATGAACTCGATAGGGCACAAATATGACAGCATTAGTGATGTGTAAAGAGCGGAATATATGCAAAAAAATTGCTAATATATGCGCAATATATGCAACGATTTATTTAAAAATATGCAGTGATTTTCAAAAAAAATTCAAAAATATGCAGTTAATTTTAAGAAAATATCAAAATTAGTTCTGGGCAGTTTTAATTCTCTCTGAAACGATCAAATTTGTTCAGAATCATTTCTAATTCGTTCTGAAGCATTCTAAAAGTGTTCTGAACAGTTCTAATTCGTTCTGGACAGTTCTAAATTATTCTGGACAGTTTTAATTCATTCTGAAACGTTCAAAATTGTTCAGAATCATTTCTAATTCTTTCTGAAGCATTCTAAAAGTGCTCTGAACAGTTCTAATTCGTTCTGGACAATTCTAAATTGTTCTGGACAGTTTTAATTCACTTTGAAACTTTCAAAATTATTCAGAATCATTTCTAATTCTTTCTGAAGCATTCTAAAAGTGTTCTGAACAGTTCTAATTCGGTCCGGACAGTTCTACATTGTTCTGGACAGTTTTAATTCATTCTGAAACGTTCAAAATTGTTTAGAATCATTTCAAATTCGTTCTGAAGCATTCTAAAAGTGCTCTGAACAGTTCTAATTCGTTCTGAACAGTTCTAAATAATTCTGGACAGTTTTAATTCATTCTGAAACGTTCAAAATTGTTCAGAATTATTAGTAATTCGTTCTGAAGCATTTTAAATTGTTCTGAACATAGCAAAATTCATTCTAAAGCATTGTGAATTGTTTTGAACAATCTTAATTGATTCTAGAGCGTTTTTAAATGTTCTGGACAGTTTTTATTCGATCTGGATCATTATAAATTGCTCAGAAATTTTCTAAATTCATTCAGAATATGCATATAAATAAAAAATAAATGCAATAATTTTCAAAAAAATATCAAAAACTTGCATTGCTTTTCAAGTAAAAATCAAAAATATTCATTGATTACCAAAAAATACCAAAATTGTGCAATAATTTTCAAAACATATTCAAAAAAATATCAAAATTATCCAATAAATTTTAAAAAAATATTAAAAATATGAAATGAGTACAAAATGATCAAGATTGATCAAATTTAATGGATAAAAAAAAAGTAGCAAGTGCATAAATATCTACATATGTATATGCTAAAATATGCATTGTTTTTCAAAATATGCAAAAGCTGGACAAATCGTTAAATATATGCAAATGTTGCATATATTCCGCTTTTCAATAGTGATGTGCACCTAACTTTATTTTGCATAAACTATAGATATATATCTACCCTAGAAGTTTGTAACACCTAGTCATTAACACCCTGTATATAAAGATTAAGAGAATTATTATATTATTAATCGACATGGCATAATAGACTGAGGTATCTCTCAAGGTTCTGCAAACAAAATTTCGGAACCAGTTGACCTTAAATTCGAACAACACATTTTGGCGCCAACTCGATTAGAAAACGACGCCGTTATCTAACTTTAATTTCTATACAGGGCGATCGGGAACCATCGCACAATGGCGAATGCAAATTTAAATCGGTCAGTGAACCCTTTTCAGTGAATTTTTTTTCATCGGGTGGCCGAAATTCGCGTTCATGGTTGAGTGCGAATTTGGGCTGCAAGGGGTAAGTCCCAAACCAGTTCTGCCGGCGATATCGGATTTCTTTATCCGAAAGGGATAAATCATCATCTCGCTGCGATTGCGTTCGCAATGGTCGCTCCGGGAACCCCGAAGACTTGGCGCAAAATACTCCCAGAATGACCTATAGAAACGCGCGATCGTTAAACGATTTTTACAGCGCCATTCGTCATAAAATTTACGAGTCGAGAACTATAACTGTTTTGTGGTCGACGACGATAACATTTCCAAAGGCCTTTGGAGGATTTTTTTCGAAACTGTTAATAGACGAAACCCTACACCGCACAAGTACGTTCGAGTCACCTTCACCAACCATTGTTCTCGATAACCAATAGTGCAATTCTACACGTTCTTTCCCCGACAGTGGCGTAGGCTGGGGCTTTTTTCCAGCCTCCCAGAGGATCCCGTAGGCGAGCACGTAGACCCAAGGAAATTTTACACCCCTAGAAAGAAATGATGAGTTGTTCATTGCATAAACTTTTGGATTAATTATTGAATATTTCTAAACGAAATTTGCATTCGATAAGTAAAATATTGAAGTAAACTGTTCCAACGCCCGCAAAATTTATAATTTTCATTATTTTCACCTCCATTGAGGTTCCTATTGTTAGGAAATGCCTAAGTTATTAAAACCTTTTTGATTTCTGATGAATAAAGAGCGGAATATATGCAAAAAAAATTGATAATATGTATATGCGCATATATTTATTTAAAAATATGCAGTCGATTTTTAAGAAAATTTCAAAATTAGTTCTGGACAGTCTAATTCACTCTGAAACGTTCAGAATCATTTCTAATTACTTCTGAAGCATTCTAAAAGTATTCTGAACAGTTCTAATTCGTTCTGGGCAGTTCTACATTGTTCTGAACAGTTTTAATTCACTCTGAAACGTTCAGAATCATTTCCAATTCCTTCTGAAGCATTCTAAAAGTGTTCTGAACAGTTCTAATTCATTCAGAAGCTTTGAAATTGTTCTGAACATATCAAAATTCATTCTAAAGCATTGTGAATTGTTTTGAACAATCCTAATTGATTCTAGTGCGTTTTTAAATGCTCTGGACAGTTTTTATTCGATCTGGACCATTATAAATTGCTCAGAAATTTTCTAAATTGATTCAGAATATGTATACATATAAATAAAAATAAATACAATAATTTTCAAAAAAATATCAAAAATATGCAATAATTTTCAAAAATGATCAAAAATTAGCATTAAATTTCAAAAAAATATCAAAACTATACAATAATTTTTAAGAAAATATCAAAAATTTGCAGTAATTTTCAAGAAAATATCAAAAATATGCAATAATTTTTAAGAAAATATCAAAAATTTGCAGTAATTTTCAAGAAAATATCAAAAATATGCAATAATTTTTAAGAAAATATCAAAAATTTGCAGTGATTTTCAAGAAAATATTAAAAATATTCGAGGATTTTCAAAAAATATCAAAACTATACAATGTACTTATATAAAATGATCAAAATTGATCAAACTGAATCCATAAACAAAAAAGTAGTAAATACAGAAATATGTATGTACATATTTTCTAAAATATGCAATTTTTTTCAAAATATGTAAAAACTGGACAAATCGTTAAATATATGCAAATGTTGCATATAAATGCATTTTGCATATATTTTGCTCTTTACTGATGAAAATTGGAATGGCTACACTGCACGCAATTTGTAGAACTATACTTACTACCTTCAAAGGACATCACAGCGTAGCTTTGTTATTTTCGTCTGAAATTATTCAAAAAAATTAACAAAAATTGTTTGAAATATAAATAAAATGAGGTCAAAATTTGATTGAATTCCAATAAATTCTTCCCACCCAAAAAGTTCTGAAAAATAATGGTCAAACTGCCTCCTATATAATTTGGTTGTCCCCCTTAAATCTTAAATTCATATAGGGATAGGACACCAAATTGCGTAAGTACATAACATAATTAATAATTTCTGAATTTACAGACCATCTCAAAAACCTTTGTATGAACATTATGTATACCTACTATTATTCTCATTAGGAAATCAAGAATTCTCAACAAAGATTCCAAATTAAATCCCCATGAGGAACAGATCAATAATAAGGAAGTACCCTCATAAACTATACCTACATATAATTAGAGTGTTTCAAAAAGCTAACTTTGATTGAATTCCAATTAATTCTTCCCACCCAAAAAAAAAACAGCCTCCTAATGTGGTTTCCCTCTTAAAACATCTTATATACAGACTGAAAAAAACTGATCACCGCGCCGAGATTACAGATAAATAAATCTGTAACAGTAGCGAAAAATTCTGTAACACGTTTTTTTTTATTCGATCGTCGATTTCCTGAAGTACAAATGGGTGTTCGACGTGCAGGTTTTTTATGGCCCATTGTTCTTATGTTGCAATGCGACACCGTCGCAGCGAAGCGACCCTGAAGGCCACGACACCGATTGGAAATTAGCGATTTTCGCCAGGATAAATAGGTGAAAAGAAACGCAAACGTGTACACTAACAAAACAAAGCTATAATTTTAGTGCTCATTATATATGTTATTTTTTTACAACAAATTTACATTTATTTAAACTATATTATTTCCTGTATAGCGGAGTGGTGTATTTGCTACTACCGGTCAAATACAACACTCCTCTATAACCATATATTTATATAAAAAATTATATTTTGAGATCATAATCTAAACATCACAGATGTCAAAAATATATTATTTAATATCTCAAAATTTTTATTCTCTTATATAATAGATATATAGCAGAATTGTAGAGATCTGCAACCCTGCGAATGAAGTTTGTCTCTCATACAAGTCTATCCTACGAATGGAACAACTGAGCTGGAACGATCCTTGTTAAAGATTTCTTCAATTAGAACATTTTTTTTTACTACGAGTACGAATTGCTGAATTATTCAACGCGTAGCGCGAGATAAAAGAGCAATTGGAGGCGATTTCTTTTCCAGCTCAGTTAACTAGCCAAACTAAATTATCGAACCGTAACAAAAGAGCCCTTTCTTCCAAAATGAAAAATACAGAGTGACTTGACAAACGAGCAGGCAAAGCTGCCAAAAAATTAATTCTGCGATAATTTCCTTTACCTTTATTTGTACTTAAATTTTCTTTGGGCTGTTATATAGAAAATATTCTAAATAAAATACTACGAAAATTAGACCAAAGTGTGATTTTGAAAATCGAATATCTTTGTAGAAAATATTATTACAATCTGCAAATTTTTACGCAGCGAAAATGCAAAGCATAGAAAATTTTACGTATCCATTTTAATAAATAAATAGTCAGCTACTGACAGTTTATCAATTAATTACCTTAGCAAAAAAAATCTTCCAAATTTCACTTAACATCTCGCACGTTTTTTTATACCAACTGGTTTCATTTTTCACGTAAATTTCAAAATTCCAATTAATCTCCATAACCAGAAAGTACCGGCAAAAACATGTCGTATTTACTGATGAAATATCACTTGAAAATTTGTTTTTTGAATAATCTGTCGATATTTCATTTATTTACAAATTAAAATTGCACATTGTTCAACAGGATTATTCAAAAAATTTCGAAAATTTCAAATAGGCAATACTCTGTACAAGTGAGGTAGAAAATTAGAATTAATATGTGATGTACAATCACTGGGTATTTGTTTTTTGTCTAATTTAAATTTCATAAAAGTAGTAATTTCTTCTCAAAATTTTACATATTTTTTTCAAGTGATATTTTGAGGATGGAATGGAACATTTTCGAAAAGTAAATCAATCAAATTACGTAAATATCATAAATTTTTCAACGCCAAATAGTAATAATTCGAATAAAATTCACTTTTCCTCCTACATATTAATCAGCATTCAATGTGAAAGATTTTCAGAGATCAAAGAAAGAAAAATTCTAATTTAAAAAATAAATACATATAGTCTATAAAAAGACAAACAAAATATAGTACTTAAACTGTACAAAAAAAAACTTAAAATTAATTAAATTTTTTGAAACAAAACTTAAATTGTACTTTATATATAGTTAATTAGTTATATATATTTTTTCCGAGATCGAAATTTGTAACAATGTGGAAGAAGGTTAGGGTAATGGAAAAAAATAAGAAGAAATAAGGAAAACCCTCTTCGAGACGTTTAACTTAACTCCGATAACCTGGGCAGCTTCGTCGGTCTCTCTATCACCGATTTCTTCGAATGACCCGACGACAAGGGTCTTTTCTTTATGTTCATATAATCTGTAACAAAAAAATAAAACACATTAAAAAAATTCGGAAATTATAGTCTATTCATAAACGATAATGCATCAATCAATTTGTCAAATGGAGAAGACCACGACTTTTTTAATATTTTTTCAAAACCGTGTGTTCTAAGAAGGCTCGTAATGAAATTTTTATTTTTTTCTGTGGCCAAATAAGGCCGCAATTAATTTTTAAAGTTTGAAAAACGTCACACAATCGTCATACACTCTGCTCCAATCAAAGCGAGAGTAGCAAAGAGAAATCACATTTAGCAAGTTTGCCACGTTTCCTATTACTCTTCTTTACTCCGCAAAATGTACGTTTTTTGTATATTTATTGCAATCAACATTTTCTGATTTATCCATTTCTTCCATTACCTAATGGATAATTCGATATATTAATATAGAAATAACATCTTCATCTGTATGAATTGTAACCGATTTTCGTGTTAAAAACACAAATAATCGTCCTGAAAAATTTATTTGGCAACATTCTTGTCAACTTCAATATTATCAGTAAAGTGTTTTGTGCCGAACTGCAATTCGTGTAATTTGTTTTGTGCATTTTTCAGAAAAATCTGACAAATGACAGTTTGATTTTTGTTCGTTTGTGTATTCTTTGTTACTGCGTTCGAAAATTCATACTATTTACTATACAACAAAACGTGAGTGGTTTATGATTAGTTGATAAGGTATGAGTCAAAACCCGAAATTTTTAAATTTCGAAGGGCTATATCTTTTTAATTATAACACATTTTGAGCAACTGAAAACGGTTTTGAGCTCTAATAAATCATTTCAAGATTCACCCTGTATTGTTTTTGCAAGTACTTTGATTGAATTTTTAAAAAGTAGGTATTGAAATTGTGATATTTCAATTGAATAGGTGTTATTCTATTCATCAATTTTTTTTTCAGAACATGACGTCAACGAAGGATTAGCATAAATATACCACAAGCTGGTAAACAGAATGACGATAAGACCTTGAAGTCTTCTTATCTGAATCGGACGCGTTGTTTTGATTCCAGCTTTCCCGCCAGATCCGTTTGTAATTTGTAATTCGTAGTAAAAATGTATCGCCGAAATACAAACGAGTTATCTCACTATTACTACACGCACATTCAGATATTTTTCGTTGTTTGCCGAGATAAGAATTTCCTAATCCTCTTCCATATTAGGTACTCCACAAGAGGGATTAAAATAGACGTAGGTAATAATAATAATAATAATAACAGAGGTACTTGTTGAATATTTCGCACCGTGAGAAACGGAATCCTCGAGTCCTCGGGCAGCGAGTAATTGAGCCCAAAGACACGTGTGCTGTTATTACTATTATTTATTATTCATGGCTCCGTGAAAAGGGGTATAACGGGGGTTTTTAACTTGCGGCGTGACCTTAACTTGTTCTCTTCGGCAACAAAAGGCCGCTGGGCCCCCTCGCTTTGCGCCTTTCTGCGTCGGGATGTGTGATGGACATTTTTCGTCACTTGCTGACAGTTATAGTTTGCGGAAAAGGGTCCCGGTGAATGGAGGTTTCGCAGGAAAAACGATTAATTGATGCTGCTTGCTTTGTTGACCCGTACCGGTTTTCTGCGCAGAGCCGCACAAAAAACCCCGGAGTCAGTTTAACGGATGAATGGCGGAGATTGGTTTCCATTTAAGGGGATGTTATTGCCTCAGAGTGCGGTTGCAGAATTGAAATTATCGCCATTAGCATAGAGAGATTATTTTTTTATCGTAAACGAAAGTGCGCAGTATTTATTGGATAATAAAAAATTAGATTGGTTGAGTAATAGGAAAAAAGTGGGTCACGATAAAAAAGAAGTTTGATTTATTCGACTAGTTTCGTTACGTTATATTTATACGCTGTAGTAGGAAGTGTGATAAATGTGTGACCTAAAAATTAACGCATCTGTCTAATCAAAAAAAACATATGGATATGTGTACAACGTACTTACAGATCGATAGAAATAACAAAACACCCGGGATGCGCAAATGGAGAAGACCACGACTTTTTTTTTAATTTTTTTTTTCAAAACCGTGTGTTCTAAGAAGGCGCGTAATGAAATTTTTATTTTTTTCTGTGGCCAAATAAGGCCACAATTAATTTTTAAAGTTTGAAAAACGTCACACAATCGTCATACACTCTGCTCCAATCAAAGCGAGCGTTGCAAAGAGAAGTCACATTTAGCAAGTTTGCCACGTTTCCTATTACTCTTCTTTACTCCGCAAAATGTGCGCTTTTTGTATATTTATTGCAATAAACATTTTCTGATTTATCCATTTCTTCCATTACCTAATGGATAATTCGATATATTAATATAGAAATAACTTCTTCATCTGTATAAATTGTAACCGATTTTCGTGTTAAAAACACAAATAATGGTCCTGAAAATAAAAAATTTATTTGGCAACATTCTTGTCAACTTCAATATTATCAGTAAAGTGTTTTGTGCCGATCTGCAATTCGTGTAATTTGTTTTGTGCATTTTTCAGAAAAATCTGACAAATGACAGTTTGATTCTTGTTCGTTTGTGTATTCTTTGTTACTGCGTTCTAAAATTCATACTATTTACTATACAACAAAACGTGAGTGGTTTATGATTGGTTGATAAGGTATGAGTCAAAACCCGAAATTTTTAAATTTCAAAGGGTTATATCTTTTTAATTATAACACATTTTGAGCACCTGAAAACGGTTTTGAGCTCTAATAAAATTATTTCTAATTGTATCTTTTGCCGAAATCCGCGTATCTCACATCGTGGTCTTCTCCATTACAATCATCATTAGCTAGTCTTTTGAAAGACACTATTTGCTCCAAATTGCTCGTTCTAATCCCTTTCCTTCCAATTTCATTAGATTATCAAACCAAACGTTACAGAAATGAACTTAAAAAAATCTCAGGCGCTGGTCGAGCTTGTAAACAAGCTTGTTCCAAACTTTAATGGGTTTGTCGTGTAACGGTTATCAAAAATGAATCGCCAGCCGAGCCAAGTGAGGCGTGAAATTTCATATCTCTTTACATAGGCATTTTTCGACGACAAAGGGTTGAGAGCGTGTCGATTTATCAGCGAGAAATGCAGGAAATAAATTCACCGCTAATTGCACTGTCAACGTTGCAGTAATTACTGAACAGTTCGCATTAATTTATTAGGTACAAACGAGGTAATTTTTTATACCGTGTCCCGTAAATCTCCCTGTATAGGCGGTATTTTAAAACTCATGAGAAAAATACTTCCTATACCGCTAGACGCGAGTGTGTATTAAATAATCTGGTTCTCACGTCGGTTCTATTAAGTAATTCGTCGACCATTTTGTGTTGCATCCGGGTGGGGTGAACACACTCGGCAATTAACGTCTTTTCTAACGAGCACAAAGTGCACAAACTATTTGGAGTGCGCATTCGAAATGAAAATAGTAGGTATAAAGTTTTTGATAACGAAATTACGCCGACAAATATTTATTTTGAGATATTTGTTCAAACGAAAGAAGTAAAAAGGGCCGTTGACTTCGGAGCGTTTATTTCAATAGTAAACAAAGGAGATTGTATGATACATGTGTGTGCGTGTTTGTGTGTGCGTTCGATATTATATTATTCTTCTTCTTTTTCTTTTTATTGCTGGTCGAATATATTGTTTACTATAAACGTGTGTGACGCATTAATATGCACGTACGAAATCTGTACCATGTACAGATCGATGGAAAAAGCCGAAGATGCAAGAGACGCGCATGCTCATGCCCGATTTCACCAAATTTAATATTAAAAAAATTATTAGTAATTAATTCTTTAGCTGAAAAATGTCCATCATCAATTTGACCATCCTCAATTAAATTATCCATATTTTCAACTTCATCTGGTACTGTTCGCATATTTTTTAATAAACAACAACAGAAAAAGTTAAAAATGAAAAAAGTAAGGTTAAGTAGTTCCTAAATGCTAGGCAAGCACAGTCAGCTTGTGACCTAACTTTAGGTATTTCATGTCACCTTTAAGTATTACTGGTGAACCACTAACCATGGTGAAACGTAAAGTGTACTTAGGACCTCCTAAATCCGGCTTAAGTATTACCTAACTTTAAGAATCGGTTGGTGAAATCAATTACTTATCGCTAGATACCAGAGATGCACGAAATCCTAACCTATAAGAGTCTCTACACTATCAACTGAATTATTAATTTAACATGTTCCATCTTGCTATATCGAGCCGTATAATCCATACAAGTTTTTTTCATTCAGTGAAAAGTACGTGGGAAATTTTATTTATACCTAATAATCGAGTCGATTGTGAAATATTATAAAAATTTACGATACAACTAACTCTTTTACTACGATTACGAAGGATGCGTGTGGCCGATAAGAACTCTGGTGATATTGCATGTTGACATGTTTTTCAACAGGAAACAATGTCCACTTTACTAACGATTTTTCAACATACAAAATGAGATAATGAACGGAATAATTGATAAATGCTTGTTTGTGCTAATGCCCTTTGGAAACCAATAAATCGTTATTGGTAATGGAATTATCTTAACTTTAAACAACAACTGAAGCAACTTTATTGTAGTATAATAACCCCTCACTGTGGGAGTTCATTATACCTAGTTACAATGCAATTCGATGCACTTTAAGCCGAAAGTAATGCATAAAAATCGAAGACGATTAAACTTGTTCACGATAACACGTCGTGCGATGATAATCCAGGCGGAAAAAAAGTCCCAATTCGATAAGCCAACGAATTATCTGAACAAATCCAACCTTGAACTCGTAACTATTTCCCGTTAAACCCAAAAATGCACGATAATAACAATCGAGAACAAAACGGACTCCAATCGCGTTTAATTAAACTACGATTCGTTCCAAAATAAATTAAAATCGTACGATCATTAGAAATTATTCGATTGCTATTTTTCTGTGTCAAAGTTCAAGCGAGCCAACCAGAGATAAGGGCGTCAATATTTTTAGCACGAATTCGGGCCAATAAATTGGATCAACAATTGATAAAGGAGCCCCAATTTAAAAATCCTCTAATTAATTTCGCTTCGAACCAAATGGAACATCTGTTATTTGCGAGGAATGTATCGATCAAATTTTATCTTACCAACAAAAACTACTCTAATCTACTCTGAATTTACTGTACTCTACACTGAATCCTTGTACTCTACTCTGAATCTACTCTACAAATGTTGAGCCATATGAAATGTATTAGGACTGCATAGTATTTTTATGCATTTTCTTACAGATTTCAACTTTATAAAAAAGAAAATAATACCAAAAACATTCTATCACGTATTTTTTTGCTAAATTAAATTTAATTTTTTTAATTTAGTTAGTGTAAAATTAGTATAGACTCGCTTTCGTTCGGAAAGGGCGCCGACTCGCTTTCGTTCGGAAAGGGCGCTGCGCCTTCTTTCTACCCACCTTTTCTATAGAAAGTTTCTATCTGTTTACTCGTGCAGCTCAAAAAAAATCGTTTGCAGACGTGTGTTATCAATCAAACATGTTGTATTTGTACCCTATTCGGGTTAGATAAATGAAAAATGACCGGCGAGATGGCGAAGAAACGAGAGGGATACACGAACGCGAAAACGGTTACCAAGGCGAACGGCTTCTGTATTGCAAATCTGGCATCGGTACCACTTTCCCCGGTGTGCGTAAACGTAAACGTAAACGTCTACGCTCTACGCGAATGTTTCGCAAAAACAGAAGCCCGGCCGTGCGGGCACGAGCTAAACGAGAAGGGGGCGAGAAGGGGGCGAGCGGCCGGCGAAAGGGGAAACGGATAAGGCGAAGATGACTGAAATGCAAGTCGCAACACATGTGCGTATTTCGAGTTTCGAGCCGATTCGACGAAACTCGCATTTTATCTGCTCGTAATCGAGGAGCGTGTGTGCGGACACGTGGGTGCATGCGTCCCGTTTGCCCTTATGGAAGTTCACTTAATATCGCAGCTTTCAACGTGGAAAATTAATTTTAGGGACGGATTTCTCGTTACAGAACTCGAGTTTATACGTTTTAGTCGACAGTGAAGGATAAAAATAGAAGAAATCAACGTCCATCATTGTGTAGCAGGTGTCCTTGAATACTAATAAGGATTTTTTTAATACATCTACACAGTAACACATAATGCAAGTCGCACGTGTTCAGCTTTAACAAGCCATAGGTAAATGTAGTAAAATTTCAATAGATTCTATCCGTACAAGCGATGTTTATAGATTGAAATTCAATAAATCCATTGTGAGACGCTTCTATCTGCAAACTGAATAATGCATTAGGCGAAGAAGAGTAAAGCGATTCGAGATAAGGCGCGTAAAATACAAAAATGTACGAAAGATGCAAATAAAAACGGACGGCCGTATCAAAAACCATCGCTATTATACGAAACAAATTACATACAATATAGGCATCGAGAAAACGGTATCTGATTCAATTAACCACTCGGACCGGTCTTACGTGTCTTCCTCTTACCCTCCTTAATGACCTGTCGCACAGTAGTAGCTCGAGAGAGCGTACATCGTCCAGGACAAAGGCACCAGTGAGGTAGATGTTTATAATCATCTCACAATGCTGTGCAAAATACAATTATTAACCACAAGCAACCAATATTACTGGTGATCGTCTCAGATCACCTCAATCAATACTCAAGACATTAATCTTCTTCCAAAAGCTTTTATTACGAAGATATCATCTCAATGCAAGATACACCGCATCATCAGAGAAGTCATCTAATTAAATGAATCTCTCTGAAGACAAGAGCGAGACCGAAAGGGGTCGAAGAGCCCTTTCCAACCTTTCCGCGAGTCTCCCTTAATAAAGAGACAACTTTAAGATTTCTTTTAGTGTAAAGTGGAGTGGAGGACGCCGATGGGTGAGGACTCCCACGCATGCTCGATGTGTAAGCGACCAACTTACAGGACGCGTAGGTATTGCGTGTAGTGGAGGATTCGAGTCTTCGGACGGGAGTTTTTTTGTAGTTATTTTCATGAGAAATGTCGAGAAGGAGGATTTATTTCGTGAAAGGAAGACGTGAAGGATTTACGCTGATCCGGTACGTCAACGGTGGTTTTATAAATGGCTTGTGCTTTTGTAATAAATGGTTTCCGATTCGAGAGGTTCGAGTTAACTCATCCTTTTAGATTTCTAAATAGGAAAATAGCGTATCATTGACCTAAAATATGTAATTTATCTGTACAATGTTTATTGATACATTCATGAAATTATCAACATATTGATATTATTTATTCTCCAAACAACTATTTTATTTTTAATGTTCGTTAACATTGACCTTATCTGCACCTATCACTTTCTAGACATTTGAGCGGCAAGTCAAAATAAAAACATACTATCGTATTATAAACAATGCGAACGATAGATTAACCAAATGAAAAATGTATAACGTTTTCGCTAAACTCCGACCATAATCAAACCGAAATTACATACCTGCACTCGCTATATGAAAAATTCACGTTAATCTCTATTTATTATGGCTGCGAAACACGACCCGGGCGAACTCGTGCTCCAGCCCAACCTTTTATTATCATCAATAGTAATTTACAACAATTGTTTATAAATTGCCCACGTTTTCTTGCAATTACGTGCAAGCTCATCAAAGTTCCTCCGGCGACAAATTAATTCCTGTATATGCTTTATTTACTTTCTTCTACCTGTATGCAAATGACTGCTTTACTGCTCAAAATATCTAATTAATACATGAATTGCAAAGGCAAGTCCAACGAAAACGCCATTAACGCTAACATTGTCATCTTTATCCTACTCGTAAAATTACCATACCGTGAAATATTAAATATAACAGCATCATATACAGGTATGTGGATCCTTAATGAATTCACGCTCGGTGTGACACATCATATTGCATAAATATCCCACCAACAATCGTCCTATACCGTACTACTGCCATTAAGGCTGCGAAACCTCAAGACTGGTATCCGAGACGTGCACGATTCCATTTGAATCGTGCTGGAACTTGCTGGGCCGCAAATCAAACGCATACAAAACCTGACATGTCCGCTCTTGTCGGGGCATAATCGCCATAGACGAATAAATTATAATAAAATTTGCTTTTATTTTCCGTTTGTAAATCGAATCGAAGAGACGCGATCCCGAGAAAATCGACCAGCATTTTAGATATGCGATGGAAATATGTCGCTCGCTCTACCTATGCTGCGTGAAAAAATGTGCAAAAAATAGTCCACATTGAAGTGGATCAACTTAAGACACAAGTGCTGAAGATATCGTGGCAGTGGCCTTGAATATCCAGACCAGACGATAAATTTTTGTAAGTGATAAAATTTCAGAAAAAAAATGAACGCAGGAAAACCTCCATGTTTACACCGAACGCCAAAACGTAGATAAACCGCTTAATAAACAGGATATATTCGTAACTAAATTAACGTAAGCCGCATGCCCTTGGTAAAACACACTAAAATAAATGCGATAAAACTGTTTAGAATGTAGGTGTGTGGGTACTTACTGTTTACCTACAAGTGCATCGTTTTTGTACAAATGGTGGTAGATTTTTCGAATGATTCAACCACGTGTACGCAGCCCGCATAACTGTACGCCGAAAATTAGGCTAATTACCTGATTACATACAATTAGAATTAATTTTCAACCGAATGCACTTTATACGTATGCTCAGCGTTATCGACTACACGAGCGTGCATTTATCAACGTCAATGTTAACATTACTTTCTAAATTAACAAAATCTTCGGGAGCTCGCTATTTTCAAATACATTATTTGAATCACGAGTGCATATAAAATTAATTATTGTAATTTATGCGTAAACAGCTCTCCTTGTTCCATAAGGTGTTTATTAAGTGTAGCATTGCAAGAGGTACCTGTTTGTCGAGTTTATTGTTCGTAGGTAATGTTGCTTATTAAACAAGGAGAATTCCACGAAAGAATTATTCATAAAGAACGAGAACGATCTGTTTATAGTGAAAGTGCACCCCGTATACATTCGTACTACATACGCCATAATATGGAAGCGCTAGGAGAGCAATGTGAACGACCTTAGGTGGCCGATGGTATAAACATAACGCGTTGCAAGAAGACAACTCTGTGCCCTGACGACACAAACACGAGGGCACTGACCACATTTAAACTTTTATTTCTTTCGGGACCGCCTCGTATACGAGCACACACTTCCCTCTTTGATCGGCAGTTTCTCTCCGACCTTGACCGCTTCGGATTTTCCACGTTTTTTCTCTCTTCGCGCGACCATCATGCGTAAGTGAACGATTTGTTTTTTCGTACAGTTCGCAGGTCGTTCATCTTTTACTGTTAATAAAGCGTGCGTTGCGTAATTCTAACGTAATTATTTCGAATGGCTTGAAGCCGGCTGCTCGAATGGAACGAAATTGACGAATCAACAACCATTCAACTCCGTGCCGTAATTGAAGTTTAAAATTAATCTCACGCCGAATGAATAAAGCGATTAGAAGCTTAGGTTTCGTTTTTAACAGAATTATCGTTCTTAATCGCACGGGTTTCAACACTGACCTACGCCAACTATCAAGAACATAAAACGTTGCTAATAAAATATATTTATTAAAGTATATGCCAGATTGGATATCGATTAGGAAAAAACCGTTAGAAATATTAAAGGGAAACATCCCCATATGGCACATGTTTACTAGATCGAGCAGCACCCCCATCTAGTAGGTTGGGGCAACTAACGCATTCGATTGTTTTGCATCTGTCTAGTATCCCGATGCAAAATAATAAACAGCTGTGCCTTGCATGCGGCGTCGCACATACGAAAACTGGCGATTTTTCGTATACAAACGTGCATGCAGCACATGTGTGGCGTCGTAGTATTTTTTTTTTCACTACACTCGATGTACCGTGGAATCACACCAAATCTGTTTATAGTTACATATTTGAAGACCAACGCGTCGTAATAAATTCGGAGTTAATTTATTCAGTCTCTAACCAACAATTTAAGGAATAAGATCCTTCAGATACTCACATACCTAAGGATCGTTAAGACTATGAGAAAAAAAGAACTAGTAACTATTCTTCAAGTACTTTTTTTTTCTTTACAATTTTGGATGATGGGTGAACGGACGAAAGGAATGGTCAAGGTGACGCATAATACGCGTGAGTGTGCGTGAATGCGTGTGTGAGTAGATTCTTACAAGGTGTTAAATGTTATAGAAATATATTAAATGCTATATCGAAAATATCTAATGAGCTATAGCTTGTTGTTAATTAAATCCAAAGAGTTCTACTACCAGTAGCAGCTTCTTGGTACACATATGCATTTACTAGACTTATTACAACCCTTATAACAGAACAATCCTCTACTTTGTGCCGTCTACCCAATGTATCTTTTACTCAATCAATCAACCTATTGTGCATGAAACCTCTAAGAGTATACAGTTTCGAAAAGACACCCTGTATGCGGCGTGAGTTTCAACGTCGTGTTGCGGCCAGCCAGACGAGTCGCTGCCTCCTCCGCACCCTCCTACGTTTGATAGTTCCATAGTGAGGGCCCGAGGGCATCAGACACGATTCTAGGCCCTTTAAATCCGAATAGTAACCAAAACAAAGCGGTGTTTTGATCAAAACGAGTAGAAACCGAGTCTCGACGGAATGTCGGAAGGGTTGATTGGCCCCTGAGATTGTGGAGTGGGGTTCGTGTTTACGAGAAAAAGGCAGTTTGAGGTAATGAAAATATTAGGTGGCATAGCAGGGAAGATAAATATTTAGTGCTAATTATAGACAATTGACGAAATCAAGTTTCACTGATAAAACCGATAAATTATTACCACATAATTTTGCTTAAATAACAATTTAAATTTTTAGGGATCCATTTAGATAAAATTAGTTTACTACGAATAATAACCCACTTTCGTACGTTATGACAAACTTGAAGAGATAAAGGCAATAAATATTTACATAGCCATTTTTACTCGGCGCGATTCTACCGCTCATAATCGTACCCAAGGCAAAGAATTATGTATTTGTAATTAAAATTAATACTAATAATAAATTCTTATTAAGTGACTACTTGGTTAATAAAATATCGTCATATTCAACGCAGCAAGATAATAATAAGTGCATTTCATATCGCAAAATGATAACAAATAATACCTTATGGGAGTATATTTAATAATTGTCTCAAAAAATTACAAAGGCCTAAGACAGAGAAAATTGAAAATTAGGTATAAATAGAAAGTTGTGCATTTAGTTATAGCACCATTAGCCAAGAAGACAATTCAATGACAATTAGGTAAGAGAAGATAAGAAAAAGTTAGTAATGGACGAGAAATTTGCACAATTAGTTCTCTCTGAGATTTTTAAGGATTTTTGTTTAAAGCACTACAAATGTTTTAATGCTTTAAGTAGGTACAAGGGATTATGAAATATAGAGACAAAATTTGAAGACCAAAAAACTTATGCAAAATTGATTGAAGAAAAATTATTACAGAATAGGGAACTTTGTTATAATGAAATGCCTAATAATATTTAGAAACAGAAAAAATTATGTTGAGAATACAAGGGAAAATATAGAGACAAAATTTGAAGACCAAAAAACTTATGCAAAATTGATTGAAGAAAAATTATTACAGAATAGGGAACTTTGTTATAATGAAATGCCTAATAACATTTAGAAACATAAAAAATAATGTTGAGAATACAAGGGAAAATATAGAGACAAAATTTGAAGACCAAAAAAATTATGTAAAATTGATTGTAGAAAAATTACAGACTTGAGAGAGAACATAAAGAGATACATAAAGAAGAGTGTTGAGAGTTAAACTATAATTACACTAGTTACAGATAGTATATCTGAATAGTGTCCTACAGTGTAGTTCTGAACTAGAAGTTCTAAACAGATCTGTAGATCAGATGAAGCTGTGGAGGCAAATGAGGAAACTAAGCTCTCTGAAAAACTAATTTAGCTCTCTACAAACGATTGTTCATAGAGACAACTAGGTTTTTCCGATGATGCCACAAGTTAATCATCGAAGTAGAGCATATCTTAAAAGATAAACCAATAATGCTTCAATGCCATGAATGCACTAGGTCCTAAGACAATGGCACTTAGTAAAAACTTGTACTATAACCTTCCCGAAACCTATCAGAAACCTACCTGTAATGAGTCGTTGCGATTTGGCAGTAGTTTCGGGGGCGGCGGGTTTGGTCTTCTCCTGCGTCAACCTGACGGGCGTCGGCCTGACCACATCCTCGGGCATGGCGTACAAATCCTCGCCCTCGAACCGGCAGACGGGCCGCTTCGGCGGATACGCCGCCGCCGCCGCCGCCGCCTTCACGGGCTTCCATCGCATGTTCCCGTCGGCGACGCGGAGCGGCACGCCGCGCTTGAAGTCGAACTCCCACTTGTCCGATTGTTCCTGCCGTATTTTCTCCAGGCAGTTCTCCACGAACAATTGGTCCGACTCGCGGTCGACGGGGCCGAAGAGGGCGCGCTTCACCCGGTGCACCTCCGGCCTGATTTGCGGGGCCGCCCTCGACAGATAGTGTTCGATCGGATTGCAAAACAAACTTGCGCTCATTTTTGTTTACGTTCGATTATTATGCAACCAAAATTACACGCGGAAAAATGGGCGTTAGGGAAATTTCAGTAGCACAGCACCAATCCCGCGGGCACTCTCGATTTAATCCAGTCGCAGCACTAAATATCCTGGCAGTAGTAATCCTCGCAGGAACGCCACACGATTGTATGTGAACTAAATGAACAATGCACACTCCAAATCGCTCGGCTCGACTTGCACTCGACACGTTTCGAACGCAAATGACGCTGACAGCGGGACAGGACGGCCGGCTCTGATCGGAGCACGGAGCGCGACGCGAGCAGACGCGAGCGGATTCGGAGCGAGCGCGGGGCGGGAGGCGCGGTTGGGTTCGTCCAAGTCGCGGCGCAGGGGAGGCCGCGCTGCGCTCGCGTTCGAAACGCGTACCGGTTTCTGGTTTGAATGTTCGAAATTGAAGCGGTCCGAATTTAACGAATTCGTTTATCGCCGTATTTTTTATTACATTTGGATTTGTTCGTTTGACGTAAGCGCATGTCAAATTGATAGGGTTGGTTTTATGATGTGACATTGTTGACAGATTATGCCAAATTCTTAATTTTATTGTTCAATTATTGTAAGTACCAAACTAAAACAATTTTATGAATACACTGAACAACTGGATACTATAATTATATTAGAGAGCGGAATATATGGAAAAAAATTGCTAATATTTATATGACATGTATATGCAACGATTTATTTAAAAATATGCAGTGCTTTTCAAAAAAATGTCAAAAATATGCAGTTATTTTCAAGAAAATATCAAAAATATGCAATAATTTGCAAAAAAATATCAAAAATTTGCAGTGATTTACAAAAAAATATTAAAATTAGTTCTGGACTGTTTGAATTCACTCTGAACCGTTCAAAACAGTTCAGAATCATTTCCAATCGGTTCTGAAGCATTCTAAAATTGTTCTCGACAGTTCTGAATTACTCTAGACAGTTTTAATTAATTCTGAAACGTTCAAAATTGCTCAGAATCATTTCTAATTCGTTCTGAAGCATTCTAAAAGTGTCAAATTGAATGTACATATAAACAAAAAGTAGTAAGTACATAAATATCTACATATATGCTAAAATATGCAATTTTTTTCAAAATATGCAAAAACTTGACAAATCTTAAGACATATGCAAATGTTGCATATAAATACATTTTGCATATAATCCGCTCTTTAATAATTATTATGTAATTCCTGTATTTAAGAACCCTCATTGAAAGAAAACTCTTGTAACATTCATATTTGTTTCGTCAAAAGGAAGACAGGTAATAAATATCATGGAACACTCGAAAGGAATAACTTGAAAAACGTTTTATATGAATGAGAGTGTTTCAAAAATACTTTCTGTTAGTTATACCGATTCGGACAGTATTTTGCGGGTAATAGAACGAATTTGCTCATAGGAGGAACAATTAAGGTTAGCTTTCCACTTGATTCATAAATGTAAAAAGTATAGGTATAAAGCAGGGTCCGCATTTAATAACATTGCTATATTGCAGTGTTATACAGCAATATTGGTATAACATTTTATTAAATTAATGTGGACTCTCCTTTAGATTCGATCGCCTTCTTCCACTACTCCTCTCGCTCGCTTCGCTAGCTTCTTCCATTATCCTTCTATTACCCTCAAAATACTGTCCGAATCGGTATAAAATATAGGGCGATATATTTAAAATAATAGAGAAAACGTTACTTTTGCGTTTAAACTCACCCAAAAATATTCATTTTGTACAGTTTCACGATATTTGCAATCTTGTGAAGGCTATAATTTATTTTCAAATCAATTCATTCAGTTTCTATACAGAGTGGTTTACGATTTTTATGAAAAGTGGTCATAACTTTTAAACCACTCAGTATAACATTACACAATATTATATTTTTTGGAAAGCTGAGGATGAGCTAAATTCAATTTTTTAATAAAAAACAGGGTGATCCATTTAAAAAGGGCATAAGTTTGTCTACCACGACAATTTTATAACCAATTTTGAAATATGCATATGCAAAAGTATGTCAAAAGTGTTTTTGATATTATCTGCAAGTATTTAGATTTTTCCAGATTAATTTGTGTCACCCTGTAAGTGGCACACGCAGGATAACAATAAATAAACCTATCTTTTGGGTAACTTCAACGACGATGCTTGCATATACCTAGTGCAATATACTAACCAGATCTCCGGAAGATTTACGTCGGCTCTAAACAAATTCGTCCGATGAAAAGGGATTCGGCTACCTGTCCGAATTGGCGGGAAAAGACGCTGCACGCAAACCGAAAACACGATAAAACAGTTTAGATAAGAAATATTACTTCTCCACGCAGAGATATACACCAGACAGCCTGTCTACAAAAGAAGTTTCAACAAAAAGTGCAGTGAATACCGCCATAGGCGGGTTTCCGTTCTTTACTAGTACTTGAAAAATAAATGACCTGCACTGGCCACTTTAATCTAATATCATATATACAATGCTTGATATTCGAGTTAACTAATTATTATTGTTAGTAATATAATCAATGTGGAATTGGATATGTTGAAGAAGATTTATTCAAGTGTTATGAAGGTGTGTGCATTAAGGACGCCACTGTGCTTGGGACTTAGTAAATCAATTTTGACGTATTTTCAAGTCGAGTCTTGAAGACTGGACTAGTTTCGAGATATACGAGGGACTATTCATTTATCACATCAGATAGACTCCAAAATCTTGACAAGGGATTTGTTTGTTTAGGTATTTACTACACCACTCACCATCGGTTTTGTTGATGTAATGTAGGTAGGTCAACTACAAAAAAAAATCGTAAGTAAATAGAAATAAGAAGGTAAGAATTTATTCAAATAATCGTTAAGGAAGTGATTGGATTGGTGTGATCAAATAAGGCACCCTTTTGTGCGCCTCGCATATTCAAGCAGGAATGTCGAGCATCCGTTTAAAACAGGATATTCTCACCCCCCGAGCTCTTAACTTCCCCTTTTCACTGGCGTTGCAGGAAATATCCATCAACTCTGCTGCATATATGCGTGCGAAACTGTTGGGGAAAACGGTGAGATTTTTTTTGTTAACAATATTAATATAGGAAAAGGTTGAGCGAACAACAATCGATATGGTCCTTGGATTTAATGCCGAAATAACTGTTATCAGTCGTTAAAAACAGTGTTATCAAGATATTTCAATACTGACGTAGGTGTTTACAATGTAAACATACTAACTAAAAATTGTAAAAATGAGATAAAACTGAATGAAATTTTGATAGAAAAATGGCGGTTTTTTTTAACAACTTGTTATCTTGTCGAAAAACACTCGACGCAACGATAATGGTATACATCACTGAACACATCACTACTAGTCCAGTCATTATATACATTTGGAAAAGAAAATGAACCGAGGAAGCTAAATTTTGGATATGTTGTGGGGAGTGCTTAGAAAAGCTTAACTTTAAGTTTTCGACCGGAAATTCCTTGTGCATTTTCCGCCATCTTGAAAACAAGGGGTTTAATTCCATTTTTTGACTATAACTCGGCTTTGCGTCGTCATAAGAGAATTATTGTAATATACTTTTTTGTTGTTTTTTTTTACGCTCTACAATTTAGGTCTTATGCATTTTTAACCTATCGTTGATGGTTGTTAAGATATCGAGCGCGAAAGTTAAAAATAAATTCTTCGCAACCGATTGTTTGCTTTTTTCTCCTTTTTCGTGATATATATCGAAAAATTGTCTATCACAAAACTTGTAGAGCATGCTAATATCTACAAAATTGTTCTCAGGGGTTTTTTTGTTTGACAAAAATTACGACTGTTGGAGCGCCGTAAAGTTGGTAAGACGGTGGAAAGTTTTGATTTCATAGCCCGCGCAGTTGTATATATATGTTGGAATGGATTTGCGGTTGTAGAGGAAATGATTTAAGTACAATAGAAATAAATAAAACAGCAAAATTATGAATAATACGTTATAAATTTATTATGTAATTCCATTTCAATCGGTCCAAACAATCGGTTGCGAAGAATTTATTTTTAACTTTCGCGCTCGATATCTTAACAACCATCAACGATAGGTTAAAAATGTATAAGACCTAAATTGTAGAGCTTAAAAAAAAACAACAAAAAAGCATATTACAATAATTCTCGTATGACGACGCACAGCCGAGTTATCGTCAAAAAATGGAATTAAACCCCTTTTTTTCAAGATGGCGGAAAATGCACAAGGAATTTTCGGTCGAAAACTTAAAGTTAAGCTTTTCTAAGCACTCCCCACAACATATCCAAAATTTAGCTTCCTCGGTTCATTTTCTTTTCTTCCCCGTTATTTCGTATATAATGACTGGAGTATACATAGTTACTATTATATGAATTAGTTTGATTTTTTGTATGTAGAAAACTGTTTTATCTTTCGTGCTCGTTTAGACCAAGCGAGCGTGTAATTAAAGTCTTCCTAAGAAGCTCTCGTTATATCGAGGCCGTTTCGAACGTCGCTTCTTTTATGCCCTAAGGACCCCATTGCTTCTGAAAGGAAAAGATAACATGCACTATATGCATAATACAATATTTGCTCAAACAATGCCACTGAGCCCTCCTACTCGATATTAACAGCATATTTTGATACACCCAAATAATGTACCTACAGGGTGACCAAATAAGGGGCCATATCTCGCAAACTAATAGTCGTAAAGATTAATATTTGGCCACCCTGTACAACAGAAGAAATGTTTGGAAAATTAATTTTTGGGATTAAAATAAATTACCAATTCCAGTGGTGTTTTGTGGAATTTATCTCTGTGGAATCGGAAATGAGAGAAAGGTTTCTGATGTAATCCTCTATAGCCTCGTCCCACCCACACCGGAATAAATCTATAAATATCATTTTGGTCACGATGCTAGACGTAAATCCTCGCACCCCTGGGATTTCGAAACCAGATTTCTTGTGACCACGAATTTTCCACGCCATCTAACAACAATCCAACAACATCTTCGAATGACTAGATGCAAATATTACATAAATTAAATTAAAAATGTAGACCCAAAGCGAACGTAACAATACGAAATCGTCTTCTTTGGACGTGAAGAGTCCGTCGAAGAGATAGTAACACCCGTGTTACGCACTACCCATCGACCAGAGCCCCTCAAAATGTTGTTTATAAACAAAGGCCGTTGTTACACCCACAGAGGTCGATGACGGCGCAATCGAAGCCACGTTGCCAAACACCAATCAACTACATATCAATTCACCAAGCATTATCAAATACCCCACTCGGTTCTGCATCATTCATCGTCATTATCAATTCTAACACTTCCATAAGCAGCGTTTATTCGAGTTGAAACGGCCGGATTGGTGGGATTTTTGCTTCAATTTTAAACAATCGGCAACGTTGCTTGGTACTGATCAAAAGCGTACTACGTGAGAACGTAAATGCAGGAGAGTAGAAGCAAAAAAAAGCCGACGTAACTTTAAGATGGTCAGGGTATCGCCGCATAGCCGGCTAATTTAATATAATTAGAGTGGCTCGAATGTGAGCGTTGCGTGGGAAATTGTCATTCAAAGTTATATGCCCTCATTAGACGTGTTTTGGTTTGAGCAACTTGTTTCTAGTTCGCTTCATTAGAGAATCCTTATACATTATGTTCTCATGATTTTGCGACAGTTGTACGAGAGCAAAAAATACAGGGTGTCGCAAAAAGGGTTTGGGACATGGATTAACTACAGACTTCTAGTGGAAAGCTCCAGGAAGGGAGAGGAAATCTCTACTAATGGGTGAGTTGTGGACTGAGCTTTTTGGAAGGATCTTGGACATTTTTTGAAGCATTGGAAGCTACAATAGAGCATAAGAGAGTACAATAGAGCAGCAGTAGAAGTATTTCTTCAATGGCTGTGTATAAAATTATGAAATTTTGAATACAAGTGTTTTTAGATGTAAGGAATTCATCTTCCTGCATAGCCAGGAGTATTTCCGAATTTTTGATTAGCACGTTAGAGAAAAAAGAAATAAAATTGTTTTTTAAGTGTCTTCAGTGCTATACGCCTAACGAGCGGGTAATAAACGTAAAGTTTTACGCGGTTTTATGCGGCACTAAATCGGCAATAAAAGACGGTACGCGCACGCGGATTCGAAGTTCACGATAAATAAAGCACGTTTATGGGTTTATAGAAGATAAAACCAGCGAATTTTGTGATCCGCTAAAGCCCGAGCGAGCGCATTAAAATTTCAAATGGGAGAAAAACGACGAGGACGTCGAAGATATTGCTAAAAGAGCTGTAAGTTTATACGAAACTTTTACGAGCGATTTTAAAAGGCAATAAATAGAAGCGCATCCTGCGGTAGTAAATCATATAATTAAAAACGGATGAACTTCGATACAGCACTTTGTTGTGTTATTATAAAAAATAATTAACCTGCGCGATTGCTCCAAGGAAAATGTTTTTTGCTCTTCAAATCGACAATAAAAATTGCCACTTCTGGTAAAATGGGTGGAGTTCAATTGGTCCCCGCCGTCAAATTTGCCCAAATAAAATCCTTTTTCGACTCGAAAGCTATCAGTCAATTGGTCCCCAATACCGGATTAAGGGTTTCTAGGAAGGACCGATGGGAATATTTATAATTTCAAAATTCTCTGGCAAATTTCGATTATGTATTTTCAATTCGTAGTACAATTTAATGAGGATTTTATGATTAGGGGAAATTTTTTGACTTCTGTCTTTTTTTTCTATTTCAATATAGGGAAAATCCCATCCCTTCCAGTATACTTCTAGAAAATTAGGTGTACTTTTCATAATAACAAATTTCGATATTGTAAAATATGAAGGTACTTTACTCTTGAACAAAATTCGCATTTTTTGACATACCTCGTATAAGATTGATAAAATTTGATTTTTGATGGTTGCATCTTGGATTTTAGATCATGCAGAACTTTTTGTGAAGAATAACTATTTCGTAAAATTAATAATAAAGTTTCCCATATGTTGCCAACTATTTTTTGAAATCCGTTCGTATATTAAAACTAAAATAATTCTTTTTTTGTACAGAATTTTTCTTTTAATATATATTGTACCAATTGTATATTATTTTAAATTACTAATGCTTAGTTATTAAATATTTTTTAACACTAAAAGCTGCATTTTGTCCAAATTTCTCTCAGCTATGTAAAAACACCAGAAGATGTTAGCCAAATGATAGTTATTCATGCAATGTAAAATCTTATCTAATCGGATTAGGAATATTTTGACCGCGGGGACCAATTAGCCCATTAAATTTTGAAACTGGGGACCAATCGACCTGTAGGATTATGGAACCCCGCTGACAAAAATGACCGTGGGGACCAATTGACCAACACCGGCTAAAATTGATGTAGCAAACGACACCACTATTAACATAAATTTGAGTATGTGAACAATAAAATTGTCCACGTAATAGGAAGGTAATTCAACCGCCCTGTAGAGGATAAAGAAAATAAATCGAAACCCGTAATTGCGTAATTATTTAAGCTGAGGCTATTGTAGTTGTCAAGATGCTAAATAAATTACCTTGCAAGTTACCTATGGATTTTACGTTATAACCATCAAGTATATACAAGATTAATAATGAGTCTTAAGACGCCGATAATGTAATTAATAATCTTGCTAAAAGTGGTCAGTGGTGGAAACACCCCGAGTAATCATTACTTATAATATAAACAAGGTAGGCAAAGCTCAATAAAATTGCAAAATAGCATATTTGCGTAATAATCTTCAACCAACCGAAGACATTTTGAAATAATCTGCAAGTAAATTGAACTAAAACTGGTTTATCCAATACAATTCAATTCACTATTGACAAATTATTCAATAATAACTGAACGCCAATTTTTTATTCTTTATTTCCCATAGAAAGACGACATTTTGACCAATCCGCCGGCTATTACACCATTTTTAAGTGGCGTCTTTGGTTGTTATTATGTTTATTAAAGCGACGCCCCGGGACATCGTTAACCGGAGCACGGCAAAAGGAGTGCTGCACCGGCCTCCGCCACCAGACTACGAGTTCTTATTATTTTTGCGCGTTGGTACCTACGCTCTTTGAGTTATGGGAGAAGATAACACAGGTAGTCTTGTACCTACAAATGATGCTAAAAGAGTTCACTCTCATTTATTTGCTTGGCACTGGTTTTTGGTGGGAGTGCCTACAAGAGTTGAATTGTTTTCTCCCTAGTTTTAATGGCTTTCTTTAACTACCTACTGTTAATTTTGTAGGATTAGTAAAAGTGTAGTAAAGAATGTTAAAGTTGTAGAAAGAATAGAGGAGTCAACTTTTATTAAATTGAGTCAAAAAATTGGTATGAAAATTTTGTATATTCCCTTAGGGCCTTCTCCAATTTTCCAAAATTCCAATAAAACTAGTGAGATTTTTTTAGATATTGGTGAAGTAAGTAGTTAAAAATGTACTAGTCGCTACTTCAAGTAAAACTAGTAATTGGTGAAGTTAAAAGTTTTTAAAAAGTATTTTCTCACTACTTTTACCACATCTTACGCCCGATTTCACCACCATGTCTTTCTACCTAAGTATTTCTTACCTAAGTAATTCATAAGTAAAGAGCGGAATATATGCATAAAAAATTTGCTAATATATGCAACGATTTATATAAAAATATGCAGTGATTTTCAAAAATTGTCAAAAATATGCAGTGATTTTCAAAAAATATCAAAATTAGTTCTGGACAGTTTTAATTCATTCTGAAACATTCAAAATTGTTCAGAATCATTTCTAATTCGTTCTAAAGCATTCTAAAAGTGTTCTGAACAGTTCTAATTCGTTGGGAACAGTTGTAAATTGTTCTGGACAGTTTTAATCCATTCTGAAACGTTCAAAATTGTTCAGAATCATTTCTAAAATTCTTTCTGAAGCATTCTAAAAGTGTTCTGAACAGTTCTAATTCGTTCAAAAGCGTTTTAAATTATTCTGAACATATCAAAATTTATTCTAAAGCATTGTGAATTCTATTCAGAATTCTATTTCAGTTTCTATTCGATGTGGATCATTATAAATTGCTCAGAAATTTGCCTAATTTTGACGTGTAAACCGAATAAGTGAAGATCATAATTGAAATAAGTAGAGAGAAAAGAAGATAAATGAGGTAAATATATTAACAAAACCCACATAACTATTTACCCCAATGTACCTATCTAAATTTTCTAGTACTTCTACCAACAGATACAAGTACCATCTTCCCGCGCCCGCCTCCTCCGGTACCGCTCGTTCACATCCGCGTTCGTTTGAGTACCGCTGCCGATCCCCCCAGCACCCAACTCCCAGAGCTTCTCCCGGCCGCCGCGCGCCGAGCGCGAAGAAGAGATCGCCTTGAACTTAGGCACCGGAGTCACTGACTCGCGGTCATCATCATCGTCGTCATCATCATCATTATCATCAGCGGCGCGAGTACGCGAGACCCGCGAGCCGCCGCGACCGGAGCGCTGGCGTACTTACGTACCGTTCGCATCGTTTTGTTTTGTTGCCCGGAGGGCCGTCGATCCGCTAGCGTGACGTCTCAAAAGAGTCTTTTGGATATCGATCGGTTTATACAGGGTTGTTATCTAAATTATTAGATTAGCTTGTTTGTACCATCTGAATTTGGTAATACTCTGCTTCTTTAAGGTGAAAAGGTAATGTTTTAGAAGAGGTTTTGGGATGAATTGATCATTCGTTAAATTATTCACAGAGATTAAAGATTTCCTTCCTAACTTTTGATTTTGATATCAAAATCTTTGAAATTAATTGGTTCATTGGACTAGATATTGTCCCTGAAGAAGATCATTGAGCTATCTTTTGATAACATTTTGGTTCTGCTAGAGCATATTGGTTAATGGTTCAAGATTGGTCCTTGAAGAAGATCTTTTTGCTATCTTTTGATAACATTTTGGTACTGCTAGAGCATATTGGTTAATGGTTCAAGATTGGTCCTTGAAGAAGATCTTTTTGCTATCTTTTGATAACATTTTGGTATTGCTACCTTTGTCAAAAAATATAGAACTGGTAGTAGAAATACTACTTTGGTGGAAGGGTAAGCATTCACAGGAGATGTATATTGTCCATGAAGAAGATCTCCTTGCAATGTTTTGATAAAATTTTGCATTGCTTTTGCTTTGTTTCAAATAGGGACCATCATTATTATGTTTCTATGTGCCGAGGGGGGATTGAAAGGGGGCGCAGCCCCCTTTCCCTTCTTCCTGCAAGTCATTATATGTTTGTATATCTGGTATACCTTAATCTACCTTAATCTACCACCTTAAAACCATTGTGGTTTGGAGTACCACAATGATAGGTACCACCTGAATTTGCTGGTACTCTAGTTCTTTAAGGTGAAAAGGTAATCTTTTAGAAAAGGTTATGAGATGAATCGATCATTCGTTATATCATTGGCAAAGTATTATCCATAGAGAAGATTTCCTTCTTAACTTTTTATATCAAAGTCTTTGAAACTAATTGGTTCATTGGTTAATGATTAGATATTGTACCTGAAGAAGATCTTTTTGCTATCTTTGGTAATATTTTGGTACTGCTAGAGTATATTGGTTAATGGTTCAAGATTTGTCGATGAAGATCTCATTGTTACCTTTTGATAACATTTTGGTATTGCTAAATTTGTCAAAAAATATAGAACTGGTAATAGAAATACTACTTTGGTGGAAGGGTAAGCTTTCACAGGAGATGTACTTATATTGTCCAAGAAAAAGATTTCCTTGTAATGTTTTGATAAGATTTTGCATTGTTGTTGCTTTGTTTGAAATAGGGACCATCATTAAATATTTCTATGTGCCGAGGGGAGTTTGAAAGGGTGCGCAGCCCCCTTTCCGAGCATCCAGCGAGTCATTATATGTTTCTATATCTGGTATACCTTAATCTACCTTACCCTACCTTAATCTACCACCTTAAAACCATTCGGTTTGGTGTACAACAATGACAGATACCACCTGAATTTGGTGGTACTCTGCTTCTTTAAGGTGAAAAGGTAATCTTTTAGAAGAAGTTTTGAGATGAATTGATCATTCGTTAAATTATTGGTAAAGTATTATCCACAAAGAAGATTTCCTTCCTAACTTTTGATATCAAAATTTTTGAAACTAATGGGTTCATTGGTTAGTGACTAGATATTGTACCTGAACAAGATCTTTTTGCTACCTTTTGATAACATTTTGGTATTGCTACCTTTGTCAAAAAATATAGAACTGGTAATAGAAATACTACTTTGGTGGAAGGGTAAGCTTTCACAGAGGATGTATATTGTCCATGAAGAAGATCTCCTTGCAATATTTTGATCAGATTTTGCAATGCTTTTGCTTGGTTCGAAAGGGGGCGCAGCCCCCTTTCCGAGCATTCAGCGAGTCTTTATATGTTTCTATATCTTTGGAATCAGATTTTTAAATAAAACTTGCTTCCTACTAGATGTACTAATAAGATATAGGAATTGTAGCATCAGTATCACCAGAAAGTCGAGTAAGGAGAGGATTGGCGGACGCCTCGCGCGCTGACCGAAAAAACCAACCAAAAAATAAAACAGAATGGGTTTCGACGAACCGAAATAAATAAACCAGAACCATATATTCAAACAGGTGTTCGGGTAAGACAGGTAGCCGAGGCCTGAGACTAATCCTTAATTCAGCTTCTCCTTCGGCCTCGCGCCGGTTCCCTCGGTTATACCGCGTATTTACCTCTGGCATGCAAGGCCTTCTATAACTTTTGTAACGCCCATGAATAATTAAAAATAAATTATAATCGGTATCTCCGTGAGATATCTTCGGGGCTCCGCTCGAAAATGGGGTATTAACGCCGTTTTTACGATTGCTCATTTTACGGTCCGGTACAACCGCCAATGTAATCTACTTACCGGATTGCGGTGAAAATTCTTTCGGTTTTATTGTTGCCGGGATAAATCATAACGACGAGTGGCTCGCTATGCGCCCGGGGGTTTTGAATATGAATATTAAATAGTAATTTATTCTCGAGCTACCTGGTTTTTTGTTTTGTCCTTCGAGCTACCGAGATGCTCGGATCTTGCGTTTGTTAAATTTGTTACAGGGTAGAATTTAGTATTGCGCATTTACCCGACACATTCAGACGCTACTTTTACCTGAATTCGTCTCTGTTTCAATACGATCTCCGGGTATCTCTGGAACTTTTTAATTACAGCATGGAGCTCGTAATTGTGGTTTGGATTAAGCCAAGCGGGGGGTGTCATCCCGTTTGATTTATTCGATTCAACGTGGATAATTAATAGTTATAGACTCGAGATTGGAAGCGAATATGCTTATTAAAATGTTGTTTATTTTATAAATACATACGTTTGTTAATTCGGATCTGGGAATTTCGTAAGGGACAAAAATGTTGGATCTAATGAAGGAAATTGTTGCCTTCTTATAGGATGATGAGAGGTGTAATTGGAATGAAAATGAAGTGAAAAATTTCGTATCTCAGTACATCTTCGTAGTGTAAGAATAGGAATAAAGGTACTGCAAGATAATGGCGAAACTATCGAGCGTGTTTCCTTTGTGTTCGCCTCGTAATAAAATCAGTTCATCTTCTTAATGCGCCGCCGGCATTGCGGCGAAATTGCGCCGATGCTTTTTTTTACGTCGAAATCTTCTTTTTGTATAATTGCACGGTAGCTCTCGGTACAGACGATTTACTGATTTTACCAGCCTGCGCTGCATTAGACCATATATAATCTATTTTTTCCCTTTATTTATTATTGTTATCCACCGGCCATAACATCTATAATCGTTACTGATGATCCATTATTGAAATAATCTCGAAACCATAGTAGTGCATAGTAGTTGCAATCGTTTTTTAAACAACTACTCAGTCAAATTTATTGTATTGAATAAGTTGGTATAAACGAAATATAAATAAACTTTTAATTTTAAATTATTTATATAAATATGGTGTGTAATACAAACATCCTAATAGATAGGTTAGCGACCGGTCAAGTAGTAATAATACTACTGCTTAACACTATTCGATAAGTTAGAGTTTTCTTCAAAATGATTAGTAAACAAACAGGACCTACGACAAGATCGTAAAAATGTATTTTAGTCCATTCAATGTCGCATTCGTTAAGTATCACAGAAATAAGATTAATTAAAAATTCAGATTAATTATTGGAAAAGTTTATTATATTATTATTATCTTAAGTAGGTGTATTTATAGAAGATTCTTTAATATCCTGTGATAAATTAGAACACAAACCAGTCACTTATATAGACGTGTCACGCCAATGTTATTTTATGGAGTAAGAAAAGCTCCATCTGTGGATCTGGTCCAAAACTATTTGCACATAAAAAAAGTTGGCAGAAGTGTTAAATCACTTGTACCAATATGTTTTTTTAATATTAATATGAAATAAAACAAAGTTTTTAAAAATAAATCAAAATTTATTAAGCTACCATGAAACTTAATTCATAACAATATTAGTAATAATAATGAGTAAAACATGGAAAACCAAAATTAAAACGTTTCTCATGAACGCGTTTTCTTATGATGAGTAACATGGGGTCCATTTCACTGAATTCCGTAAATAATATTTAATGCCTGTATCCGCTTTTTAAACTGTTCAATATCCTTATTGTGATGGAAACAAATGCCGAATTTTATCATTATATTTGCAATTTTTGCAACACAACATTTTTTAATATAAGGCATGATTATTTACACATACACCACGACACAGCACTCAAACTTGAAACTTCAAATACAGAAGAAATGAAATGAAACGCATAGGTAAATGTCACTCAACTAGGGATTCACACATTTCAAACGCAAAATGTAAAGTCCCTAGGTACAATTGTATTAGATTGCCATCTATGGATCTGGTCCAAAAATAAAATTTTTACTCCACCTTGAGCCATTTACGTGAAACGTCTATATAGTGACTGGTCTGTGAATTGGAACCTAATTTGTACAATACTGTATACCGAATATACCACCATGTATGTGAAGCAAAAGTTGGTCATTTGAAACCCCACAAAATTTTGTCTCAAAGGTGTTGAAATTTTACGTTATCAACACAAAAATCAACCAAACACAAAAGAGCTGGAAGACTTGAAAGAGATACGCACAAATATCTCTGCTAATCTCTCGCCAGTACAAGCCCACATGAACATGTCATTGTTGTTGTCATTGTCCTCATCGACAATGGCAACTAGACCAAAGCCTGACGCATGCTCGCAGCACCGCCAGTTTGATCAATTACCTACACAGCCGCTTTGTTTTGGTTCTTGCCCAACCACCGTTACCATGCGTTCGGGCGCCAATCGACCAGCCAAGTTTTCCTCCTACTCTCCAACCACCATCACATTTTCCGGTTGTTTCGTTTGGTCGATTGCCGCAAATCGCGTCCGACTTCCGAGCGCCGAGCGCCCCGTTCAGTCTCGAAAAATAGGCGAATAGACCCATCCGGACCATGAGGAAGCCAGTCAGAACATGCGACCGCCTGGGGCCGAAAGCAAACCCCTGTAGATCGTCGGCGGCTCGGCGTGGGGCGGCTGAACAACGCTCCTGATGGGGACGGTACGCCGATGGGCGATGGTGGCGTTCGGGTGGCTGGTGTTGGGCCACGTAAGAGGCGAGGAGCTGGATTTTTCCACCGTGGACGTCAGGAAGTTGGCTTCGAGGACCTACGGAACAGGTGGTTGTTTGAGTTTTTTTGGTATATTTGCACTAATTTTTCTATTGGTCTCACTGTAGGTACAAATTAAATCTGTATTTCCTCACTGTATAACCTTGCATGTTTAGATTGGGAGTGATCACATTGTTTATTGTATGTAAGATTTTGCTCACTTTTACTTGTTCCTTAGAATTGTTCTTCTTTGCCAAATACTGGTATCAATTATCATCATAAGAACTTTGGATTGTCTCTGGGTTAACTCTTCTTAAATTTAGTTTGTATTTTCTCACCTTGTAAACTTGCACCTCTAGATTTTTAGTGATCACATTATTTATTGCAAAGGTTTTGCTCATTTTTATTTGCTCCTTAGAATTGTCCTTCTTTACCAAACACTCATCATATGTTAACAACATACGCATCCTCATGGTATCCTATAGTAACCCATTCTAGTATCAGTTTATCCTTATAATAACTCTGGGTTATCTCTGGGTTAACTCTTAAATTTAATGTTATAATAAAAGCTTCTTCTATATCCTTGCACCTTGCACTACTTATCCTTTTGAATATTTGAGTATAAGAAACATAAATATCTTCTACTATATTGTTTGTATTGTTAACGTTGTTATCAATGGGTTCTATATATTTTGTAATGGTAATGTTAAAAATAGTTCCTTCAAAAAGGAGTATCAATCAGGATATTAAAGCTCGCAAACATTTTAGTCGATTAATCGGTTATTTGTCTACTTTCTTGGCATGTTTTGTGTAAATTTCATCAATAAAGAAATGCGTGGATATCCGCAATCCGATCGTGCCGGTGCAAGGCACTGGAAGACTCCGCTGAAAAAACGGGGCAAAGAACCCGACAGGATTGATTTAACAACCCCTAATAGCGAAGATTTCGCAGCTAGCTAGATTCCCACGTAGCGATCCAAAACGAAGGTCGAAATTTCGCTGTGGGAAATTTCGTTGACACATTTTTGTGGGCCGGTGCACACGTATCCTTTTGCGCGTACAATGCGTTAGTAATTCATCAAACATTCAGGACCGTATCGGACATATTAATCGCCCACCTGCGAACGTCTTCAATTAATTTCTACGCCGACCTTGACCCATAAATTCTCCCATTAATTCTCGAATTAATCGCACCTTTTCTTCAACGAATTACAGGTATAGTTTGCGCAAAACAAAGTACGTCACTAATGTCGTCATATTTGCAAAGCATTGTGTTCAACTTTTAATAATAATCACATAAAACAGTTCTATTTGTGACGTAGTGGTGACGTGCAGCTCACTTTGTTTTGTACAAACTATACTGGAATACGCTCCTGCAATGCTTGCGAAACGACGAGTAATTAGTGTCAAAATTGCGTTCCCCGTAGTTTAAACTAGAGCTTGAATATTCAACGAATTAATTCAAGGACGCTCCTACACAAAGCACCAGGAAACGAGATCGTGTAAATGCACACTTTCCTGCATGAAATTGCGTGACGTATAAGAAAGAAAGTGATCCGTGAGACTCAGAAAAACAGGAATTTGTTTACTTTAACCTAATCCTAATGTATACTTAAGATTCTTTATTATCACTATCTACAACTTCATTCTATTGTAACTGGGCCTTGTATACTCCATTGCGGGTGAAGTTCAATTGGTCCCCGCGGTCAAATTTACCCAAATACAATCCTTTTTCGACTCGAAAGCTATCAGTCAATTGGTCCCCAATACCGGATTAAGGGTTTCTAGGAAGGACCGATGGGAATATTTATAATTTCAAAATTCTCTGGCAAATTTCGATTATGTATTTTCATTTCTTAGTACAATTTAATGAGGATTTTATGATTAGGGGAAATTTTTTGACTTCTGTCTTTTTTTTCTATTTCAATATAGGGAAAATCCCATCCCTTCCAGTATACTTCTAGAAAATTAGGTGTACTTTTCATAATAACAAATTTTGATATTGTAAAATATGAAGGTACTTTACTCTTGGGCAAAATTCACATTTTTTTGACATACCTCGTATAAAATTGATAAAATTTGATTTTTGATGGTTGCATCTTGGATTTTAGATCATGCAGAACTTTTTGTGAAGAATAACTATTTCGTAAAATTAATAATAAAGTTTCCCATATGTTGCCAACTATTTTTTGAAATCCGTTCGTATATTAAAACTAAAATAATTCTTTTTTTGTACAGAATTTTTCTTTTAATATATATTGTACCAATTGTATATATTTTAAATTACTAATGCTTATAGATATTAAATATTTTTTAACACTAAAAGCTGCATTTTGTCCAAATTCTCTCAGCTATGTAAGTACACCAGAAGATGTTAACCAAATGATAGTTATTCATGCAATGTAAAATCTTATCTAATCGGATTAGGAATATTTTGACCGCTGGGACCAATTAGCCCATTAAATTTTGAAACTGGGGACCAATCGACCTGTAGGATTATGGAACCCCGTTGACAAAAATGACCATGGGGACCAATTGACCAACACCGTCCATTGCTGCTCCTTACAGCTATAAATCTTTTTACAGAATTGCTTCTGCTGGAGAACGATTATCGGGAAGGTACGTACAAATTCGAGGATTTCTTTTGGACGGGTTCAGGCGATGGGGGTGAAGACGAGCAAAATTGGCCATCAGAAGAAAACCCTAGCACTGTCTACAAAACGAAAACTGTAGTCACCACGGTGTTCCTGGAATCCTCTCATACTGTTAACGAGGTAAACAAACGCAGTAGGGGTGATTTGTGGTATAAATAAATTCTTGTAGACTGGAAAAAACACCACCAAATGTTCAATAGACTGCAGTACTGTATCCAGTGTACCTGATGGCGAGATTAATCCGAGTCCAACTTTTTCATCAAACGAGTCAACCGATGGGGAGGATTTCTTCGACGCCGACAGGCAATTCTGGTTGTTGACTGTATTGAGGAGCGATGGGAAAGATCCGGTGATTCTAGACATCAAAAATAGCTTAGCTAAGTTGTACAAGACGGCATTTCAAAGGTACCCAAACCGGCGATTGGTATACCACAATTAATTAAACTTTCCATTCGCCAGGCAACAGGAGAAGCACCTGGGAATCACCAGTTCCTCCAGAGAATCGAGAGCTAAAAGAGACATCGAAGATAAGCAGGTGAACGTTTACATACACAGGGTGAATAAATCGAAGCTGAACGGCGATGAAAATATAGAAGTGGTTTATCACGTGTCTGTTGATGGAAAGCCAGTATCAGCCATCGTGGCCGCCAAAGATATGAGCCTGGTCTCCGACGATGAGGTCAGGAAGGAACTGGGCTTTCCATTTTCAGTCAAAGCTGAACGTAAGACACCTTCATAATCCCGATATGCAGGGTGTTTCTGAAATAAGTGGTCAAACTTTGGGAGCATGTAGAGAACCTCAAAACTTGACAAAAACTTAAATGTCATTTTTTCGAAATGTCCTTGGTTGTCAGTATACAGGGTGTTAAAGATGGATTTTTTAAGAGGTATTTTTTTTAATAATTTCGTTAATATTGGAGGTATAATGATGAAATTTGGTACACATACTAAGTAAATAAAATGTCTTATGGCAACATATAATTGGGTCAAAAAAGTTGTCCAGGGGTGGGTCAAAATGGGGGATCGTTGGGTAATTCTAACTTAACTTTTTTATTTTAACCTTTTTAATTGATTTCTTTAAAGAATATGAAAAATTGAAGTTTTCTACATAAAAAAGGTATACAAAAAATAACTTTTAAAAATTCTGGTACACGTTAAAATAAAACTATTGTCATCTTTAAAAATCAAGTAGGAAGGCATACTTTCAAAAACTTGACAGTCGGTGACAGTGACGTTTCTGAGAAACACATAAAACTGTTAAAAAAGCATATTGTCACTAACTGTCAAATTTTTGAAAGAATGTCCTAACTTGATGACAATAATTTAATAATTTTAACGTGTATCAGAATTTTATAAGTCATTTTTCATGAAACCGGTTCACTTTACGGAAATTCAACAAGTATACCTTTTTAAGTAGAAAACTTCATTTTTTCATATTCCTTAAACAAATCAATTAAAAAGGTTAAAATAAAAAAGTTAGGTTAGAATTACCCAACGACCCCCCCCCCCCCATTTTAACCCACCCCTGGACAACTTTTTTAACCCGATTGAATGGTGCCATATGACATTTGATTTACTTAGTATGTGTACCAAATTTCATCATTATACCTTCACTATTAATGAAATTATTAATAAAATTAACTCTTAAGAATCCATCTTTAACACCCTGTATACTGACAACCAAGGACATTTCGAAAAAAAAAGTCATTTAAATTTTTGCCATATTTTGAGTTTCTCTACATGCTCCCAAAATTTGACCACTTATTTCAGAAACACCCTGTAAAATGAATTTTTACTCGTTTCGTTTAGCCTATTTGAAGCCCAGCGAACCGCAAGGCCTGTCCGGCGCCAAGAACACCTGGCTGTTCATCGGCGTCTCCATCGTCACCTTCCTGGTCTTCCTGCTGATATTGGCGTTCATCTTGGGCTGCACGAAGAAGAAGAAAGTGGGCAGCCCCGCGAGCATGGGCGCGGAAAATCGACAGAGCGTCTTCGAAAGAGGAGCGGGCCACGACAACAAAGCGTTTTCTAGAAGGGATTCCCCGACTTACGTTAAATACGAAGGGACGTCGACTTTGCCCAGGACTGTCGGCAGGCCGGCGAGTTCGATCAGTTCGGTATCTACGAGGTAATTTTTTCCTAACCACATAATAACGTATGCATGAGTTCGTTATACTTTAGGCCGGCAAATAGGTTACTTCAGGTAGGCTTGCATCGATTTTAACATTAAGGTCAATTGTGCTCAAACAATATACGTGATTTTTATTTAACTCTAGTTCTCATATTGACCCATTTATACTTTTTTCTAGTTCCGGTAGCTTGGATATTTCTCCACTTATGGTGGTAAAGAAGCACCCGCCGAAGAAGCCACTCAGGCCAAGGGCAGCGTTGAACAGGACCGTTCCTGTGGAGGTGCAAAGGCTACCTCCTGAGGTTTTCGACTCGGATAGCAGCAGGAAGGAGTCTCCTGATACCGCTGGCGAGGGCAACATCGCCAGTCCTGGTTCGTATTTATCCATGCCATCAGTGAGGTCCTTTCCAAGGTAAATTTATAGCGTATTTAACTATCGCCTCTCTCTTATTTGTTTGTGTTGTAGAGGGAGCATCCCCGAGCCTCTGAGCAAGGTTTTGGAGCCGGTCAGCGTGCACCATTTAGATCTTCCCGACGATGAAATGAGAAACGACGTTAACAGAAGGGAGATCTACAAAAGGCTGGGGTTGGTGCGCCACGGTAGCCTGGGAGCTGGAGAAGATCCAGGCGTTTTAGGCCCAGTAGTGTGGAATATCCACAAAAACCGAATGCAGCACGGCGTCAGCGTAGACGAAGGAATCAACGATATCAACGTACCCACGAATTTGACTAAAATGAGAAAAAGATTCCACGATTTACTCGACGATACCTTCAGCTTATTCGGCAGCAGGCGCACCAGCCCGGTGGAGGACAAGCGACCAGACCCTAGGCACGTACAACCACAAATAAAAAGCCGTTCTGCCATCAACAGGTCAGCCGCGTTGGTGCAATTCGTTTGAAAATATAGTTCTGTTTTCCAGGTCGAGCGACAACCTGCGAGCGCCGACGCCGAAGCCCCGGCCCAGGACCACGGACCTGCGGAAGGTGGAGCAGCCGCCCGGCAATGCTCCGAGGGGAGCCTGGTCCAGCACGGCTCCCTCGCCGCTCGTGAGGCCGCTGAGCGCTGGCGTTATCAACCCTTATCCACGGGTTAACGTGGACCACGTGCTGGCCGAAGGGACCTTCCGGCCCAACGATCCTGCGGTATCGCTCATCGCCACCATTAAGTCAGAAATCGAGAAGATATCGCTTCCTGGAAGCACCACGGAGTTGAACAATTGAGCTGAACAATTGGGCTGAACAGTTGAGCTGAACAATTGAGCTGGAGAATTGAGCTGAACAATTGAATTGAACTGTTTGAAGGTAGTTTTCGTAGAGCATAGATGTGTTTGTTTTAGAAGAAAACTTGGTGGAGTTTTGAGGATGAGAATGTTGAGGATTTTTGTTGAGTGCTCCAAGGGGGGCTTTCCCTATAAGGATATTTGGGATAATAAGAGATGCTAAGTATGTTAGTTGAATTTTTGATAATATTGAAGTTTTATTTTTGTTGTGGAATTTGGAATTGTTTCGTGAATAGCAATTTCTGCACGTGGCTGACAGTATTCGTAGATTTTCTACCTATTTTATTTAATAATTAAGAGATTGTTATTAAATTTCATTTAGTTAATAACGTAGGTAATAAAGTTTTAAAGAAAAATTGAAATATTGGGTTGATAAGTTATGTTTTATTGGTTTTGTTAATTAAATTTTTTAATTCAAAAATATTGTGTACTAAGCGTTTGACTTTATTTTTAGTTTTATTTGAACCAACATTAAAGGTTGTTGAATTTTTATTTGTATATTTATAAGTGTTCGAATGTATGCTTGTTTAAATTAATAAATGTTTTTATAAATTTAGTAGTGCTTTACTTTGTTATTCATTCTTTATTATTATTTACTTTTTCCTTCATATAAAGGATGTCGCAAAAAGGTTGAAACATGGCATAACTGCAGACTTCTGAGCCGCCTAAATTCAAAAATTTGTGATTTTTGAGTGGCTGTATAACCTTTATTATGAGATCACATACCAAGTATGTACCCTTTTTGTAATCAGCTCATCGAGTAGAATCTAAGATTGCAAAAATATACAGGGTGACCCAATTAAAAAAATCTAAGTTGATGCTACTTTTCGGTAGAAATGGCAACGCCGCAGCTTTGAAAATATTTTAAATCGATAGAGCAGGATCAATAACCTAAATAACCAAATTTTCACAACGATCCTCAATTCTCTCAAAACATCTAACGTGCCATCCACCGTGGGTCACCCTGTATATATTTTATTTTTTATATTTATTCCTTATAACCTAAAACATCCTGTAACTTCTCTACTAAACAATTTTGGATATTGGTAAGTTCACTTAAATCCTCTTATTTTCGTCTCAGTAGTCTGTAGGTAGCAACATTTTCGCGACACACTGTATAATTTAATTGACGGATTGACCTATGTAGTAGCAGTCTATTAAAAAATAGAAGAAAACAACAGCTATCGAAGTTGCTGAATACTACACATATCAAAGACAACAACGTAACAAAAAAAGACGCAGTGGTTTTGACATATACGTCAAATTCGATAATGAAGTTTAAAAAAATGTTATCCAAATTTATTTTGAAAGTAATAACGTAAGGTATTTCTAGAGCTTCTTGACTCACTTTTATTTAAGATAATGGCTTGGAGGTCTCACGGAAAAACCAACGCAGAACTAGTGCGAAATTTAAAAGGTAATTTTATCTATCAATACATTTCCAAGCATCTATCCTAACTGACTAGATTTCACTTATTTCACTAGCAAACGGCATCATCAAAAGCGAGGCAGTAGAAAGCGCAATGATCTCAGTAGACAGGGGCCACTACTCGAAAGCCAGCCCCTACATGGACGCCCCGCAGGGCATCGGCTACGGAGTCACCATCAGCGCCCCCCACATGCACGCCCATGCCCTGGAGCTCCTGAAAGAGAAATTACAAAACGGGACCAGAGCTCTAGATGTCGGATCCGGGAGCGGATACCTAACCGCATGCATGGCCATCATGATGGGAGACAAAGGGTACGTATCGCTAACTCCTCGACACACTTAAAACATTCCTCCACTATTTCTAAATACAAGTAAGCAGTATAAATAAGAAAACTAACTTGAATCGAGAAAAGTAAGTTGGCGGTATTGTCGATTTTGCTGTGTCTAATTTCGAACAAATTTCAGCATCGCAGTCGGTGTAGACCATTTAACGGAATTGACTGAAATGGCTAGAGCTAACATAAAAACGGATAACCCGAGTTTATTAGATACCCAAAGAGTGCAATTATTTACAGCCGACGGGCGGCTGGGTTATCCTGAATTGGCCCCCTACGATGCCATCCATGTGGGTGCAGCCGCATCCACTCTGCCCCAACAGCTAGTCGAACAACTTAAGGTAATATAGGGTGTTATTATTACATGTTAAAATTTTTTACTCGTGTTTATATTGTTGTTATGTTTTAGGTTGGAGGTAGGCTCATTGTGCCTGTAGGTCCTTCGGGTGGAGACCAAACTCTAGAGCAAATAGACAAGCTGCCCGATGGCAGTGTTGAAAGGAAATCCCTGATGGGTGTAGTCTATGTTCCTCTAACAGATCCTAATAGCCAATGGCCTAGAAATCGTTGACTATATTTTGTTGTGTTTATCATTTTAATTGTTGTTACTGTATTTATTGTTTTTTCTCATTTCGAAATATAATAATAACGCGGTTTGTACAGAACGAATTTCCATTAGGTTGAAGTACAGTTAACGATGAAGTTAATGATAATTTATTTTATTTATTGATATCGAGATGAATGTAACGTTTAGATAGCTAAACTACCAGTAACAAAAATTGATTTTTGATGTTAATTTTTATTAATAAAACGTGCTTATCTGCTATCTTAGATTCAAACCCCGAAGACTCTTTTACAGATTGCAAACGAAACTAATTTAAGCTGCCTTCACCATTCAGTTTATTTTTTGCTTTACAGCATAGCGGTAGGTATAGATCACATACCGGAACTGGTGGAAGCGTCCGTTAAAAACATATCCAAATCGAAGCAAGACCTAATCGAATCGGGCCGAGTCATTCTGGTGACCGGAGACGGCAGGCTGGGCTACCCCGATTACGCTCCATACGACGCCATCCACGTCGGCGCCGCGGCGGCCGTGCTCCCCGAACCTCTTGTCGAACAACTCAAGGTAAATCTTTTTACAAGTGTGTCCATGTATGTACTTGTAATTCACTTGTGTTGTGTTCCTAAACGAGACAATTTAACCACGTAAGAAATGAATGTATTGGTAATGGCTCAAGTTGGTTCAATTCGGAGATTCGCCCATATTTATTAATTTTTAAGGAGGGCGGACGATTAATTGTGCCCGTAGGCCCTTCGTGCGGAATCCAAAAAATGACTATAGTTGATAAGTAAAGAGCGGAATATATGCAAAAAAATTTGGTAATATATGCGCATATATATGAAACGATTTATTTAAAAATATGTATGCAGGGATTTTCAAAAAAATATCAAAATTAGTTCTGGACAGTTCACTCTGAAACGTTCAAAATTGTTCACAGTATCAGTTCTAATCCGTCCTGAAGCATTCTAAAAGTGTTCTGAACAGTTCTAATTCGTTCTGGACTGTTCTACATTGTTCTGGATAGTTTTAATTCACTCTGAAACGTTCAAAATTGTTCAGAATTATTCCTAATTCGTTCTAAAGCATTCTAAAAGTGTTCTGAACAGTTCCAATTCGTTCGGGACAGTTCTAAATTATTCTAGACAGTTTTAATTCATTCTGAAACGTTCAAAATTGTTCAGAATCATTTCTAATTCGTTCTAAAGCATTCTAAAAGTGTTCTGAACAGTTCTAATTCATTCGGGACTATTCTACATTGTTCTGGACAGTTTTAATTCACTCTGAAACGTTCAAAATTGTTCAGAATCATTTCTAATTCGTTCTGAAGCATTCTAAAAGTGTCCTGAACAGTTCTAATTCGTTCTGGACTGTTCTACATTGTTCTGGACAGTTTTAATTCACTCTGAAACGTTCAAAATTGTTCAGAATTATTTCTAATTCCTTCTGAAGCATTCTAAAAGTGTTCTGAACAGTTCCAATTCCTTCGGGACTGTTCTACATTGTTCTGGAGAGTTTTAATTCACTCTGAAACGTTCAAAATCGTTCAGAATTATTCCTAATTCGTTCTGAAGCATTCTAAAAGTGTTCTGAACAGTTCTAATTCGTTCAAAAGCGTTTTAAATTGTTCTGAACATATCAAAATTCATTCTAAAGCTTTGTGAATTGTTTTGAACAATCTTAATTGATTCTAGGGCTTTTTTAAATGTTCTAGACAGTTTTTATTCGATCTGGATCATTAAAAATTGCTCAGAAATTTTCTAAATTGATTCAGAATGTACATATTAATAAAAATAAATGAAATAATTTTCAAAAAAATATCAAAAATATGCAATGTGTATAAAATGATCAAAATTGATCAAATTTAATGTATAAACAAAAAGTAGTAAGTGTAAGTACATAAATATATCTACATATATACGCTAAAATATGCAAAAACTGGACAAATCGTTATTGCATATATATATATATATATATATATATATATATATGCATTCTGCATATATTCCGCTCTTTTACAGTGTTAATACTTGCAGTGTTGGTTCAATTCGGAGATTCGCCCATAATTATTTATTTTTAAGGAGGGCGGACGATTAATTGTGCCCGTAGGCCCTTCGAGCGGAATCCAAAAAATGACTATAGTTGATAAACGTTTGGATGGTTCAATTAAAATCAAAACTGGAATGAAAGTTGCTTACGTACCTCTAACGGAAAGGGCTCAACAATACCGTCCCTGGCGTTGAGCAACGTTAAATTTATTCGTTAACGTAAAGTTTACGTGTTTTTTTTTTTCATTTTCCTTTCGAGGATGGCGGAAGATTGGTGGTACCGGTCGGTCCGTCTTCGGGCTTCCAGCAAATGACGATTGTGGATAAATTTCCTGATGGTACTATAAAGAAGAAGTACGGCATGTCCGTTTCCTACGTTCCCTTGACTGATAAAAAATCGCAATGGGTTTGAATTAAATAATGTGTTATTTATTTAGCGCCTTGTTTTTTATATTAAAGTAGATATCCGAGTATTCTTGATTTGTACAATCTTGTTTCGTGCACTACCCAAAATTTTTGGTCCAGAATTCCAAAATATCCATAAATAACAAGAAAAAATATTGCTATTGGAACAGGTACAATAATTTAGGGTACGAAACAAGAATTTTCTGGCCAGGGTACGAATTAAGAATGTACCAAACAAGATCAAATTATTTATTGACTTGTAATTGCATATTCCATTAAACCCGTATTCACGGAAGGTTGTATTGGTAGATAACAGGTAAAATAACCAAGTTCAATTGAATTTCTGAACAATAGAGAGTAGGTACAAATTCGAATGCCGGTGCAATCGCAAACTTATTATTCAGTATTATTCATCGATTCAAATAGTTAGTTGACCATCAACAGTTTCGACGCGTTTTGTAATTGTAATTACATATCTAGGAAAAATTGTGCTTTTAATTGCAAGAACTTGTCGCTCCATTAGATAAGGCGAGTCAAACTCCAAATTGATTATTCAACAAAAAACGCGTTTACTAATCAGTGAAAATTCAAACGAGTGCTAGTCGCGTTAAGTTTTAAAAAGATAATGGATATCATAACGGCGATTGGTAAGTAATATCTGTTAGCATAAACAATATTTATGTAGTTTCGTATGAACTTATTAGATAATAAAATGAGATAAGGATTCCGTGTTGTTAGGATTTTGTTGTAATGTGCAGTGGTTTTTAGATTGGTCGCAGAGATGCTTGCGGTTGCTGAGGACATGTTTGAGGACTTTTAGCGCCGAGAGACCAGCAACTACTCTAGCGTTGGTAATCAGTTTTTGCGTTACAGTACTGCCCTTTGTAACAGCTACTGCTTTAATGCCATTGACGATTATACTGGATATAGGAAACGCTTTATCTACCAAAGGTAACTCACGTAGATTTGATTGTGTAATTGAAAATAACAAGTTTATATTTACAGGTTTTTTCTACGTCGTTTATATGCTAGTTTTCCAACTGTCTATTTTGGCTGTGATAATTTTCGTGTTGTTCATCTTGGCTTTCGCAATTGCGACGAGTGCGACTGTAATACACAGGTTAAAAATATTTTCGAAATAGATTTATGTATGTACTTACCGATTGGCTAGGTTATTTTAATTGCGATGGATTGAAATGTACTGCGAATTGGAAATGAATTACGATTTATTTTATAAATCAGATTTTAATAAATACAACATATACAATTAATAGACTTTAAAATACGCTATTTATAATATGCATTTTGATAGGTACAAATTAGTTTATACGCTTAATATTTTACAATTTCATAATTTACATACAGTGTGACCACCGAGAATTTGGAATAGTTTGTTTAGAATCGCCCGGTGTATCAAATTATTTCTTTAATAACATACACCCTGTGGTTTTTATGCATTATTGTTATTGAAAACAATTATTTAGTCATAAAAGGCTTAAAAATATTTTAATATTTAAATTTTTGTAAAATTTTTGGATTCTCGAATCCGTTTCTTGGAAAAATTTTATATTTAAAATACTGAAATTTAAAAGAAAAACTTAACCACATTTAAGGATTATGGAAATTCCTCTTGAGACAAGGAATATACAGGGTGTTTGAGAAATAGACGGAGATATCTAGAGGGTGATTCCTTGTTAAAAATATGAAAAAAAGTTTCTATAAAGAAATCTTGAAAACTTTGCATTTTCGGACCCATATTTATAGAAACTTTCATATTTTTTAACAATGAATCTCCCTCTAAAATATCTCCATCCATTTTTCTAACACCCTGTATACTAATATGTAGTACAAATACACTGTAATAATTCCCCTAAAATAAGTATGATACATCGGATTCCAGTACACTAATTGGAACGCTCTGAACATATCTATTTCTTACCATAATCAAGCATGTAAACAAAATGCACAAGTAACATTTCGATACACACCCCTCGCATTCTCTTTAATCACCCTGTATATTTATTTACATACCCCTCTCACAAAACATTATCAACACGCAACCAGCTCCTCCTTCTCCCTACCATCCACATCCTGCTCCCGCCCCCCGACGTTCTTCTCCCAACACTCGGCCTCCTTCTCCTTGGGGAAAGCCTCCTCCACGTCCTTCGCTTCTTCCACCACCTTCCTCCTCGACCCCATCTCCCTAAACAACTCGTCCTTCAACCCCGGCAGGAACTTCCCGATGCGCTCCCACGTCGCCGCCCACAGGGCGTTCTTCTTCCCGTCGGGCCCGTCGAACACTCCGGCCGCCTCCATCACCAGCAGCATGTTCTTCAGGCTCTCGGGCACGGCCTCCAGCAGCAGCTCGCTGCCGTCGGCGTGCATGTACCCGTCCATCAGCTCCAGCACCGTCGACCACAGGTCCGCGAAGCCCTGCAGCGACGAAAGAGGCGCCAGATGGTGCAGGAACACCTTCGACAGCACCCCGGCGGCTCTTATCCTGGTTTCCTCGGTGGAGACGGCGTCTCGAGGGCCGGTGGTTTGCAGTAGGTAGTTCATTAACGGGAACAGCACTCTTCGGAAGCACTGCTCCCATTCCTTGGGGGTGAGCGTTTGGAGATCGTGCACCAGCAGGGCTCTTTGGAGGTAGGCTATGGCGCTGGTTCTGACCGTCCTGCGCGTATCGCAGCAGGACCTCGCGATGCCTTGCAGCAAGGGACACCACCCTTGCGTCCACAGGGAAGTTTCCCCGGAAATTTCGCCGCCTTCCTCGGCCCACCATTTGAATATCTGCGCGGTGCGGGTGTGCAATGTATGCATCAAATCCAGTAGCTGTATGGGGACCTGGTGGTAGCCGCTGGGGAGGTCTTCGTCTTCATCTCCACCGCTGCTGTCTTCTTCTTGGCTTCCAGCGGGGCTCTTCTTCCTGGTTTTCTTTAGGTTGGATCTTCTGGTGTTGGGGTGGTTGTTGGGAGGCGGTTTCAGGGCCGCCTCCACGAACGTCCGCACGCAGCGTACGCAGACGTCGAAGTTGTACGGGGTGATGTGAGCGACGTCGCGGACTAGGAAGGCCAAGCTCTCGCAGCACTTGAGCATGCTGAGCGGGTCGTGGGGCGAGAGATCGGCGTCGAGGCGCAGGTGGTAGTGGACGGGCAGGGTGTGTTGGGGGCCGCGGTGGGGCTGGAGGTCGTCTTCGTCGCTGACGATGATCCATCCGCCGGTGTTCGGGGTGCCGACGGGAGATGTTAGGGCTGTTCCTGGACTTTGGGGTCTTTGGGTCGAGCTTTTGGTGGTTTCGTTCGTTTTTGGGTCGGAAAACGCGCTGGCGCCTTCTTCGTCTTTTTTGTGGTCTTTCGTCTGGGGATGTTCTTCGTCGGGTTTGGGTTTCGCGTCGTTTTCTTCGACTACAACGAATTTTATATGATTATCTTTCGCAATACTGAATAGATACAGGGACATTAGTATAAAAAAGCTCAATGTATACAGAGTGATTCATTAACAATGGGAAATCCGAAAACTGGAGATACTACACGTCAAATGGTGACTATTGGCACCAACATGCTTTATCCGAATGTTTATACTTTCGGAAATACAGGGTGTTGAAAGTTACATTTTTAAATCGTTTTTCTGCCGTTACTCTGAAATTATCTAGGATAGGAACTTGAAAATTTGTGCAGTTATTGTTATTTAGGTGACGAATAAGATGTGTATTATATTTTGAGTGTTGCTCATAGAGGGCGCCATTTACACCCGTTTCGCCGACATTTACAGTTAATAAATCTTTATCATGTATGTCTGACATGAAATTTGATCCAAAAACTGAAAGATCAATTATTTTTACATTAATTATGTATTCTTGTTTCATTTTGATATTTCTATCCATTTTCGAGATAAATCGATTGAACGATCACTATGTTTTGATAAACGAAAAATTAAAAGCGAAACAAATTCAAGGCCATTAAAATTTTCTTGTACAAAAATACAACCAGATCTCTCATTTCATTATTTGAAAACTCCTTGTGAAGGGGCATTTTCAAAATTTTATCATAAAAAATTGTTAATAACGATTGGATAATGGTCAATACAAGTAAAACTAAACAAAATAATTATTCTTTTGACATATTTACCGGTTTCTATGGCGAAGAAGACTATTTTCTTTTAAAAGACAGAGCCTATTTGACTAGTTTCGCTTTTAATTTTTCGGGTATTATCAAAACATAGTGATCGTTCAATCGACTTTTCTCGAAAATTGATAGAAATATCAAAATGAAGCAGAACACATAATTAATGTAAAAATAATTGATCTTTCAGTTTTTGGATCAAATTTCATGTCAGACATACAGGATAAAGATTTATTAACTGTAAATGTCGGTGAAACGGGTGTAAGTGGCGCCCTCTATGAGCAACGCTCAAAATATAATACGCATCTTATTCGTCACCTAAAAAACCATAACTACACAAATTTTCAAGTTCCTATCTTAAATAATTTCAGAGTAATGGCAAAAAAACGATTTAAACTTTTAACTTTCAACACCCTGTATTTCCGAAAGTATAAACATTCGGATAAGGCATGTTAGTGCCAATAGTCACCATTTGACGTGTAGTATCTCCAGTTTTCGGATTTCCCATTGTTAATGAATCACCCAGTAGATGATACTTTTGGCAATCTTGTTTTCCATACTAATGTGCCACCCTCTACATACACTCTAACTTAAACTCACCGGTCAAAACGGGTCTGGGAGGCTTCGCCCCCGCTCCCACGCACTCCAACAACGCGAACACCACCGTCCAATCGGCCGTCGTGTGGATATTCTGCGCCGACGTCTTCAACATCTCGTACAAACCGAACGCCATTTGCCTGGATATCCCGGCCAGCACGCCGCCCTTCAACAGCAACAGCAGCATGCGCAGCGACTGCAACACCACGTGGCTCATCTCCTCGTTGCGCATCAATCGCACGGCTATCCTCAACAGACCCACCACGGACCTCTCCAACAGGAACTGGTAGTCCATCAGCGAGGAGTTCATCACCAGCGTGTACACGTGGTCTCTGACGCGGTCCCATATGGTCATCACCCTGTCCCGGTTTTGGATGACGATTTTCACCAGTAATTCGAGGAAAAAGACCGTTACGTTTTCGTTGTAGTCGTACGATGAGCCATCTTGTACGTCCGGACCTCTGGATAATTCGATTAGAGTATCGACCAGTTGGAATAGGGCTTGTTGGTGGAGGAATTTCGAATCTGTGATCATTTGCTCTAAATTGCATTCTTTGATACATTCTCTTGCTTTATCTATTAAACTCTGCTCTTCGGGCGATGGTATTTTGGATAAATTCTCTACAGATATCATATAGGAATACAAAGAGCTCAACAATCCGGTATCCTGTTTGGCTGCGCTCGGAGCATCTTTGTACACCAAACACAATTTCCCCGATGGCTCCACAAAATCTTCCACTTCCACGAAGCTCTTGCTGAGCAAATCGTTGCTGTACAAAGCGAGCAGGAGATCGAAGAGGTGCTTCCAACCTTCCCTGGTGGAGTTCCCGTGCTGGTGGATCAGCATGAAGAGCGTCTTCAGAGCCAATTGGGCCTTGCCGTTCGAGCCGAATTGCACCACGACGGCGGTCTGCTTCTGATGGTTGTGGAAAACCGTAAACTTCGACAAACTGACCAACAACATGTCGAGATTCGCAGTCATGCCGAGATTGGACGCTATGGAGGCGCATCGCTCGAAACCTGCAACATATAGCCGTCAAAATACGCCACAAATTGAAAATTAGGTGTAAATCGAACCTCGCATGACTTTCTTCTGGACGCCCTCGTGGTCCGCGCGCTCGTAGACGGAGTTCAACGCCGCCGCCAGCGGCCCGTAGGCTATGCGGAACAAATCGGCGTCGTAGGCGCCGCCGTCGTCGCGCATGTAAACGCCGCCTTCGGGCGAGCGCCCTTTGCGCAGCAGCACCTTCCACAGGTAGTTGTCGCGCACGACGCCCGTCCGCTCGGCGGGCATCACGATCTCCTCGCTTTTGATCGAAGTGTAGATTTCGTCCAGCATGTCCTCCTCGAAGTCGTCGCCTTTAACAGAATTTTCGATTGTAGTTTATGCAAAACAATGTTAGATGCGCGTCACCTTAACACAAATAAGACAGTTTTGCCGAACTTTTAGAAAGTTTACGAAATTTGTATACTTTTGTAACCCTGTACAGGTGGTCCACTTTTATGTGGTAGGACCACAGACCAGTCACTATATAGACGTTTCACGTAAATGGCTCAAGGAGGAGTAAAAAATTTATTTTTGGACCAGATCCCTAGATGGCAATCTAATACAATTGTACCTAGGGACTTTACATTTTGCGTTTGAAATGTGTGAATCCCTAGTTGAGTGACATTTACCTATGCGTTTCATTTCATTTCTTTTGTATTTGAAGTTTCAAGTTTGAGTGCTGTGTCGTGGTGTATGTGTAAATAATCATGCCTTATATTAAAAAATGTTGTGTTGCAAAAATTGCAAATATAATGATAAAATTCGGCATTTGTTTCCATCACAATAAGGATATTGAACAGTTTAAAAAGTGAATACAGGCATTAAATATTATCTACGGAATTCAGTGAAATGGACCCCATGTTACCCAACATAAGAAAACGCGTTCATGAGAAACGTTTTAATTTTGGTTTTCCATGTTTTACTCATTATTATTACTAATATTGTTATGAATTAAGTTTCATGGTAGCTTAATAAATTTTGATTTATTTTTAAAAACTTTGCTTTGTTTCAAATTAATATTAAAAAAACATTGGTACAAGTGATTTAACACTTCTGCCAACTTTTTTTATGTGCAAATAGTTTTGGACCAGATCCCCAGATGGAGCTTTCCTTAGTCCATAAAATAACATTGGCGTGACACGTCTATATAAGTAACTGGTTTGTGGGTAGGACTTTAACATTAGATGGAAAAAGATAATTTAAAATGAAAATTTCATATCAACATATATCGGGAAAAGCTTAGTTTCCAAGATACAGAGCGTTGAAATTTTGGAAAAAATATGAATTATTTTTTATACACTGTCCGAACCAGTGGAGATATTTAAACTAAATTTGGTGTGTAGTATCACCTTATTGACTACGATATTTAGTGATAATATGAAGGTCCTGAAATAACCAGTGGCGGAGTTATGGGTTTTCACAATCATTAAATTTAAAAAATAATTATTAACAAAGAGAAGCAGCGGCGCTGTTACGTTCATCTATTGATGGTTGACAGATTAGTGCATTGTTAACTGTCAATAAGATTTTGTTTTCCATGTCACACTTGAAACACTTTTTGTAGAGAATTGAAAGGCCATTACTAATTATTTTTTGAATTTAATGATTGTAAAAACCCATAACTCCGCCACTGGTTATTTCAAGGCCTTCATATTATCACTGAATATCGTAGTCAATAAGGTCGTACTACACACAAAATTTGGTTTAAATATCTCCACTGGTTCGGTCAGTGTTTAAAAAATAATTCATATTTTTGGAGAAACTAATCTTTTCCCGATATATGTTGATATGAAATTTTTAATTTAAATTACCTTTTTCCATCTAATGTTAAAGTCCTACCACATAAAAGTGGACCACCCCGTATACAAAACCTGAATGTTTTACCTCCATTAACGCCTTTCAGATTCTTCTTGAACGCGTTAGGCGACATCGGAATGGTTTGTTTTTTGGCATTTTCATTGTGCTGGTCGACGTTTAGCATAATAACAGCATAGGCTAATGTAAAAGCCGAGTCCACATCAGCGAAGGGTTCTCCGTTGCTTTTGTGCCAATGCTCGGCGAAATGTTCGAGAATCAACGAAATCGTGGGGGCCTCGCCTACGAATAAAGCACTCAATTAATTACTGTTTGATACAGTTTTTTCTAACAAACTCGCCTGGTAATCGAAACGTCTCCAAAAACGCTCTAAGCGCTTCATCGATTCGAATCCCAGTGAAATCGAACGTGCTCACGAAAGCCTCAAGTATCTTCAAATTCCCCCGATTGCTGATGTACTCCCCAATCATCGCTTTGTTCAATGCGGGATTCTCCCGCAAGAATCTAGCAATCTCTTCCACGTCGAGCTCCTGCTTCAAAACGCCGTGCTCCTGCAGGAACTGTATACCTTTCTTCGGCTTCTGATTGAAATACTCCGTACCTGTAAAATAATAAGTCAAATATCAGTATAAGCAGATGTATTTTAATTCTTTCGATTGATTCCGAGGGCCATTGGGACACCCTGTATCTTAACACTGTATCATTGCAATTAGCTCACCTTGCGGTAACCACTTTTTGATCCCTTTCTTGGCAGCCAGCACCTTCTTATCGGGAACTTTAACACAACCTTTAATTCTCGTATTCTCTCCTATATAACTACTAATCTCATCGGTGTCTGTACGATCTTTCGCTTCGTCGAATCTCTTCCCTATGCCATCGATTATAATCAGAAGTCCATCGAGCGACAGTAAATGCGCATGATAGACACCTACTATAGTGGAAATGGACCGTTCGGCCAGCAGTTCGGTGAGCTCTTCGTACAAATTAGTACAATACATATCACAATCGTAGTTCACGTACAGCTCCGCATGGAACCCGGGCACTCTCCACAATTGCAGCAAATTATCCAGCGCGATTTCCTTGTGCTCGTAGCTAACCTTGTTCGATTCGCTACGCAAGATTTCCATCAGTTTCTTCAAATAGCATTCCAATTGGTACTTCAAGTGGGCTCTCAGCGATTCGAACAGCAGAAACGACACTTGCAGATTCGCAGCGAATATCGTCAAACGATCGGTGTTCATCAAAGCGAACAGATTCCTGCACAAATCGTCTTCCACTAGGGTCAACAATGTGCTGTATTTGCCTATGTTATCTGCGCTAATTTCGAACGCTACTGTGAGCAAACTGAGTCCTAAATGTATCATGATGTCTGTGTTCTGCTTGTCTAAAGGATTGCACAGGCTGATCAGGAATCTGAATAGTTCGCGAACACAGGCTAGTCCATAAGGAGATAGATTGGTTTCCTGTTGGAATTGAGGCGTAAACCGAATACCTCTTTGATTGACATAGTCTTGAAACGGTTCATCGGTTTCTTTCTCAGCACTATCTTCTAAATTAGACGTAGAGGTTTCCGAAGTCTTCATACTGTCATCCGTAGGAATGTCTATAGCAACATCTGTATCAACTAGATTTGGACTAGAAGGCTCGTTATTACGAAGAATAGTACCCTGCATATCTACTATATCAGTCTGCGGGGTACTTTCAACGTTAACTTCTTGCGCCGGCGCTTTAGCAACCTCTTTGTGCTCCTTCTTCGAGTACTTTTTCCTCTTCGTTCGCGTCTGCTCGAGATCCCCGGGCTGCATCCGCAATCGCTTGACGTAGGACAGCTTGGGATCTTCGGAGAATTGGGGCAGCCGCATGAATATCAATTGCACCATGTCCTTCAGGTAGTGTTCGGCAGTTTTGCGGAGCAGCTCCGACAGCCTCGTCTCGAAGCATATCCGGAAGCAAGACAGCATTATCTCGCAGAGGCTTTCGTTGGTCAACGTGGCGCCCTCGGGGGATAGAGTGAGAGTCCGCAGTACTTGCAGTATGCGCATCAGGACTACCCCATCGGAGGATTGATCGGTGCCCACAAACCGAGCGTGAGTCACGGCATCTGCGATGGTGTGGATGGTTTGCGGTATGGATGTTTGTACGGGATCTAAAAGACAAGTTTCAACGTCCATATGTTGCTAATAAGAATAATAATGTGTGGGTTAAATTGCTCACCTAAGAGACCGTAGGAGAGGAATTTGTTAACAGCTGAGAGCGCTAAGCTAGTAACAGGACCTGTGGTCTCCTCCGAACGGATTACGTTCAAAAAAGGGGCCAAAAACGTGTTGGGTTCAACGTATCCTAAATCGTTTACATTGTGTAGAATATCCCGCAGCTCTTGGAAGTTCCTCAGCAGCGCGTCGACGTCGTCGTCTTGATAAGAGTGCGACGACCATTTGGGGCCCCTCTTCATGGCGGCCATCAAGTTCGATATTTCGCCTTTGACGACGAAGATCCCATTCCCCGGTAGTGCCATCGTGATCGTCGAAACAACGGAAACAAGTTAACATCTCAAAATAATTGCACGATTTTCGAGTACCATAATTTTGACGTATCACATTTTTGTTTTTGACGTTTGTTGACTGACGTATACAAACTTGAAGGATGTGTTGAGGTAGGTCAAATGCATCCGTTTCAAATGTCAAAGGCCTGTTGCTATTTCAGTATTCAACTACCTTTCATAAAAGTCTTTTTCATAGAGAAAGAAATATGTTATAATATAACATAAAATATAATATAACATAAATATAATAATATATTATATTTTGTCTATGGTCTTTTTCTTCTTCTGGAAGTTATGCAACACTTTTTACAGGCAAAATTCAAAACGCGTATTTCATGCCAAATTTCACCAACCTACCTTTAGATATTTCTTATCTAAATCATTCTTAAGGTAGGAGGTACTTAAATCGAATTCACAAATCCCCTACTAAGAAATACCTAGATAAAAATTTGATTTTGACAGTTTTCTGCAATGTTTTTGGTTGCCACTTCAAGTGAGATTTTCATCTAAAGCCTACTAAAGATGAAAATTACGGTTCAGTATTTCCTAAATGCTTTATAGGCAAGCCCAGTGAGCTTTAGGTATCTCCTATCAACTTTAAGTATCACTTAGAGCAAGGTGAAACGCAAATTGTACTTTATGAATTCCTCTATCTTGTTTAGGTATTACCTAACTTTAAGAATTGGTAGGTGAAATCGGGCATCAGTGTATATACAGCATACTTATTTATTTATTACAGTGTACAAAGGGGTGTATAATACATTAGGATCGACTTGCACATTATTCTGGAGTTGGTAATTAACTGGATTACTGTCACTAATTTTTGATATCACAATCTTTTGGTATCGACCGTCCGGTTGAAGTAAATAAAATTGTTGATCGTTGGGTATCCCCGAAACGGATGTGGCGACTGCGATGTTGGGATTTTCGTTATTTCCATTCTGAAAAACGTTAATGTAAAAATATGTTCGTAAATTCATGGGACTAATTTTTAACGTTTAATTCTCTTAATTTATCACTAAAGAGCGGAATATATACAATAAAAATTTTCTAATATATGCGCGTATATATGAAACGATTCATTTAAAAATATGCAGTGATTTTCAAAAAAATGTCAAAAATATGCAGTGATTTTCAAAAAAATATCAAAATTGGTTCTGGACAGTTTCCATTCACTCTGAAACGTTCAAAATTGTTTCATCAGAATCATTTCTAATTCGTTCTGAAGCATTCTAAAAGGGTTCTGAACAGTTCTAATTTGTTCGGGACTGCAGTTCTAAATTGTTCTGGACAATTTTAATTCATTCTGAAATGTACAAAATTGTTCAGGATCATTTCTAATTCGTTTTGAAGCATACTAAAGGTGTTCTGAACAGTTCTAATTCGTTGTGAACAATTCTACATGGTTCTGGACAATTTCAATTCACTCTGAAACGTTCTAAATTGTTCAGAATCATTTCTAATTCGTTCTGAAGTATTCTAAAAGTGTTCTGAACAGTTCTAATACGTTCTGGACAGTTCTACATTGTTCTGGACAGTTTTATTTATCACTAAACAATTAAAATCGAACCTTACCTGCGGTGGTAAATAATTGACGACCGGTGCTTCAGTCGAAGGATTGACTGTAATCGGATTTTCGGAGGTAGCAGGAGGAATGTATTTATTACTAATGCTATCCTCATTATTGTTAGTTTCAGGCCTGAAAGTCGTGCTAACTTCATTATTCCTACTACCGCTAGATCCGAATTGCGTTACTTCAACTTTATGAACATCAACATTACGATTCGTTCCATTTGGCAAATCTAAATTATTCCAAGAGTTTCCCGATTGGAATCCTCTTGCGCGAGATCCCCCATCGAAATTATTATTTGCACTAGGAATGTAATTGGAGCCGAGCGCGTGCGAGTTAAAACCGCTTTCTCCTTCCCCACGCTGACGGTTAAAATTTTCCGGCTCTTTCACAGGTAAATATTGTTGGGTCAACGAAGGCCCGAAATCGCCAGGGCCTCTATTCGGCAAACTTTGCGCGTGTTTGCCGTTTGATTGCGTTAGTCTTTGAGCCTCTTGTATCTTCAGAATGAGCTCTTTTAGTTGCCGGATTTCATCAAATGTTGCATAATCGATCGCGACTTGTTTATTGGCCTCTCCAGGAATCGGAACTTGCTGATTTGGCGCTCCATAAGTTGTTTGAGGTGCTAAATTTTGTGTATTTGCAGCTCCAAATGTAGTTTGATACGCAAAATTTTGTTTACTTGGAGCTTCATAATTCGTTTGAGGTGCTAAAACTTGCTTATTCGGTACTCCATAAGTTGTTTGTGGTGCTGCATTTGGTTTATTTGGAGCTCCAAAAGCTGTTTGGTATGCTAAAATTTGTTTATTTGGTGCTTCATAATTCGCTTGAGGTGCGAAATTTTGCCTGTTTGGCACTCCATAAGTTGTTTGTGGTGCGAAAATTTGCCTATTTGGGGATCCATAAATTGTTTGAGGTGCAGAAATTTTTGGGGCTCTCAGGTAAGGATTTGGGAAGTTAGATAATTTAGAAGGATTAGATGGCTGGCGAAAGGATGGTCCTAATGGTTCTGCGTTTATTGGAGGTCCATAAACAGTTTGAGGAGTTCCATATCTTGTCGAAGGGGGACCTTGTCTTGCTCTTGAAGAGTACTGTTCACAAGATACATACTCCACAATAAGAACTAACCATATTAAAAGCTGAAAAAATATTGAAAAATTGTACATTTTAGTAAAAATAGTAATAATCGAAAGCTTTGATTTTTCCTTCGGTTCATTACGTTCGTATCTCGACTAGCAAGGTAATTACATTTCTCATAAAAGTGCATAAGACTCCGTGAACTTTGAAATATTAAAGGAAATAAATCGAGTCGAGTTCGCGAAAGGCTTTTTATCCATCGAGTCGACTCTAAACGAAATAAAAATATAAGGGTATAAAAATATTTCCGAATAAAGTGTGATATACACGTCACTTTGCTCGTCTGGAGAATGTAAATCAAAGTACTCTATACGCGTCGAGTTTGAAATTCACGGTGGGGAATCCTCGTAAAATTCCAAAACACAGTAGAAAGCCGATTTATATTTTTTTTTGTTACTTTGTTGTTGCCTTTGCAATCTTCTTGGCCTCTGCCATTAATTCATTTTTGTACCCATTATTAAAATAAACAGCTGTTCAAAAGTTTCATTAAATTCGATTTTTAAAGCTAGAGTTCCGATTTTCCATCAGCTAGAATTTAGTCCCGAATACTGGGAGATTTAGAAATATCCTTAACTTTTGAATAGGTGTTTAGGTAAATGAGTAGTTATCATTTTTGTATAAAGAAAAATTAAATAAAAAACACTCTCACCTTCTTCATTGCTAAGACCTCAAAAACCAACTAAACCTCGAGCCAACAAAATAGGGATTTATATATGAGCAATTATTTTTTCCAATCAATTTGTATTCCAAAAGAGACTCAAACGGTCTTACGTGCATGAGGTGGTCACGTCTTCGGTAACGCATTGTTTGTTTATTTTTAAACGCTCTCAATGGTTTTTGTTTTTGACCTATAAAATTCGCTTTTACGCCAAAGGTTTTCTGCAAAGCCGATCGAACATTTTTGGCGGGTGACACAACAAGCAAACGAAATTCGCGGTTTTGAAACGGATCTGTGCGTAAAATATTCATGAAAATCGATGCAGCATAATCGCAACTGACAAGCCTGCTTCATAAACATATTACATTATAATAATGGGTAAAAGTTATCTACTGTGTACACCTTGTTTTGCTTCTATTTTTGTCAATGCAGAGTAAATTATACTGTGGGTAAATTAAACAGTGTTTAGTAAAGAAGTTGCAGAGTTATATAAGTTATATCTTCCCTTAATTCACGGTAATATGGACACCAAATTGATCCCAATTGCTAGATTCTCTATAAGCAATCAAAATCGTCCCTTTCGGATTTATTTTGTATTCGACGATTGTTCAGAATCATTTCTAATTCCTGCTGAAGCATTCTAAAAGTGTTCTGAACAGTTCTAAATTGTTTTTTTGTCAAAAAAATTGTCAATTTTTATTCATTCTGAAATATTCAAAATTGTTCAGAATCATTTCTAATTCGTTTTGAAGCATAGTAAAAGTGTTCTGAACAGTTCTAATTCGTTCTGAACAGTTCTACATGGTTCTGGTCAATTTTTATTCATTCTGAAATGTTCAAAATTGTTCAGAATCATTTCTAATTCGTTTTGAAGCATAGTAAAAGTGTTCTGAACAGTTCTAATTCATTCTGAACAGTTCTACATAGTTCTGGACAATTTTAATTCATTCTGAAATGTTCAAAATTGTTCAGAATCATTTCTAATTCGTTTTGAAGCATTCTAAAAGTCTTCTGAACAGTTCCAATTCGTTCTGAACAGTTCTGCATGGTTCTGGACAATTTTAATTCACTCTGAAACGTTCAAAATTGTTCGGAATCATTTCTAATTCGTTCTGAAGCATTCTAAAAGTGTTCTGAACAGTTCTAATTCGTTCTGAACAGTTCTACATTGTTCTGGACAATTTTAATTCACTCTGAAACGTTCAAAATTGTCAGAATCATTTCTAATTCGTTCTGAACCATTCTAAAAGTTATCTTCTGTGTACACCTATTGTTTTGCTTCTATTTTGTCCATGCAGAGTAAATTAAACAGGGTTTAATAAAGAAGTTGCAGAGTTATATAAGTTATATCTTCCCTACATTGACGGTAATATGGACACCAAATTGATCCCAATTGCTGGATTCTCTATAAGCAATCAAACTCGTCCCTTTCGGATTTATTTTGTATTCGACGCGTCGCAAAGAAAACACTTTTTTTTCATACTGGCAAGATTAGCGGACTCCCAACGACATCCTACATTTCATATTATCACTTGCTTGAATCACTTCCTTTGGAGGCTCTCTGAGATTCCATTTAGCCGTTCGTGAAAAGAGAAAATGTACCACCCCTCGAGACTGCCATCAAACTGAGTGTAAAATATCTATCTCATATATCCAAGTAGCAAGCTCCATTTATTCGTATTTATAAAAAAAATGATATGTAAAAAAAAACACCCTGTTAATAAGTCATTATACCCGTGCAACCCGATGCAGCATGCGCAATTTTAATCCCTTATTATTATATGTAGTTCTCAGTGCATAACATTCCTACCTTAACAATGGGGATTATAATTCAAGTTTGTACTTACAATGGTCCCTATTAATGACAACACACATCCAAGTTTCGTATCTAATGAATATGCATTAACACGGCTTTACTGGCAAACATGTTAACATAATATTAATAATTTCATGAAATGTTGTACAAATTTCGTATTGCCGAAGCTTCGAAAAGTTGATTGGGGTGCTATGAACTTATTACGAATTTGAATTTAATTTCAATGCGATTGTTGGTAAATTAATTATATGTAATTTTAATTGGAGATATACATGGCGTTCGAAAAATAGACGGAGATGTTTTAGAGGGTGATTCACAAACCAGTCACTTATATAGACGCCAATGTTATTTTATGGAGTAAGAAAAGCTCCATCTGGGGATCTGGTCCAAAACTAATTGCCCATAAAAGAAGTTGGCAGAAGTGTTAAATCACTTGTACCAATATGTTTTTTAATATTAATATGAACTAAAACAAAGTTTTTAAAAATAAATCAAAATTTATTAAGCTACCATGAAACTAAATCCATAGCAATATAAGTAATAATAATGAGTAAAACATGGAAAACCAAAATTAAAACGTTTCTCATGAACGCGTTTTCTTATGATGAGTAACATGGGGTCCATTTCACTGAATTCCGTAAATAATATTTAATGCCTGTATCCACTTTTTAAACTGTTCAATAACCTTATTGTGATGGAAACAAATGCCGAATTTTATCATTATATTTGCAATTTTTGCAACACAACATTTTTTAATATAAGGCATGATTATTTACACATACACCACGACACAGCACTCAAACTTGAAACTTCAAATACATAAGAAATGAAATGAAACGCCTAGGTAAATGTCACTCAACTAGGGATTCACACATTTCAAACGCAAAATGTAAAGTCCCTAGGTACAATTGTATTAGATTGCCATCTATGGATCTGGTCCAAAAAAAAAATTTTTACTCCACCTTGAGCCATTTACGTGAAACGTCTATAAGGTGACTGGTCTGTGGGGTGATTCCTTGTTCGAAAATATGAAAAAAAGTTTCTGTAAACATGGGTCCGGAAATGCAAGGGTGCATTTTTGAGACGCCCTGTACAACATTTTAAAATCGACTGGGCTTTGAGCCGGAGTGGTCGTCACAAAGTGCAACTTCTGTGATTGAAGTTTTAGTTTATCCTCGACGGATTAAACCGTGTGGGTTTCAAACATCATCAATGGAATAGCTCGAAACTTTATCAATCGCTTTTACACCGTTAGCAATAGCACATGCTAAATTAGTTTGACGAATGGCTCATTGAATTAGATAGAATTTTCAACACTCTAAACTAATTTTTTACAACACTTTCACATTACCAAAAATTGAAGAGAAAGGCAGTAACTCATCTAGTACTAATTGATTGAATATTTTGAATATCGAATTGACATGTCAAACAGGGAAATTTTCGGTTTGTGGCTGAAGAAAACAACCGGAAAATCCTCTTTGTCTTTGTACAAATAATACCTGTATCTGTTCGGCGGTAAGATATATCAAAATCAATAATCCATTCACGTCTCATCAATTATTGATGCCCCTCGAATTCTAATCCCAAAACTTATTATCGTGACTCTGATCTATACCTACATTTGCTTCAGTTGATGGAACACGTCAATGCGGAAAAGTCATTTTACAATGCAGATCGGGATATTTTTATCTTGCGTATAACAAAATGCGGTATATTTTTAGTGGACCATTGAGAGATGTGTCTAGACAATTTAACGACATATATTTCTAATTCAATTATGTTCTACCAATAATGTGTTTATAGAAAAAGGAAAGTGCCCGGGTTAGTAACGTATAACTGGCAATTATTTTTATAACACAGTGTAATAAAATTAATCACGTCTGTCGCGGGTATTTTAGTTATTTCGTTTCGTAATATTTAATTGAAATTAAATATTCCGTTAACAACTTTATTATTTCAAAGAACGTGTCGCGGTTTTTAAAGAATTCGGCAATATCGACTTGCTCGTTTCGTCGAGTAGAATTTTCCAGTCGAAATTCCAGTCGAAGTTCGTAGATAAAGTATCGTAAGGTACTCGTAAAAAATATTTTTGTTCCAAAAGACTCATCACTAAAAAGCGGAATATATGCAAAAAAATTGATAATATATGCGTATATATATGCAACGAATTATTTAAAAATATGCAGTAATTTTTTGAGAAAATATCAAAATTAGTTCTGGACAGTTTTAATTCACTCTGAAACGTTCAAATTTGTTCAGAATAATTTCTAATTCCTTCTGAAGCATTCTAAAAGTGTTCTGAACAGTTCGAATTCATTCAGAAGCGTTTTCAATTGTTCTGAACATATGAAAATTCATTCTAAAGCATTGTGAATTGTTTTGAACAATCTTAATTGATTGTAGGGCGTTTTTAAATGTACTGAACAGTTTTTATTCGATATGGATCATTATAAATTGCTCAGAAATTTTCTAAATTGATTCAGAATATACATATAAATAAAAAATTAATGCAATAATTTTCAAAAAATAACAAAAATTTGCATTGATTTTCAAGAAAATAACTAAAGTAGGTATATGCAATGAAATTTCAAAAAATATCAAAAATTGGCATTGATTTTCAAAAAAATATCAAAAATTATATAGCATTGATTTTCAAGAAAATATCAAAAATATTCAATTATTTTTAAAAAATATTAAAATTATGCAATAATTTTCAAAAAAATATCAAAATTATGCAATAATTTTCAAAAAAATATCAAAAATATGCAATGTTTGTAAAATGATCAAAATTGAATCTATAAACAAAAAGTAAGTAGTAGGTAAGTAAATAAATATCTACATATATGCTAAAATATTCAATTTTTTTCAAAATATGCAAAAACTTGACAAATCGCTAAATATATGCAAATATTGTGTAGGTATAGTATATGCACTTTGCATATATTCCGCTCTTTACTCATCACAGTTTGTTAATTACGTGTTTTAAGAATATAATGCTTGTTTTCCAATTTAGATTCTTCGTGCTTGTGACATGGAAAAAGCAAATCTTTTAATATACAGGGTGAGTCACGCTCAACGGGATTGAGTATTGTATGCAAATGGTAAGTAACCGGTAACTCACCCTGTAGATTCTAAAATAATTAAAATTTCTATGTGAATAGCTCCAAGATCCTGAAAATAATGCGAGTTTATATGAGTTTACGGACGCTGTTTATTATTAACAGGCGGTTATATAAATCCGAAACTTTTCGCAGGATTCCTGCGTATACCCCTATTTACTTTCAAATTTCTTAAATAACTTGAGAGGAAGTTTAGCAATATTAATTAGGTATTACTATCTCCCAGCTAAAATTTATCGTTATAATAAAGGATATTTTTTGCGATTTTTAGGTGAATCCTTTGCGTGTTTCTAAGCGTTCGTTAATTAAATATTTGGCAACGAAATATGTATAGTTACAGCGAGTTAATGAATTTATTTGGTTTGGTTCGAAAATGTTCGAGTAGAAAATTGTCAACGTATGAGCCGTGTTAATTTTCGAATGGTGAAACTTTCCGAAACTCTAACAGGTCGACAATTAATCAAAAAAACAAATAAATAACTTGTTGAAGTCTCGCCGAATGAAGATTTATTAAACACGACAGGTGCTTCGGGCTGTTGGTAAAATATTAACGATATCAAACTTTTCCTGACGGATGATAGAAAGGGAAGTTCATTTAAAATTTTCCAACTTTGCCGGATTGTTAGGAATTGATGGGAGAGGTGATTTCTACATTTTCTAATTTGAACAATCGTCTGTGAGATTATTCGATCGATTTTCCCTGGCACTTCTCTGCAGTGTCAAGCGCCATTACTCTCCATTTTATCAGCTACAAATACCATTTGTCGCGCTCCGAAATAGAAATAATTTAAGGAAACGGTGATTATGATCGTAATTGATTCTCCCAACATTCGAGTTAATTCCCGATAGGATGTCTCCTTCGAACATTTTAGAGCGAAATTGACAAGAATTTAATTAGTTTCATTTTCGAGTCGTAAACAAGTACTTTGCAAAGCAAATACGGAAAATGAGTTCAATTAAGTCGAAGGGAAGGGTGTTTGGATCGACGAGTTAGTAACCATGGGAAGGCGCGTAAGGAAAAAAAGATAATGCTTTCGGAATAATCGATTTTTCAGGAACGGATTTCGAATAGGACCCAAACCTTAAACTCTATTCCAACTAAAATGAGAATTTGGTGATATTCCTGTCTTTTCCACGCAGATCAAAATTTCCCTAGTGTCAATGTTAATTCTCCCATTCGACTAGGGGAATTTTACGGCGCGCGGTTGAAATCTTAGATTTTGAAGATACGCTGTTGCCATATGCCTTTGCAAATTTCAGTCACCAAATCGCGCTCGTTGTAGTTAACTCGTTAACCTACAATTTGTTAATTTTGTGATTTTTAAAAGGCGATTTTGGCCTCTTTTTATTGTTTAAATTCCTCTATTTACAACTTTTTCATTTGTAAACATAACCTTCAAATAACCATATAACCTGAAAATCAGTAATAGACAGGATTTCAATTGCAAACAGGCAACGTTGGGATCGTAACCTCGTTTTAAATTTGTCATTTTAGTTGGAATAGAGTTTATCTGATTTTCAATGCGTACACCATTGACATTGACAATTGACAGTTGACACTATGCATTTGGCACTTGACAGATGACGGAAGGTTTAGAAACTCTGGGAATCACTAATCTGTTGTGTGACATTTTCGTTGTGAAACTGTTGTTGTATTTTTATATCATTGTTAATGTTTATTTAGACTAGTAAAATACGCGAAGAGCAATAAACGCCTGTGGGATTTGAGCCGTAAACTCTTTATATTTACTTTTTACGAGCGTCATAACGCCATAACTGAACGAAAATATATTCATATTTAATAGTAAATTTGATAGGTACGACTGCCCGCGCGAATGAAATAAAATTAGATGACTTCTGTTTGTAAGAATTTATTTTATTAGGAAAACAACGGGATTTTTACCCTCTAATTAAGGTTGCACATACAAGATTTTTGACTTTGCCAGGTTTTTTTACGAGCAGGAAATTCTTTAAAAGGAAAATTGAGTGAAATTTAATGAAGCAAATAATCCGTTAAATATTTAGTTTGCCACGAAAGGGATCCCGTACAGCCTCCCGAAAGCGAAAGCAAACAATTCTTCTCTAATATCATTTATTTTCTCCAACTACAAAAGTCCGCTAAAATAAATAAGGCGTTAAGTAATCACGCCGGAAAATTCGCCCAAGAAACCGCTTTCTGGATTTTAGGAAATTAAGCTGCCCTGTTGCGAAAATTTATGTACTATGCCAAAAAATCTGCCTTTTATTCCGCTTTAAATTGCCTATAGTTCGTTCACTCTTATTTAGACGTGACGTCACAAGCAAAAGTTTTTAATGTGAAGTAGGTACATTTACAGGATAGCACATACAGTATGGAAAAGCTCACTATATCAGTTATTGTAGATAATAACAAAAAAAACGTCTTTAAAAAAGTTGTAGATACTTTTATGCTGCATACAAAAAGACATTAGAATTCTTAATGCATATTTTATAATTCTTTATATATTTATACAGGGCGTTGCGTTTTGCCTTGGCAGACCAAACATATACTTTTTTATATGGAAAGCCCTTTTTTTGTTCAAAAATTGAATTTAGGTCATCTTCAGCTTTCCTAAACTACATGGTGTCCCAGCGAAAGGTAGCCCATTTAATCAGCTTGTAATTTTTAAACGCCCAATCATAAAAACATGCAGTTTTCTCAGATATGTTTTATTTTGCTATAAGTTTTGTTTCAGTGACATAGAAATTTTGTATCAGCTGTACAGGGTGTATTATCAAAATCCCCTCTTTTCAATTCACATTAACCAATTTTTTTCAAGTGAAACACCCTGTATATATTGACGTCATCTGAAAGATACACTCTTCTACTTTTTAAAAATGTATAATTTCTACATGTTATTTTACAAACAAAGAAGTTATTTAACTTTGAAGAACATAATGCAAATCGCCTTAATTAAAATAAAATTTACAACAAATTTTAAATTTTCCATTTTAAAGTAGCTTTATCAGCATTTTTGAATGGGTTTTCGTTATGAAACATATTTAATAATAAACATTTTCTTTTTCAATTAAACATGTTTTATACGTTTCACTAATGTTATGTTTCACAAAGTTACAAGTTGATTGAATGGGCTACCTTTCGCTGGGACACCCTGTATGATATAATAATTTAATGTTATACAGAGTGGTTTAAAAGTTATGGCAACTTTTCCACGAAAATCGTACTAAGTTTACAAATCTGTAGAAACTAAATAGATTGAATTTTGTATATGTATATTGTCCTTATTTACAAAATGTTTTTCTACTTAGTAACTTTACATTTTAATAGCTAGTAATATTAAATATACGTTTTTATATTTGATGGGAATATTGTTGGAAATGATGCTTGAAGATTTGTATCTCTTTAAAAGTTTTTAACAAGACGAATGTAGGTAAACTTACTAAAAGGATGTATCGCATAACTGAGTCGCTTGTTAGCGTCGCTTGTTATAGGAGTATTTATGTAAAATACCGGAAAGCAAAATAGTTCCTTATTGGCTAAATAAAGATAGGTAGAATAGCTATGTAAGAGCGTGTGGGTTGATAAAATTTTACTTTGAATAGGTCGCATTTCCAGCCTGATTAGGTATTAAGCGTACGTATTTTTCTCTTCGGTATTTTTTCTCTACTCTGTACTTTCCTATGAATAAAAAGGGACATTCATTATCTAGGATGAACTAAACGATTAAAAAAATATAACTTAATTTTGTTAAGTAATTATAATTAATAACATCATCCATCTTAATCAAAATGAAGGCGAAACTTCCGTATAATAAAGTTTGTTGGAAATATCCAAGATGAAATTTTTAGTTGGATAGAATAATGGTTTTGGATTCTCGGCTTATTAGATTATTTTAATTAATTTTTTTTAATTATTTAACTTAAGTAGATTAAAATTAAAAAATGCATGATCTCGTTAAGCGAAAAGTTTGTAATGAAATTTTCTTACTTATTTCAAATTGCTTTTGCTTTAACGATAAATCGAAATTTTTCGCAATATTTTAACCTTCGCCCTTTGGTATTCAAAATGACGCTACTTATAATAAAATGAGGATTTTAATAAATCCATATCTCGGTGTGCCGCGGGACAAAAATTTCTCATTTTAATCTCACATTAAAAAACATGCTTTGCGATTCGGAATCCATTTCGCATTAAAGAAATTTCATCTTCTACCTACCAACTAAATAAGATTCGTAGTCGAAAGTTTCTTACATTTTACGTGATAAAAAATTGTAATAAAGTAAGTAAGTACATTTATATTGCAATTTTTCTAATGTTATTTTTGTTACATTGCGGTATAGAATCGATTTAATTTTCTTGTTTCGAATTAACGCGTACTTAAAAAACTCGCATTAAATTTCTTAATCATTTTCCAACTTTCCATTCGAGCGCAGAATATCAAATATGAATCCGAGGTTGTGAAAATACGTTGTATAAATTTACATAAAAAGGCAATTCGAGAATATTACACGGCAAGGAAAAACCATAATTTCCAAAAACTGTCCGCCTTTAAAACCTTTAAATTGAAAAAAAGCAAACGATACATTTTTAAATTGTGTATTGAGGCGTATATTGTACTTAAAGGCTTAAATGATACAACTTATTTCTTATTTTATGAATAAAATACAACGTACACTGAAAAAATTATTTACATGTAATAAATTTGATGTAAGATTTACCAAAGTATTTGATCTAATTTAATTAAACATTTTTTAATATATTAATATTTTTCTTTTTTAATTGAACATCCTGTATCTTGAAAACTCTGCATTTCCGGATGCATGTTAATAGAAACTTTTTTTATATTTTTTAACAATGAATCACCAGAAATATATTTTTGTTTCCTTGTAATAGTTTTGTGATTTCGCAATTTTTGTAGTGAATGTGAAGAAAAAAATGGTAAAAAATTTTATTAAAAAAAGTAAAATACATCAAATAGTAAATAAGTAAGTAAGTACAAACAATCACAAAAATTAATGCTTGTTAAGCCGATTCCGCATCATTTTGAAACCCTTTTCCGGCGATGGAGCCATTTCGGGCGCAATATCGGATAAAACTCGACCAGTTACTGTCGGTTTTCAAAACGTTTCCGTTGCCAATTACGATTAAAAGGGCTTTAGCTCTTGTCAGGGCGACGTTGAATCGCTGCAAATAAACCAAAAGATTTTATAAGTAAAACAATCGATGTCGAGAAGGCGGGAGATTGTAAAGAACTTAAACGTTAATTGGAAAATAAACGGGTAAAAATTAAGACGTCCCGGCGAAATGGGCCGTTTAAAACAATCCCGTTTTGTCGTAATTCAGGAAACGAACTGTTTGGAAAAATCTCCATCGTTTATTGGCTAATTATCATTTTATAGAATTAGGTACGCGTGGATCTGGTGGAGTTCAATTGGTCCCCGCGGTCAAATTTACCCAAATATAATCCTTTTTCGACTCGAAAGCTATCAGTCAATTGGTCCCCAATACCGGATTAAGGGTTTCTAGGAAGGACCGATGGGAATATTTATAATTTCAAAATTCTCTGGCAAATTTCGATTATGTATTTTCATTTCGTAGTACAATTTAATGAGGATTTTATGATTAGGGGAAATTTTTTGACTTCTGTCTTTTTTTTCTATTTCAATATAGGGAAAATCCCATCCCTTCCAGTATACTTCTAGAAAATTAGGTGTACTTTTCATAATAACAAATTTCGATATTGTAAAATATGAAGGTACTTTACTCTTGAGCAAAATTCACATTTTTTGACATACCTCTTATAAGATTGATAAAATTTGATTTTTGATGATTGCATCTTCGATATTAGATCATGCAGAACTTTTTGTAAAGAATAACTATTTCGTAAAATTAATAATAAAGTTTCCCATATGTTGCCAACTATTTTTTGAAATCCGTTCGTATATTAAAACTAAAATAATTCTTTTTTTGTGCAGAATTTTTCTTTTAATATATATTGTACCAATTGTATATATTTTAAATTACTAATGCTTAGATATAAAATATTTTTTAACACTAAAAGCTGCATTTTGTCCAAATTCTCTCAGCTATGTAAGTACACCAGAAGATGTTAGCCAAATGATAGTTATTCATGCAATGTAAAATCTTATCTAATCGGATTTGGAATATTTTGACCGCGGGGACCAATTAGCCCATTAAATTTTGAAACTGGGGACCAATCGATCTGTAGGATTATGGAACCCCGCTGACAAAAATGACCGCGTGGATCAATCCTATTTAGTTCCTGCAACTAAAAAATTTCAACCTGTTCTATTTCGTAGGTAGGTGAGTATCTAATTAATATGTAGTTGCCACTAGTTGCTTGGTTATTGGTTCAGTAAAAAATTTTAGGAACCTTTTTTTGAAATTTCTGGCAACTATTAGACATCATCAAAAACCGATTACAGTTATGAGAAGATGAAAAATGAAATTAACAATTCGCCACGCAACTTTTTCCCTGCTGCTTTCGCGTTGTTCGCATAATTAAAAAGCGAACGAAAACGCATAGTTACAGAGCAATAATCGAGTTAATTCTCTTTCCAGAAATTTATTACTCTACTGTCTATGCGCCTGGTAAATTCGTTCTAATACAAAGTAATATTAAAATTGCATTGGATGCAACTGCGCTTTTATTCTGTTAAAGGACGTATCAAGGGAATTTTCGTTGCGCTTTGTTTTTTATCATCCCCGTCGGTTCATTATTCCTAATGTTAATTAGAAGGAAACTCCTAAAATGCTAGGAATTAAAAAAATTGTATATACCTTGGGATTTTTCAGGAAACCCAACTGGCACTTCTTGTCGATTTCTTCGAATTTGTGGTTGTTTTTAGACCGCACTGTCGATATTATGACGATCAGTTTTTCTTTTCCTTGAAATTCCTCCACAGATCCCACTGACAACGAGCTCCAATTATTCTTCCTCACAGCCGTTCTCAATTTTTCAGCCTAAAATAATATCAGAAATTTCTGTACATACGCGCTCAAGTGAGCATAACCTCTGAAATTTTATTGCGAACAATAAAGGGTTTTTCAACGCAGATTCAAATACCTTTGATCTTCCTAGAAGCCACCCTACCAAAACCTATTCCTATTCTTTAAGCCGATGCTCGTAAAAAATATTTATAAGGGTAGTTTAAGGACGTTTACAAGGGTCTGCATCGGTCAAACTTTATATATTTTTTCAAAATCGGGACAAGCTGTATATGTCTCATTATTAAAGAGCGGAATATATGCAAAAAAATTGCTAATATATGCGCATATTATATGCAACGATTTATTTAAAAATATGCAGTGATTTTTAAGAAAATATCACAATTAGTTCTGGGCAGTTTTAATTCACTCTGAATCGTTCAAATTTGTTCAGAAGCATTCTAAAAGTGTTCGGAACAGTTCTAATTCGTTCTGGACAGTTCTACATTGTTCTGGACAGTTTTAATTCATTCTGAAACGTTCAAAATTGTTCAGAATCATTTCTAATTCCTTCTGAAGCATTCTAAAAGTGTTCTGAACAGTTCTAATTCGTTCAGAAGCGCTTTAATTGTTCTGATCATATCAAAATTCATTCTAAAGCATTGTGAATTGTTTTGAACAATCTTAATTGATTCTAGGGCGTTTTTAAATTTTCTGGACAGTTTTTATTCAATATGGATCATTATAAATCGTACAGACATTTTCTAAATTGATTCAGAATATACATATAAATAAAAAATAAATGCAATAATTTTCAAAAAAATATCAAAAATTTGCATTAATTTTCAGGAAAGTTTTCAAAAATATGCAATGATTTTCAAAAAATATCAAAAATTTTCATTGATTTTCAAGAAAATATCAAAATTATTCAATGATTTTCAAAAAATACCAAAATTATGCAATAATTTACAAAAAATGTCAAAAATTTGCACTGATTTTCAAGAAAATATCAAAAATATTCAATGATTTTCAAAAAATATCAAAAATTTGCAGTGATTTTCAAAAAAATATCAAAATTACCTATGCAATAAGTTTCAAAAAATTATCAAAAATATTCAATGCATGTAAAATGATCAATCTTGATCAAATTGATTGATTAATTAAATATTCCGCTCTTGACTAATTATTTTTAAATTATAGCCACCATACATATATACATATTTAACCTGTAGGTATTTTAAAAAACTCTTACAATTTGCCTACAATACTCCGGCTAGTTGAGCATGACTCACCCTGTATACAGAGTGTCCCAAATTCTACAAAATTAATACCAAATTCACTTTTTAATTACCTGTTTTCTGTAAGGTGTGATTATTCCCACGTCCTCCTCCTTGATCGGATAACCCTTCACTTTATTGCCGAAGATTTTTTTCAAATAACTCACGACTACTTCGATTTCTTGCACATTAAAGAAGCTGCAACAAATTAATTAATTAGAAAATCGTATTTTTCGAATTCGTTTTCCGCGTCCGACGATTTTTCAGGACAGCAACGAAGTGATAATAATTTAAATGAACTTCAGGCGCCGCCGGCGCGACCGGCGGGTGAACTTCGGGATAGTTTGGCGCTGTTTTTTTAATAACCGTCCATCTTACTTTGCATTTTGACGATCATTTAAATTATCTCATTCGTAGGACGTAAAATGCGATTATCGTCAGTTTGAAATTCGACCGGGTAATCGCTAGATTTCGCAATTTCTTTTGGAAAATTGTTTACTATATATGTTATAGGTAAAGAGCAGAATATATGCAAAAAAATTGGTAATAAAATTTTGAATTTAAGGATTTTTAAGATTTTTAAGATTTTTCAGATTTTTCAGATTTTTCAGATTTTTAAGATTTTTAAGATTTTTAAGAAAAAATAGTTCTGGGCAGTTCAACACTGAATCGTTCAAATTTATTCAGAATCATTTCAAAAATTCTTTCTGAAGCATTCTAAAAGTGTTCTGAACAGTTCTAATTCGTTCTGGACAGTTCTACATTGTTCTGGACAGTTTTAATTCATTCTGAAACGTTCAAATTTGTTCAGAATAATTTCTAATTCGTTCTGAAGCCTTCTAAAAATGTTCTGAACAGTTCTAATTCGTTCGGGACACTCTGAAACGTTCAGAATCATGTCTAATTCGTTCAGAAGCGTTTTAAATTGTTCTGAACATATCAAAATTCATTTTAAAGCATTGTGAATTGTTTTGAATAATCTTAATTGATTCTAGGGCGTTTTTAAATGTTCTGGACAGTTTTTATTTATTGATAATACTGCTAATCAACATGAAGTTGTCTGGATCATGATAAATTGCTCAGAAATTTTCTAAATTAATTCAGAATAAACATATAAACAAAAAAAAAATAATTTTCAAAAAGATATCAAAAATTTGCATTGATTTTCAAGAAAATATAATAATTATGAAATTAAATTTTCAAAAAATATCAAAAATATGCAATAATTTTCAAAAAATATCAAAAATTAGCAGCGCTTTCCAAAAAAATAACAAAATTATGCAATAATTTTCAAAAAAAATATAAAAAATATGCAATGTATGTAAAATTATCAAAATTGATCAAATTGAATGTATAAACAAAAAGTAGTAAGTACATAAATATCTACATACTTATATGCTAAAATATGCAAAATTTTCAAAATATTCAAAAACTGGACAAATCGTTAAATATAGGCAAATGTTGCATATATTTGTATATTGTATTGTATATATATGCATTTTGCATATAATCCGCTCTTTAGTTATAGGTATATTTTTACTAACTTTTGATATCGAACGGAGTATAATTTAAGTATAAGCACACCATAAGTCTTACCTAGGTGAGGTTTTTTCTCTAACATCTTCACCTTCAACGTGATGGAATACAATCGGAAATTGCTCGTTTTTGAGCTGCTCCCACCCGACAAACAGATCGGTGAAATCATTCCCAGCAGCGATTAATTGACCGCAGTAGAACAATTCATTGGGCACCGTCAATATGGCGCTGTGCGACCTGTAATTCCTGACCAATTTGGTGACGAATCGATTGTCGTAGGAATTATCGGACCTACTCCTGGCGTACACGTCGCAGGTGTTGATCAACCGCTCCAGCAAAGACACCCCTGAAATTGCGAATCTCAATAAACAAGTATGATCGATCGCCGAAAGGACCCACCGTATCCGCAATGCCTGGCGAAGCCCGATTGCACAACAGGTCCCAATTGCTTCGGATCGCCGGCCAATACGATTTGGCCCGTTAATTTGCCGGGCGATTGTGCGTTAGATAAGATCCCGGCTATCGGTATTAGAGTCTGGGTCTCCGTCGAGTAGCCGCTCTCGTCTATAAAGACGTGAGTAAAGTGGCCCATGGGAGTTCCCCCGTTCACCAACCTTAAATTAAAATCGACCATTGGCGAAACTCGCAACACCCAGTAGAAAACTGCGTGAACTTAGCATCCCCAGCACCATCAAGAGTGCTGATTATACAGGGTGGCCCAGAACTCACGACCCACCGGGAAATGCCTTATGGAAACGACAATGGAGATGCCAAAACTGCAGCCGAAGACATGAAAAAGTTAATTATTTGGTAAATAAGGAGGTTTAAAATCGACCAATCCCAGTAGCAGTTCACATATGCGAAAATGACGTGAATTAGCTATACACCAATTTGACATTATTGAAAGATTCTATGTCTATTTCACATTGAAGGTTAACAAAAGCTGTCAAAATCAGCTGCTACTGTTAATCAAGGATTTACTATTTAATGACGATTTAATGATTTACAATAATTTCAAATTGTTACAGCTCAATCAGCTATTGATTCAAAAGTGGTTCAAATCGATTGATCGATTTTTTGTTCGATTTTTAAGTAAATCGTTGATTAATAGTCGCAGCTGATTTTGGCAGATTTTGTTAACCTTCAATGTGAAATAGACATAGAATCTTTCAATAATGTCAAATTGGTGTATTGCTAATTCACGTCATTTTCGCATATGTGAACTGCTACTGGGATTGGTCGATTTTAAACCTCTTTATTTGGGTGGAGTTCAATTGGTCCCCGCGGTCAAATTTACCCAAATATAATCCTTTTTCGACTCGAAAGCTATCAGTCAATTGGTCCCCAATACCGGATTAAGGGTTTCTAGGAAGGACCGATGGGAATATTTATAATTTCAAAATTCTCTGGCAAATTTCGATTATGTATTTTCATTTCGTAGTACAATTTAATGAGGATTTTATGATTAGGGGAAATTTTTTGACTTCTGTCTTTTTTTTTCTATTTCAATATAGGGAAAATGCCATCCCTTCCAGTATACTTCTAGAAAATTAGGTGTACTTTTCATAATAACAAATTTCGATATTGTAAAATATGAAGGTACTTTACTCTTGAGCAAAATTCACATTTTTTGACATACCTCGTATAAGATTGATAAAATTTGATTTTTGATGGTTGCATCTTGGATTTTAGATCATGCAGAACTTTTTGTGAAGAATAACTATTTCGTAAAATTAATAATAAAGTTTCCCATATGATGCCAACTATTTTTTGAAATACGTTCGTATATTAAAACTAAAATAATTCTTTTTTTGTACAGAATTTTTCTTTTAATATATATTGTACCAATTGTACATATTTTAAATTACTAAATGCTTAGATATTAAATATTTTTTAACACTAAAAGCTGCATTTTGTCCAAATTCTCTCAGCTATGTAAGTACACCAGAATATGTTAGCCAAATGATAGTTATTCATGCAATGTAAAATCTGATCTAATCGAATTAGGAATATTTTGACCGCGGGGACCAATTAGCCCATTAAATTTTGAAACTGGGGACCAATCGACCTGTAGGATTATGGAACCCCGCTGACAAAAATGACCGCGGGGACCAATTGACCAACACCGCTTTATTTACCAAAGAAATAACTTTTTCATGTCTTCGGCTGCAGTTTTGGCATCTCCATTGTCGGTTCCATAAGGCATTTCCCGGTGGGGCGTGAGTTCTGGGCCACCCGTATAGAGTTAGTTTACCTGGCTGCAGTGACGATAGTGGTAATTAGTATTCTATATTTCAGCAATTCCTCCATCGCTGGAATGTAGAATGTGCCGTCTTTAGCGACGTTGATGATATCGCCCAATCGTTTGTATCGTTTTTCGAGCGCAGAGGCGTAAAATCTTCCCAGCAACCTGAACAGCTCGCTCTTGGGGATGATGTCCACTAATCGATAGGCTATTTCATTAGCGGCCGAGTTGGACGGGGCGCATAACAGTATTTTGCTGTTCGGGTAATTCCTCCATATCTGTAATTGCAGTAATGTAGATAAGAGTTTATTGTCTGTATCGCAAGCCCCGGCGCCCATTAAATCTCGCAATTGAAGTTGCCAGCCGAGCGACTAGATTAAAACATTTTTGCGGGAACTTATCGGAGTTAATGGTACACCGTTGCATTATTAAGGTTCGGCTAATTTGCGTACCTGATAGGCGGCTTCCACGACAACAACGGTTTTCCCCGTGCCGGGCGGGCCGAAGATGACGAAAGGAAAATTTTTATGGGGCATGATGCTCCTCACCGCCGTTCGCTGCTCGTCGTTCAGCAGTCTATTAGCGAAGTTTATGCTAGAAAAAAGAGGAGCGAGTCGAATTCGAGTGGGATCTGAGTTAAAACGGAGTGCTTACTTCACATCGGAGTTGAGTAATATAATTTCGCCTAGGCTGGGGAACAGGCTGTGAACGATCTGGTGGGCTTCAGCCAGTAGAAGAGCTTGCTTCTCCGCTCTGATCGATCGCCGGTTGAACCCGAACTCGATCACGTAGAGTCTCTTGTTCAGGAATATCTCATCGAATCTAAAACTCCCACAATTAGCCAGACTTATTCGTAGTGGAATAAGAGTAGTTACTTTCGATTTAATCCCACGTGGATGACTTCCTCCATGACGTGGTGCACGTAACCTTCGTATTTGACTTTGGCGTGTTTGCTTTCTTTAACGTAGATTCTGTCGAATACTAAAATGGAAGGCCTGTCTTCAGCCAAACCTGGTACCTGTATAATTCAGATATTTTAGAGGGTGATTGTCTTTGGTGCGGTGTTGGTCAATTGGTTCCCACGGTCATTTTTGTCAGCGGGTTTCCATAATCCTACAGGTCGATTGGTCCCCAGTTTCAAAATTTAATGGGCTAATTGGTCCCCGCGGTCAAAATAATTCTAATCCGATTAGATAAGATTTTACATTGCATGAATAACTATCATTTGGCTAACATATTCTGGTGTACTTACATAGCTGAGAGAATTTGGACAAAATGCAGCTTTTAGTGTTAAAAAATATTTAATATCTAAGCATTTAGTAATTTAAAATATGTACAATTGGTACAATATATATTAAAAGAAAAATTCCGTACAAAAAAAGAATTATTTTAGTTAATATACGAACGGATTTCAAAAAATAGTTGGCAACATATGGGAAACTTTATTATTAATTTTACGAAATAGTTATTCTTCACAAAAAGTTCTGCATGATCTAAAATCCAAGATGCAACCATCAAAAATCAAATTTTATCAATCTTATACGAGGTATGTCAAAAAAATGCGAATTTTGATCAAGAGTAAAGTATACCTTCATATTTTACAATATCGAAATTTGTTATTATGAAAAGTACACCTAATTTTCTAGAAGTATACTGGAAGGAATGGGATTTTCCCTATATTGAAATAGAAAAAAAAGACAGAAGTCAAAAAATTTCCCCTAATCATAAAATCCTCATTAAATTGTACTACGAAATGAAAATACATAATCGAAATTTGCCAGAGAATTTTGAAATTATAAATATTCCCATCGGTCCTTTCCTAGAAACCCATAATCCGGTATTGGGGACCAATTGACTGATAGCTTTCGAGTCGAAAAAGGATTATATTTGGGTAAATTTGACCGCGGGGACCAATTGAACTCCGCCCCTTTGGTGATTGTCATTGGACGTGACTCACCCTGTATAATTACAAAATTACAAAACTTACATTCAAGCTGTACAATCGCGATCCTCTGATAGCTTGCAAGGGCGTTAAGAGATCGTAATTCTTCATGTTGATGCACATTTGGTTCTCTTCGATGTGCAGGAGTTTCGCCATGTTTTCGTGGTAATTTTCTTCGGTGACGGGCGGGTAAATGTTGAGGAGCATGGCAAAATGCGAGAAAAATGGTCGGGCCACGGCGCCTTCCTCGATGAATTGGGGGCTTCTTTTGATTATGTCTTCTAATATTTTTTTCATATCTTTGGGGATTTTGAATTGTTGCATCGGCAGGACTTCCGTGTAGGTGGATTGTCTGGAAAATTGTGATATTAGGTACCTAGATTATTCTACTGCAATTTTTTGTACACTTACACAAACGGTTTTTCACCGGGGATTATTGCCTCTTCGGAAAAAATGTAATCCACATTGGGTTTGTTGTTTTCGTATTTGGATACCGGTTTCAAAGAGGACAGCTCCGATGTAATTTCAAAGGCCTAAAATTCAACTCATAAAAAACATTTTTCATATAGGGTGTTTATTAAACATGCGGCAAAAATTCAAGGGGTTTTTCTATGGACAATTGTAACAACATTTTGTCCTTTCATGATTTTTGAAAACTCTCTTTGTGTCCTACAGTACACTGTGTCCCATTTTGGTCGCGACTGGGGGGTATCTCGGTTATTAGACTTGATAGGACATTGCGGTTTTCGTGAATCTGTACTACTTTTTTGTCAAACTTACAATGGCTCAAACAGATTTTTTAAATCTCTTTTCATTTTTGAGTTACAGGGCGATAATGAAAATTCTGACTTATTCAGCCACCCCCGTATCTCGTTTGCTATTGAAGATATTTTAAATGTGTAAACTGATTATTATAGATAATTTTACGTAGAATTCAGTGACGTCCTTAGTTTTTTTTATGGGGGTTACCATTTCTGAAATATGACACCAACTTGTAATTTTTTTAATGGGACACCCTATATTTTTATTGCCTATTAAATTTGTAATTTTTTTCTCTTTTTAAGGATATGGCACATTCTATATTTTGAATTTTCTTAAAACGATCAAAAAAGAGAAAATCTATTTTGTTATAAAAATGGTTAGGGGGCTATGCGGAAAAACAAAAAAATCGTAGAAATGTTTTATTTAATATTCTCAACAACTATTTTTGTTCTAAAAGTATTTTATTTTGGTTTTTCTGCATAGCCCCCTAATCATTTTTCGAATAAAATAGTTTTTCTCTTTTTTGAGCGTTCTAATGAAATTCAAAATATTGAATGCGCCATATCATTAAAAAGAGAAAAAATTACAAATTTAACGGCCAATAAAAATACAGGGTGTTCCATTAAAAAAAATACAAGTTGGTGCCATATTTCAGAAATGGTAACCCTCATAAATAACTAAGGACGTCACTGAATTCTACGTAAAATTATCTATAATAAACAGTTCACACATTTAAAATATCTTCAATAGCAAACGAGATACGGCGGTGGCTGAATAAGTCAGATTTTTCATTATCGCCCTGTAACTCAAAAATGAAAAGAGATTTAAAAATTCTGTTTGTGCCATTGTAAGTTTGACAAAAAAAAGTAGTACAGGTTCGCGAAAACCGCAATGTCCTATCAAGTCTATAATAACCGAGAGTCCCCCCAGTCGCAACCAAAATGGGACACAGTGTACAAAATATGTATCTTTAGAACAGTCTAAGAAACAACCCCTTGGATTTTGGCGCATGTTAAATAAACACCCTGTATATCTACTCGTACGATTTCTTTCAAATGGTGAGTTTTCTTCCTGCTTTCCCGATCTTCGGTAACGATAGTAACGGGATAGCTGAAGGTCCTGCTGTGCTCGAAATACGCGTACGCTTTGATGTCGACGGACTGGCCCGGTTCGATTAGGACGCCTTTCTCGAATTCCTCATGCAAAGAAACTTCTTTAATTAGCGAATTGACGGCGATGGCGTCCATAAAATTCAGCGGTTTCTTGGACTTGTTGGTCACTCTCAGTACGAGGTTGATGTGCACCTGGATTGGGTAATTTACCATCAAATTTGTAACCTGGGGGTTGTTGTTCTGTTGTATTATTTGCATGGCGACGTCCTCTGAGGATTCAAGTTTGCTCCTGCGAAATGTAATCTTTGAAGTTTTTTTTATGGTAATTTTTGGTACATTTACTTATCGGCGACATATTGCGCGCGAATTTTATGGCTTTCTGTTTCGACGTGGCTGTCTAGGGTTTCTTGATCTTTGTACTCAAAATCGCACAGTAAACATTTGTTTTCGGTGATGAATTTTTTTCCAGTTAATTTATCTATAAGTTAAGGTGAAATTTGTTTATTATAAATAAAAGATTGGTAATTCTAATTTACCTTGCGAACATTTTTTTAGGTAATTGATCCATTTGTTATCGAAGACTGTCTCAGTTTTCGTGTATTTTCTTACATACCAGTTGACCCATAATTCTAATTTGAAATTACGAAAAGGCAACTTTTTGATTTTGTAGTAATTAGTTTGGTAGAAATTGCAAACTTGTTCCGTATTAGCTCTGTAATTTTGAATGATATTCGCTTCCAGTAGGTCGATTATAAAATTTTCTGAAAGTTAAAATGCGTGGCAAATCAGCATATTACAAAATGTAGGTATTTTTTTAATTTAACGGAAATGTGCCACACATATCATATCACATTACTAATGTTAAAGTAAAATAGTGATTGGCAAAACATGTACTATTAATTTTTAAAAATAAAACAAATAAAAAAATAGTAGAAGTAACAAAAGCACAAGAAAAAAACACAAATAATTTCATTAGCAACCAATAAAGCAACAAAAATATTAACTAGTACTTACCTAAAACACAAAGGTTTTCAGCCATATTAAAAATTTAACTGCACTCTATAACAGCAATAAATATAAGGATAAAAATTATTCCGTAAACCACCCAAGTCAAGTACCAATTTTATTGGGAATAGCCCAAATAAACGAATTATTAACTCAATTACAAGCAAATGAAGTGCCACACGTTATCAGTAGATTCTGTTCTGTACAGTACTTACGAGTAGGAACAGAAAAGGTTATCGTTCTTTTCTAATATAGCTTGGTTTGCATTTGTTGGGTTAAAGATGGGAGATAATTTTCTAAATAATCTTTTACATATTCATAGTAGATTATTATAAATTTACAGATAATTGATAATAGATTATTTTTTTACGTACATAATTATCGATAAGTTTAAGTATTGTATCAATTCCAGGTATTGTTTATTTTTATCGATAATAACGATATCGTTATCGTTACTTTTTAAAAATGATACGCTTTTTACTGTTAAAATATACGTTTTATTCTAACTCTATTGTTTAATTAGAATTGAAAACTATGTGGATATCTTTTAAAATGTTTTAACGAAACTTTTTTACTTCAACGACATTTTCAAGGAAAACAATAAGCGAACTTCAATTTAAACCCCACGCTAATTTTATTTTACCTGCACTATTATTTTACAATTTCAATTAATCTTTTTAATGGAGCGAGTCTTTATCTTGCAGATCTTCTTTTGCACTTTCGTGTATAAATTAAGCTGTAAAGTTTGATCACCCTGTAACTTGAGCCTCCTTATTGGCTTCCTCAAAAACAACCCCTTGAATAGAGCCGGTACTTACAGACATTGTCGTATAATTAATTTAGAAAGGAAGAAAAAAAATTCGTATTCATTGCGCCACACGCCGATTCCCATGGCAACTCCAATGGAGACGAATGCGAACAATTATGGGAATGTCGAGATAAAATTCCCGTTTTTAATCTTCGTTTTATTGTGGTCGAGAACGGAAATTTTACTACTAAGATGAATTTAAGCAAATTGATCCGGGCGTATTTTATTGGAATGGATTTTTTGCCTCCTAGAGTGTCTCAATTTATTTTCCTTCGCAAGAGAACGGAACGTGATGATTTGATTTACCAATTTAGGCGCATTCCCTAAAAAAATCCCCGAAAAAATCAACCGAGGATTTTTCATACAAGCAGCCAATTACTGGCTGCTAAAAAATCTGTAATAATTTATTAAGACGGATGCCGAAGGAATCGATACCGCCGAAGAATACGAGAAACTTTTTTACAGTGTAATCGCGGATGGCGCTGTTAATTAATTTCCAATCTATATTTAGAAACGAGGAATAAATTTATATTAGAAAGACCCACGGTGCGCGCTTTTCCCATCAGTAAAAAAAATAATGGGAACACGTGCTGAACGAGAGAATGAATTGGAAAGCGAGAAGTATGGAAATGAAATAAAGCAAACAAACCCTGTTTTCCTTGAGCACTCACAATAGCTGAAAGAACCGATTTCTTGACCGGAAATAAGTCGACTTCCTGTTCGATCCATTAACTTTTTTGTATTCTAGAGCGTTCCTGAATCTGTTCTAAATGATTTTTGAGAGTTCTGAATGGTTCGAAGATCGTCCTACACCATGGCGCTAGCCTAGATAGTTTTAAAATGGTTCTACATGATTCTGAATAGCTCTAATTGGTTTGGAACAGTTCTAAATGGTTCTGGACTTTTCTATTTTATTCTAGAGTGTTCCACAAAGTCCTGAATCGGTTCTAGATGATTTTTGAGAGTTCTGAATGGTTCGAAGATCGTCTTAAACTATGGCCCTAGCCTAGATAGTTCTAAAATGGTTCTAAATGATTCTGAATAGTTCTAATTGGTTTGGAACAGTTCTAAATGGTTCTGGACTTTTCTGTATTATCGTAGAGCGTTCCTCAAAGTCCTGAATCTGTTCTAGATGATTTTTGAGAGTTCTAAATGGTTCCAAGATCGTCTTAAACCATGGCCCTAGCCTAGATAGTTCTAAAATGGTTCTAAATGATTCCGAATAGCTCTAATTGGTTTGGAACAGTTCTAAATGGTTCTGGACTTTTCTATTTTATCGTAGAGCGTTCCACAAAGTCCTAAATATGTTCTAGATGATTTTTGAGAGTTCTAAATGGTTCGAAGATCGTCTTAAACCATGGCGTCAGCCTAGAGAGTTCTAAAATGGTTCTAAATGATTTTGAATAGTTCTAATTGATTTGGAACAGTTCTAAATGGTTCTGGACTTTTCCATTTTATTCTAGAGTGCTTCCTCAAAGTCTTGAATCTGTTCTAGATGATTTTTGAGAGTTCTAAATGGTTCGAAGATCGTCTTAAACCATGGCGTCAGCCTAGAGAGTTCTAAAATGGTTCTAAATGATTTTGAATAGTTCTAATTGATTTGGAACAGTTCTAAATGGTTCTGGACTTTTCCATTTTATTCTAGAGTGCTTCCTCAAAGTCTTGAATCTGTTCTAGATGATTTTTGAGAGTTCTAAATGGTTCGAATATCGTCGTATAAGTACAAGTTGTCTTTGTTGCACCCATAGACCATACAAATTTGTACTTTCCTGTAGATTTTCAAAGAGAATATAAAAAAAATATTCTTTTGAATGTGAATTGTCGACCAATTAAGATCTGTTGACAAAAAGGAGTCCTAATAGCTGGTAAAAAGAGCGAGAGTTTATTTAATAGCTCTGACGATTTATAATGATTGTGTATAATAGTAAGCAGTTAATTTTACTTACAGTATCTACTTACAAAGCTGTATTCGTAATTGTTCCTCATGCAAACCAGAGGCACTAAATACCTTCCAGCTAAATTTAGAACGTCTTAAAAGTAGGTTAAGCAGAACTTCCATTAGTAAGACGATTTTAGCGAGTTATGAATAAAATATTGTTTGCGGAGGTAAAGGAGCGGCTTTTGCCACGGCGAATAATGCAATTAGTTAAATTTTAGTTCTATTTTGTCGCAACTTGAGATACATCTTAAATGTTTCAAGCTTTAAATTCCATTCAAACTTACGAATGTTACCTATAAACGAAATGCAGTCGAAATTATAATACTAAAAGTCGGAAAAAGCTACTCGCGTAAATCACTTCCGGGCGTGTGTGTTTTTGATAAGTTTTATTTCGAAAACGACTTCGCTTATCAACTCAACGTCGCGCTTGTATAAGCTTGTAAGCCGGCTTTGGAAATCTTGCAAATTAACATAATTTTTACAGAACCGTACTCGAATATATCAAAATGAAAAATTGCGGTTGAAGTTTATTCAAGCACGAATTTATTGGTGCTTTATGATGCGAAAAAATATTCGCTTTCGTTATGAAATTTTGGTATTCCATTATAGGTACCCATGCAATCTTAGCTAATATCCTAGAGAAATATCCACAAAAAAACAATATAATTTACAATGTACCTATACTATTCTTCTGCTACTACTTCGATCACAATTACTATCTACTACTACTAGGTACAACTATTACTACTACTACTACTATTACTACTAATACCACTATTACTATTACTCCTATTACTACTATCACTACTGCTCTTCTGCTGCTACTATGACTCCTATTACTACTATTACTACTGCTCTTCTGCTGCTATTACTACTATTACTACTATTACTACTGCTCTTCTGCTGCTACTATTACTCCTATTACTACTACTATTTATCACTATTACTACTACTATTACCACTATTACTACTGCTCTTCTGCTGCTACTATTACTCCTATTACTGCTACTATTACCACTATTACTACTGCTTTTCTGCTGCTGCTATTACTCCTGTTACTACTACTACTACTGCTCTTCTGCTGCTACTATTACTACTGCTCTTCTGCTGCTACTATTACTCCTATTACTACTACTATTACCACTATTACTACTACTATTACCACTATTACTACTGCTCTTCTGCTGCTACTATTACTCCTATTACTGCTACTATTACCACTATTACTACTGCTTTTCTGCTGCTGCTATTACTCCTGTTATTACTACTACTACTGCTCTTCTGCTGCTACTATTACTACTGCTCTTCTGCTGCTACTATTACTCCTATTACTACTACTATTACCACTATTACTACTACTATTACCACTATTACTACTGCTCTTCTGCTGCTACTATTACTCCTATTACTGCTACTATTACCACTATTACTACTGCTTTTCTGCTGCTGCTATTACTCCTGTTATTACTACTACTACTGCTCTTCTGCTGCTACTATTACTACTGCTCTTCTGCTGCTACTATTACTCCTATTACTACTACTATTACCACTATTACTACTACTATTACCACTATTACTACTGCTCTTCTGCTGCTACTATTACTCCTATTACTGCTACTATTACCACTATAACTACTGCTTTTCTGCTGCTGCTATTACTCCTGTTATTACTACTACTACTGCTCTTCTGCTGCTACTATTACTACTGCTCTTCTGCTGCTACTATTACTCCTATTACTACTACTATTACCACTATTACTACTACTATTACCACTATTACTACTGCTCTTCTGCTGCTACTATTACTCCTATTACTGCTACTATTACCACTATTACTACTGCTTTTCTGCTGCTGCTATTACTCCTGTTATTACTACTACTACTGCTCTTCTGCTGCTACTATTACTCCTATTACTACTACTATTATCATTATTACTACTGCTCTTCTGCTGCTACTAATACTCCTATTACTATACTACTCTACTACTTGATAACTAGTAATCAACTAAAGTTTTGCTTCTCTATAAGAAACTTGCTATTTGAATTGTTCTTCCGCGTTCACCGATAAATTTGTTCTTCCAGATTTGCGGCGATAATACGCGATAAAAAGTGTCAGTTGAATACATTGTTTTTAAAGAGTTATTTTTCATTCCGCTTCGTTAACTGGCCTTTTCGTCTTCGAAGCGAAATAATTACCAAAGTTCGCCATTATTCGAATTCGCAACAAAGACCGCCGCGGAGTCGGTGCACGTAACAATGTAGCAACATTTTGGAGGGCCGTTAATTGTCAAACATTTTTAATAATCCAATTTTCGAAAGTTTTAATTACATTCGGCTATACCGATGTTAAATCGAGCTGAACGTTTTGGAAGAACTCGAGGAAAACGCCGTTTCTTATAAAGTGCGGCGAAATGAGGCGGAAAACGGTGTTATTAAAAGCCAACCAAAAGCAATTTAGAATTATGTATACAGTGTGTCCCATAATGCACCTTTAATCAATCATCCTGTATCGGGATGAGACGTTTTATTCAAATTTGGGGTGAAACAGAACGAAATTTTAGAACACTTTTGGGATTATTAAAATTCAACCAAAAGCAATTTAGAATTATGTATACAGTGTGTCCCATAATGCACCTTAATCAATCATCCTGTATAGGTATATGAGGCATTTTATTCAAATTTTTGAGGAAACAGAAAGAAATTTTAGAACACTTTTGGGATTATTAAAAGCCAACCAAAAACAATTTAGAATTATGTATACAGTGTGTCCCATAATGCACCTTAATCAATCATCCTGTATAGGTATATGAGGCATTTTATTCAAATTTTCGAGGAAACAGAACGAAATTTTAGAACACTTTTGGGATTATTAAAAGCCAACCAAAAGCAATTTAGAATTATGTATACAGTGTGTCCCATAATGCACCTTAATCAATCATCCTGTATAGGTATATGAGGCATTTTATTCAAATTTTTGAGGAAACAGAACGAAATTTTAGAACACTTTTGGGATTATTAAAAGTCAATTAAAAGCAGTTTAGAATTATGTATACAGTGTGTCCCATAATGCACCTTAATCAATCATCCTGTATAGGTATATGAGGCATTTTATTCAAATTTTCGAGGAAACAGAACGAAATTTTAGAACACTTTTGGGATTATTAAAAGCCAACCAAAAGCAATTTAGAATTATGTATACAGTGTGTCCCATAATGCACCTTAATCAATCATCCTGTATAGGTATATGAGGCATTTTATTCAAATTTTTGAGGAAACAGAAAGAAATTTTAGAACACTTTTGGGATTATTAAAATTTAACCAAAAGCAATTTAGAATTATGTATATACAGTGTGTCGCATAATGCACCTTAATCAATCATCCTGTATAGGTATACGAGGCATTTTGTTCAAATTTTTGAGGAAACAGAACGAAATTTTAGAACACTTTTGGGATTATTAAAATTCGACCAAAAGCAATTTAGAATTATGTATACAGTGTGTCCCATAATGCACCTTAATCAATCATCCTGTATAGGTATATGAGGCATTTTATTCAAATTTTTGAGGAAACAGAAAGAAATTTTAGAACACTTTTGGGATTATTAAAAGCCAACCAAAAACAATTTAGAATTATGTATACAGTGTGTCCCATAATGCACCTTAATCAATCATCCTGTATAGGTATATGAGGCATTTTATTCAAATTTTTGAGGAAACAGAAAGAAATTTTAGAACACTTTTGGGATTATTAAAAGCCAACCAAAAACAATTTAGAATTATGTATACAGTGTGTCCCATAATGCACCTTAATCAATCATCCTGTATAGGTATATGAGGCATTTTATTCAAATTTTTGAGGAAACAGAACGAAATTTTAGAACACTTTTGGGATTATTAAAAGTCAATTAAAAGCAGTTTAGAATTATGTACAGTGTGTCCCGTAATGAACCTAAATAAAAAACTGTATATAAGAAATTACTTTCAAATTTGGGATGAAACAGGACCAAATTTTTGTAATACTTTACTCTTATAAAAGTACAACTTTACCGATGTAAACAAAACCTGTCTATTACATTATAAAAAGGCACTGTAATGTATCAATCAAAAAATGAATTATAGCATTTCTTTCATAAATATACATTTAGTATTTTTAGATAATCTATAACATTATATTATAGGTATAAAATTTATCACCTGATTTTGACATTTTATACGATTGCGTTCGTGATTCCCATACATGCGAACTTTACGGTTTTGTTATTTATTTTGTAATAGTAATTAACTTTGTTATATGTTCAAATGGAACTAATTATTTTAATGTTTTAACGGCGAAATAATATATTGTTTGCGTGCATGATTGACTAAAATTCAATGCGAACAGAAGTCTTGTAATAAAAGCATGAATACAAATAGTATTAATGTTACGATTAATTCGCGTTTCGTCCACTGAAAAACAAATCGGTCGTTTTCCATAAAACATTAATCACAAATCTAAATTATTTCTAGTTTGCTGAACAAACGGATTAACGCATTAACTGTATTCGAATATTTTTACCAGAATCACACGTACATATACGTATTAAATGGATCAGATCGTATGATACAAAATCCCCAGAAATTGAACATTTTAGAGTAATTTACCCCTTGTCATTTTCAGATAATACTCAGATATGCCGAACTAATAGGATTAGATCGTTTCCGTTTTGCCAAGTTGACGTGATAACGGCGCAACCGCTCCCGGAAATATTTTGTTAAAAGCGGGAGTTCAGTACAGTTTTTAATCCGATTAAAAGGAAACCTATTTCCGATCGCAAAATTATTCTTTTTATGCCATATAGGTAAAAACTAAAGTAAAAACTAAAGTAAAAAATATGCAGTGATTTGCAACAATTATCAAAATTAGTTCTGAACAGTTATAAATCACTCTGAAACGTTCAAAACTGTTCAGAATCATTTCTAATTCGTTCTGAAGCATTCTAAAAGTATTCTGAACAGTTCTAATTCGTTCTGGACAGTTCTGCATTGTTCTGGAGAGTTTTAATTCAGATTGAAACGTTCAAAATTGTTCAGAATCATTTCTAATTCGTTCTGGACAGTTCTACATTGTTCTGGAGAGTTTTAATTCATTCTGAAACGTTCAAAATAATTTCTAATTCGTTCTTAAGCATTCTAAAAATGTTCTGAACAGTTCTAATTCGTTATGGACAGTTCTAAATTGTTACGGACAGTTTTAATTCATTCTGAAATGTTCAAAATTGTTCAGAATCATTTCTAATTCGTTCTGAAACATTCTAAATGTGTTCTGTACAGTTCTAATTCGTTCTGGACAGTTCTACATTGCATTCTAGCAGCATGCATTCTGCGAATCATTATAAAAGAGTTCTGAACAGTTCTAATTCGTTCTGGATAGTTCTACATTATTCTGGACAGTTTTAATTCACTTTGAAACGTTCAACATAGTTCAGAATCGTTTCTAATTCGTTCTGAAGCATTCTAAAAGAGTTCTGAACAGTTCTAATTCGTTCTGAACAGTTCTACATTGTTCTGGGCAGTTTTAATTCATTCTGAAACGTTCAGAATCATTTCTAATTCCTTCTGAAGCATTCTAAAAGTGTTCTGAACAGCTCTAATTCGTTTAGAAGCGTTTTAAATTGTTCTGAACATATCAAAATTCATTCCAAAGCATTGTGAACTGTTTTGAACAATCTTAATTGATTCTAGGGCGTTGTTAAATGTTCTGGACAATTTTTATTCGATCTGGATCATTATAAATTACTCAAAAATTTTCTAAATTGATTCAGAATATACATACATAAAAATAAAAAATAAATGCAAAAATTAAAAAAAAAATATCAAAAATTTGATCAAAAATTATCAAAATTTATCAAATTGAATCTATAAACAAAAAGTAGTAAGTACATAAATATCTACATACTTATATGCTAAAATATGCCGTTTTTTCAAAATATGCAAAAACTTGACAAAACCCCAGATATATGCAAATGTTGCTGTATATTCATTTTGCATATATTCCGCTCTTCCAAAATAAATTCGCTAAAAAAAGAAAATATAATTTTTTACAACAATATTTGGGGCATATTTACACTTGTTTCCTTGCAAAAGTTTCGTGATTTCACAATCATTTTTTCCAGTGATGGAATCTAAATGGCCCGATTCAACTCTACATAGGCTTTAAGTTTCCGTTTCGCAAACGCACAAAGAAATTTGAAATTGAGTAACGAATTTATTCGGGCATTAAACGCGAAACGAGGGATTTTATTAAGGTATAATGCCCGGGAATCTTTCGACACGTCCCCATCCTCAGCCGTATTCCTCGGATCTTCCTTTGATTTTAATAGAAAACAAACGCTCGGAGGGAAATTATTTTCCTGATATATTCTATTTGTGCAGCTGACGTTTTAATAGCCCATCTCTTTGATACCATTTCCTTTATGTAATAGGTAAATCGTGAAAATGTGGACACCTTCCTTTGTTGCTTTTATTTAGTTTTTAACTGCAACTGTCAGGTTGATGTTATTAGCATTGTAATATTAGTTAAATAGAAATAAATATTACTTAATTATTTACTCTACGTAGATATAAGCAAACGGGAGTTAATAGGCGTAATAAGGCTTTTAGAAGCTTACCAGGAATACCGGTAACAAAGCTAATTAAGATGCTTCGAAATGCTTTGTAATCATATTTGTAAATTTATCTATAATTAGACCTTTGTTTAGTTCAATAGGAGTAACGTTGTTTGTTGAGTATATTTCTGCAATATATTCATATTATATTAAGATTCGAAAATACATTGTCTATACATACAGGGTCTTCCAACGAAAAGTTGATCCTCCCTGTAATATCTTTTCAAAATTCGCTGAGACCCGGCAATTTTTGTTCTTGGGGGACCATTTGGGTCCAAATGATCCAAGGTCCAAATGATCCAAAGTCCAAATGATCCAAGGTCCAAATGATCCAAAGTCCAAATGATCCAAAGTACAAATGATCCAAAGTCCAAATGATCCAAGGTCCAAATGATCCAAGGTCCAAATGATCCAAGGTCCAAATTATCCAAGGTCCAAATTATCCAAGGTCCAAATTATCCAAGGTCCAAATGATCCAAGGTCCAAATGATCCAAGGTCCAAATGATCCAAGGTCCAAATGATCCAAGGTCCAAATGATCCAAAAGCCCAAATGATCCAAGGTCCAAATGATCCAAGGTCCAAATGATCCAAGGTCCAAATGACGTTATTGGAAGTAGGGTAGTTTCATTTGAAATTCTAGGGTGGCTGTGAATTAGGGGGATTGACATATCAAGTTGGCTTGACCGACAAAATTGCTCCCTTCAAGAACCAAATTTGACGGGTCTCCAGCGAATTTTGAACAAATTTTCGGTTCTCTAGTTACAGTGGGGGTTAAATTTTCTTTAGAAGAGACCCTGTATACAGTTTTCTATTAATTTTAATCAAGAAAAGTAACAAATTATTGCGAGTCAAAGCTTTTATTGAAGCCATATAGTACCCAGCAAATTTAATCCACTGCCGAATCCACTTAAACTTAAGCGATACAAACACCATTCTTGGCTGGTAAATATATTCTCATCGAACAGTCTTTTATTGATACTCTATTCGCATACATATTTTTTTCCGGAAAAACATACATAAAATTCGCGCGTTTTACGTTTATTACGCGCTATCGCGCGAGCGGGCCGCGTTCAGTAACAACCCTCGACGTATTCCAAATTGTTTCCAGAAGCGCAGTGTTCCCAATAGGAACCCCACGCGTCGTAACCGACCGAGGATAACTGGAGGGTGTCCTTGTAAATCTTCATCGCACAGGCGATATCATCGCCGATGAATTCGTCCCGGAATAAACTGCAGCTCGTTCCGCATTCGCGGCCTGGATACTCGTACGGGGAACACCTGCAACAATTTAGATTTTAAGCGAACGTGGAAAAGGGAATAATGTACAATTCTGCTATCCTTAAAGTACCACTTTGAGAGCGCATTGTAAAGCTGGCAACATTGCTATGGCCAGGCCAGTCGAACTCGGACTTGCATCGAAGGTAGGGACCCGAAACGAGCAGTACCAAGTCCGACTTCGACTGGCCTGGCCATGGCAATGTTGCCAGCTTTACGATGCGCTCTCAGGACACTGGGTTAAACAAGGAAGCGTTTATTGCCCTGCGACTTTAAGGAGAGCGGAATTGTACCTACTCTTAGTTTGTATACAGGGTGAGGCACTCTCAACTGAACTTACCATTTGCTACAATACATTGTTCTGGAGAGTTTTAATTCATTCTGAAACGTTCAAAATTGTTCAGAATCATTTCTAATTCGTTCTTAAGCATTCTAAAAGTGTTCTGAACAGTTCTAATTCGTTCTGGACAGTTCTAAATTGTCCTGGGCAGTTTTAATTCAGACTGTAACGTTCAAAATTGTTCAGAATCATTTCTAATTCGTTCTGAAGCATTCTAAACAGTTCCGATTCGTTTTGGACAGTTCCACATTGTTCTGAACAGTTTTAATTCCGACTGAAACGTTCAAAATGGTTCAGAATCATTTCCAATTCGTTCTGGACAGTTCTAAATTGTTTTGGACAGTTCTAAATTGTTCTGGAAAGTTCTAATTGTTCTGGACAGTTTTAATTCATTCTGAAACTTATAGGGTTATGTACAAGGTCCCTACAAGGTCTCTACTTTCATCGAAGGTAGGGACCCGAAACGAGCAGTACCAAGTCCGATTTCGACTGGCCTGGCCATGGCAATGTTGCCAGCTTTACAATGCGCTCTCAGGACACTGGGTTAAACAAGGAAGCGTTTATTGCCCTGCGACTTTAAGGAGAGCGGAATTGTACCTACTCTTAGTTTGTATACAGGGTGAGTTACTCTCAACTGAACTTAGCATTTGCTACAATACTCCGCTCCGTTGAACCTGACTCATCCTGTCTAGAAGTCTTTAGATTAGGTATTATAAGTTATCTTGTGTTTGCGCAGTGGTAATATCAAGTAAGTTAAATTAAACGAAAACATCCCTGTGATATAAAGCCTACTTAATCAACAAACTTGTATATAGCTTGGACTCGGTTTTAACACCAAGTCTCTCTTTAATTTTCTTTATTAGATCCCGGGGAATCCCGGAGGGATGGAAAAATGCACTTACCACACGTGCTCGTCGATTTGAAATATCCCGTGCCTGCCCTTTTTGTAATCAATTTTTCCGGTATCGTAGCCGGATTCCCAGTTAGCGATGCAGGCGAACGTCGGTATTTGCCAATCGGGAACGCCGTGCTGCGCCAGCTGATGAACCAGATGACACCGTTTGAACATCTTCGCCTCGGATCGGGAGTGGCTCAGGAACGCCGCGATGGCGTAGAGAAAAATCGCGGACGATTTCATGGCCTTGCTCGACGGATTTCGCTCTACTAATGACTGGAAAATCACCGGCCGGATTTAATTTCTGGACGTCGCCGCGCTGATTGGATTTCACCATGCTGCGGTTTTCCTTCCTTTGGATATCTTCCTATGATAATTTCAGTTAAATTCTTAATGCGTTTTATTTAATATAAATAGAATATATTTATCTTGTATGTGCACTGTGTCCCATTTTGGTCGCGCCTGGGGGTATTTCGGTTATTAGACTTGATAGGAAATTCGGCTTTCACGAACCTGTACTACTTTTTTTTTTGTCAAACTACAATGGCACGAACAGATTTTTTAAATCTCTTTTCATTTTTGAGTTACAGGGCGATAATGAAAATTCTGACTTATTCAGCCACCCCCGTATCTCGTTTGCTATTGAAGATATTTTAAATGTGTAAATTGATTATTATAGATAATTTTACGTAGAATTCAGTGACGTCCTTAGTTTTCTTATGGGGGTTACCATTTCTGAAATATGACACCAACTTGTATTTTTTTTAATGGAACACCCTGTATTTTTATTGCCTATTAAATTTGTAATTTTTTTCACTTTTTAAAGATATGGCATATTCCATATTTTGAATTTTCTTAAAACGCTCAAAAAAGAGAAAAACTATTTTATTATAAAAATGGTTAGGAAGCTGTGCGGAAAAACAAAAAAATCGTAGAAATGTTTTATTTAATATTCTCAACAACTATTTTTGTTCTAAAAGTATTTTATTTTAGGTTTTTCTGCATAGCCCCCTAACCATTTTTCGAATAAAATAGTTATTATCTTTTTTGAGAGTTTAATAAAATTCAAAATATAGAATGCGCCATACCATTAAAAATAGAAAAAAATTACAAAATTAATGGCCAATAAAAATACAGGGTGTCCCATTAAAAAAATTACAAGTTGGTGTCATATTTCAGAAATGGTAACATCCATAAAAAAACTAAGGACGTCACTGAATTCTAAGTAAAATTATCTATAATAATCAGTTTACACATTTATAATATCTTCAATAGCAAACGAGATACGGAGGTGGCTGAATAAGTCAGAATTTTCATTATCGCCCTGTAACTCAAAAATGAAAGAGATTTAAAAAATCTGTTCCATTGTAATTTTGACAAAAAAGTAGTAATACAGGTTTATTGAAATATCTTGAAAAATTTTGGCAATATTATTTACAGTAACTGACCGCTGACCGCTCCGCAAGCTCGACAAAACATATACCAAATCCTTCCCATTCGAATCAACGATATTTAATTGACTGGATTCGCCTGTATAATTAATTAATTAAGCGATTAGCGACAAAGCCCAATGAGTAGGTGTAGGTACATGTGTCCTGCAGGATTTCGTTAAATCGAAATTTAAAAATCCGAGCCCGAAGGGCTCGTTTCGCCCGAAATTCGCCGTGTCGCGATATTTTCGACGTGTCGCGCCCCACGGAATTTATTCTCCGGGTCCGTGACTAAACTCCGGCGAATTTTCGACGTCGCAGGCGGCGTAGCAACGTCGCTAATTGGCTTTTGCCTTTCGGCCAACTTAACTTTCTTCATAACTTTTCTCACTATTTTGCTCTTTGACAAAATGCGAGGCGACTTGTTAAATTACATTAGGAACGGGTACAATGTAATTTACGCGAATTGATGATGATAATGGGCCGGATTTCGTTACGGGCACGCTATTTTGTATCGCTATTAACGTCTCGAATATAAAGCTACTTTGTAAGAAGAGATAATCTTAATTAGGTTAAATCTATTATTATTGTATACACAACTAGGACTCCTATTTTAATAGTCCATGGCGATATAATTTGAGACACTTTTGCGTCGTAAGTACGAACACTCCGAGTATGTACGGGAGTTTCCTGGCTCTTATTTCCCATAAAAAAATTCTTTTCTAAAAATTATATTTTAAAACATCCTTAAAAACTTCATGGAATTTAATACGAACAAGTTTTAGTATGGAATCGAGTTAAGTCAACTTTTTAGTCACCGGCAACCGAGAAGTTGCTCATGGGTGGCCAGCCATAGGTTCCCTATATACCGAGGAATGTAGAAGACCATGATGTGAGATATGCGGATTTCGACAAAAGATACGATTAGAAATGATTTATTAGAGCTCAAAACCGTTTTCAGTTGCTCAAAATGTGTTATAATTAAAAAGATATAGCCCTTTGAAATTTAAAAATTTCGGGTTTTGACTCGTACCTTATCAACCAATCATAAACCACTCACGTTTTGTTGTATAGTAAATAGTATGAATTTTCGAACGCAGTAACAAAGAATACACAAACGAACAAAAATCAAACTGTCATTTGTCAGATTTTTCTGAAAAATGCACAAAACAAATTACACGAATTGCAGTTCGGCACAAAACACTTTACTGATAATATTGACGTTGACAAGAATGTTGCCAAATACATTTTTCAGGACCATTATTTGTGTTTTTAACACGAAAATCGGTTACAATTTATACAGATGAAGATGTTATTTCTATATTAATATATCGAATTATCCATTAGGTAATGGAAGAAATGGATAAATCAGAAAATGTTTATTGCAATAAATATACAAAAAACGCACATTTTGCGGAGTAAAGAAGAGTAATAGGAAACGTGGCAAACTTGCTAAATGTGACTTCTCTTTGCAACTCTCGCTTTGATTGGAGCAGAGTGTATGACGATTGTGTGACGTTTTTCAAACTTTAAAAATTAATTGGGGCTTTATTTGGCAACTGAAAAAAAAATTCATTACGCGCCTTCTCAGAACACAATGTTTTGAAAAAAAAATTAATAAAAATTCGTAGTCTTCTCCATTCCATTTTATAAAAAGCTCTTTATATTTACGAACAGTACTCGATTATCATGAATGACAGAATCTGGTTTCCTCGGTGACATATTATTTCCATTTCCCGGCGTAGTTACTGAACTATCGACTGTTGCGAGTTGTCCCTGGAATTGTCATGATTCCTATTGCGCTGCAACAGACAAAAATATTGACTCTGCTTTGTCCTTAAGCGACTTGTTTACATTAGGGATCTTGTTTTGACGTGCCGAGATGCTATTTCTCCTCCGTTTATACGCAAGTATTAGTATTTGACAAGCGTTCGTGTTGATTTTGAGGATTCGATGTTGTGTCCATGTTGTTTTCGTGTTTGAATTGCGATTGGAGTTCGAAATTTTCCTGCGTAATATTTTAAAACCGTCGGGGAAAATCGAATTAGCGTTCTATCGGGTATCTAGCCGGGATGTTTAGGCAAATTCGACATTAGCATCTCATTTAAAAATCAATTTCTTTTTTATTGTAGTAAGGAAGAATTAATTTCGGGCTCGGGGTATATTTAATGGCTCGATTAACTGGTGAATGGGGGTTTTTTACATCTCGCTCGCTTCACGAGCTCGATTGTTCTCACATAATGGAGAAGATTCACGATGTGAGATATGCGGATTTCGGCAAAAGATACGATTAGAAAGGATTTATTAGAGCTCAAAACCGTTTTCAGTTGCTCAAAATGTGTTATAATTAAAAAGATATAGCCCTTTGAAATTTAAAAATTCCGGGTTTTGACTCATACCTTATCAACCAATAATAAACCACTCACGTCTTGTTGTATAGTAAATAATATGAATTTTCGAATGCAGTAACAAAGAATACACAAACGAACAAAAATCAAACTGTCATTTGTCAGATTTTTCTGAAAAAATGCACAAAACAAATTACACGAATTGCAGTTCGGCACAAAACACTTTACTGATAATATTGAAGTTGACAAGAATGTTGCCAAATAAATTTTTGAGGACCATTATTTGTGTTTTTAACACGAAAATCGGTTACAATTTATACAGATGAAGATGTTATTTCTATATTAATATATCGAATTATCCATTAGGTAATGGAAGAAATGGATAAATCAGAAAATGTTTATTGCAATAAATATACAAAAAACGCACATTTTGCTGACTAAAGAAGAGTAATAGGAAACGTGGCAAACTTGCTAAATGTGACTTCTCTTTGAAACTCTCGCTTTGATTGGAGCAGAGTGTATGACGATTGTGTGACGTTTTTCAAACTTTAAAAATTAATTGCGGCCTTATTTGGCCACAGAAAAAAATAAAAATTTCATTACGCGCCTGCTTAGAACACACGGTTTTGAAAAAAAAAATTAAAAAAAAAGTCATGGTCTTCTCCATTTATTATCGTTTCCTTACAAATTTGAAGTTACGAAATTCAATAAAAGAGCAGAAAGTAAACGAATCGACCGCGTTCGGCCATCGGGGATAATATTAAAATGCTCCGAACTTTCTCGAGTACCACCTAAAAATTAAATACATCGAGGGAATATTGTGGGAGTTTGATGAAAAAAGTTGCTCGACGCGAATTCGTCTGCTCGTTTTCGCGTTCCTAAATACATCAAAAACTTTCCTCACTTCTTTTTTTTCCAACAGATACACATCGATCATACCGAAAATACATCGAACTGATTAAAATATTTATTCGAGGCGAGCTAATTTGAAAATTATAAGTACCAACGGATTTTTTTCCAGCCGGCTGGTAAAGTTTTATTACCGCAAATCTGGGCTTTTCGACGACGAATAAATTTCTAAAATTAGATCCAATTCAATTGGACTTCGCATTGCAAGGCTGCGAAGCCCTTTGATTTGCCCCGGCCATAATGAGCCACATCGTTGGGGTTTCGGGAAAATGATAAATCAGAAACCAGAGTAAATTATTTTTAATAGATAGCTATTATTCGCATAAAACTTTCCATTTGTATGCAGGCTCAATAAAGTACTATACAGGGTGAGCCACGCTCGACGGGACGGCAGAGTATTGTAGGTTATTGTTTAGTAAATGGTAAGATATTTTTAAAATTCCTTCGGCTATAATTTAAAATTAATTAGAAACATATACAGATTATCCCGATTTTGAAAAAAGTAGTTAATCTGTTTTAATGCACAATGACGACATTAGTGACGTGCATCTTACTTTGTTTTGCACAAACTATATACATAATGGAGAAGACCACCAATCAAAGCGAGAGTTGCAAAGAGAAGTCACATTTAGCAAGTTTGCCACGTTTCCTATTACTCTTCTTTACTCCGCAAAATGTGCATTTTTTGTATATTTATTGCAATAAACATTTTCTGATTTATCAATTTCTTCCATTACCTAATGGATAATTCGATATATTAATATAGAAATAACATCTTCATCTGTATAAATTGTAACCGATTTTCGTGTTAAAAACACAAATAATGGTCCTGAAAAATTTATTTGGCAACATTCTTGTCAACTTCAATATTATCAGTAAAGTGTTTTGTGCCGAACTGCAATTCGTGTAATTTGTTTTGTGCATTTTTCAGAAAAATCCGACAAATGACAGTTTGATTTTTGTTCGTTTGTGTATTCTTTGTTACTGCGTTCGAAAATTCATACTATTTACTATACAACAAGACGTGAGTGGTTTATGATTGGTTGATAAGGTATGAGTCAAAACCCGAAATTTTTAAATTTCGAAGGGCTATATCTTTTTAATTATAACACATTTTGAGCAACTGAAAACGGTTTTGAGCTCTAATAAATCATTTCTAATCGTATCTTTTGCCGAAATCCGCCTATCTCATATCGTGATCTTCTCCATTGAACACCCTGTATGTATTATAGTCTGGATTTTCGACCAAAAACTATAGGCCGAAAAAAATTCCAGCGGCTACGTCCTCGAGCCCCGGGCCCATATACACTCGAAATCCAATTTTGTTCTTCAATTTTTCTCGCTTCTATCGTTCGCGAACTTAATATAGCCACATTTGCGTGATTTACCCCGACGGAGTTTGAGTGCGCTGCCATGTCGAATCGGGCGTAATTTTATATTTCGCTCCCGCCTCGCCGCGAATTATTATTTATTGTTAATGAACACAAAACGGAGGTAATGAGTAATTAGAGGGCATTCGCAAGCCTTACTAATCTCCTCTATCCTTCCGTTCGCGACGGTTATTTTGTCGCTTTAGCATTCACTCATGCGGGAAGACAATTTTGACTAGGAGTATACGTGTAATTAATACGTTGGAATTCTGGTTGTTTAATGAAATGTACGTTATAAATGATACCACCCACAATATAAACATACTATGTTATTATAAATCAACTATATCAGGGTTTTTCATCACGGTTAAATTTCACATTATATAGGTATCCTTAGAACTTCTACATAACAAATTTATGACCATTTCAAGTTAGCCAAGTTAGTAAGACAATTTTAAACACCCTGTAGAGGGACCTTGAAAATAGAGTTCAGTACCATTTAGTACTATATCTGGACATTATCGATATCAAATCTGAAACTTCTAGGTGCATTATTAATAGAGATATCATAGAAAATACGTTCGACCGATTTGCTAAAAAAAATCGAAAAAAATTAAATTAAAAATGGTGCCTTTTTGGCATAGAGTGTTTTTATTAAAGTATAAGGGTGTCCCAGCGAAAAGTAGCCCATTTAATCAACTTGTAACTTTGTGAAACATATAACATTAGTGAAACACATAAAACATGTTTAATTGAAAAAGAAAATGTTAATGTGTACGATTATTAAATTTGTTTCCTAACGAAAAACCATTCAAAAATCCTAATAAAGCATCCTTAAAAATGGAAAATTTTAAATTTGTTGTAAATTTTGTTTTAATTAAGGCGATTTGCATTGTGTTGTTCAAAGTTAAATAACTTCTTTGTTTTGTAAAATAACATGTAGAAATTATACATTTTTAAAAAGTAGAAGAGTGTATCTTTCAGATGGCGTCAATATATACAGGGTGTTTCATTTGAAAAAATTGGGTTAATGTGAATTGAAAAGAGGGGATTTTGATAATACACCCTGTACATCAGCTGATACAAAATTTCTATGTCACTAAAACAAAACTTATAGTAAAATAAAACTTATCTGAGAAAACTGCATGTTTTTATGATTATGCGTTTAAAAGTTACAAGCTGATTAAATGGGCTACCTTTTGCTGGGACACCCTGTATAATACAGATTCCTTCCGCATACATCCATAAGTGAAATGATTTTTTTGTTTTGAATAAATCAGTATCGGTTGAGTTGATATAAATTTTACTTTACTAGGAAATTCAATTAGCAAAAAAGGAATTTTCTTCGATTTTATGCGATAGGTTATTGGAATTGGCCGTTTGGAAATTTATATGCATATTAGATTTTTTGCGGCGGCTTTCGGTCCTTTTTTTGTACAAATAAATTCCGTTTGTATTGATACACTGTTGAATTTTCCGAAGCGCACGATTTCTATTTCCAGTCTTTCCACCGGAGATATTTATTTAGATTTGCGGAATTGGTCTTTTATTATGAATTGTTTGGTTTGGATGCGACCGCTTCGAAAAAAATAAAAGGAATTTTGATTGATAACATTCGCTCCCCCAACAAATTCCCGTTTTTTCCTCCGATAGAGAAACTCGTGATCAAAGATGTCTCGCTTTGTGCTTTCAATAATCGACGGGTTCAATAAATTGCCGCCAAGCAAAAGGACTTTGTGTTCGCGAAAATTGTAATTTCGGTGTAAATACCGCTTCCAATTACCGCCAGGAAGACAACGATTTGGGTTACATTTAAACATCATTAAGCAACAGAGCTTAATGTAAACTAGGAAGAGTCTGGACCGTGAAATCTGATACCGCTTAATTAAAACAACTATATTAATTAACCTTGGAGTTAATTAACTCGTAATTTAGAGTGGCAAACGCGAAATTGTCAAATTAAATCCAATGTTAGGAAGCTGTAAATTATTAAAATATCGATCAAATTGAATGGAGAAGACCACGATTTTTTTTTAATTTTTTTTTCAAAACCCTGTGTTCTAAGAAGGCGCGTAATGAAATTTTTATTTTTTTCTGTGGCCAAATAAGGCCGCAATTAATTTTTAAAGTTTGAAAAACGTCACACAATCGTCATACACTCTGCTCCAATCAAAGCGAGAGTTGCAAAGAGAAGTCACATTTAGCAAGTTTGCCACGTTTCCTATTACTCTTCTTTACTCCGCAAAATGTGCGTTTTTTGTATATTTATTGCAATAAACATTTTCTGATTTATCCATTTCTTCCATTACCTAATGGATAATTCGATATATTAATATAGAAATAACATCTTCATCTGTATAAATTGTAACCGATTTTCGTGTTAAAAACACAAATAATGGTCCTGAAAAATTTATTTGGCAACATTCTTGTCAACTTCAATATTATCAGTAAAGTGTTTTGTGCCGAACTGCAATTCGTGTAATTTGTTTTGTGCATTTTTCAGAAAAATCTGACAAATGACAGTTTGATTTTTATTCGTTTGTGTATTCTTTGTTACTGCGTTCGAAAATTCATACTATTTACTATACAACAAGACGTGAGTGGTTTATGATTGGTTGATAAGGTATGAGTCAAAACCCGAAATTTTTAAATTTCAAAGGGCTATAACTTTTTAATTATAACACATTTTGAGCAACTGAAAACGGTTTTGAGCTCTAATAAATCATTTCTAATCGTATCTTTTGCCGAAATCCCCGTATCTCACATCGTGGTCTTCTCCATAATGATGTAATTGTTAATACTGGCTTTATTATTTAAGAAGACTTATTTAAAGGAGTAAATGTCTGGTAGTAATTCGAATTTTTAGTGCCCACTCGGCAAAGTCTGGCAATGACAAATATGATGAGCCAAAACAATAAATTCGAGGAATATCTTGAACGTTCCTGCCCCAACTAACTCATTTTTATAATGGATGAAGTACAATCTGCCGGCGTCAGGATAATGAAGGGCCGACGTGAGCCTTTTAAAAAATTGTACTTTCCTGTATTGATTCTCATCAAACGGAATTGTTTTTTCACCAAACCGACGCCCATTAATTCCCGTATCCCCAATCTGTAACACTTGCGTATGCGGAATAAGTATTTTCCCACGGGTCCGAAAATAGCGCCCCGGACGGCAATTTAGGCCCGGACTTTCTTTCTCTTTTGCTTAATGTCCCTGCTGTTACCTTAACTTCGCAGGTTTTATTCACGCGAACCTTCTTTAATGTGTAAATAAAAAACAAACTCGAACTACGTTTTTTTAAATCGCCAGGACAATGCTTAAATCTCTGGCGAAACGAAAGTTTGTTTAGGTTTCCAAATGTCCTGGTAAAACTACAATAAAAGACAAACAGTATCCTTTTTTTTTCGATAGTTATAACGTGAAGAAATAAGAATCGAGCTAACGAATTACTCTTTTGATTTCATTTCCAACAATAGCCCCGCAGTCCTTTTTCGACGAATCAATTAGGAGAAGAGAAAAAGCGTGGAAAATAAAACAGACGACGCGGCCTTTTACTTTGCTGCCATACGAACACTCCGAGTATGTACGGGAGTTTCCTGGCTTTTATTTCCCATAAAAAAATTCTTTTCTAAAAATTATATTTTAAAACATCCTTAAAAACTTCATGGAATTTAATACGAACAAGTTTTAGTATGGAATCGAGTTAAGTCAACTTTTTAGTCACCGGCAACCGAGAAGTTGCTCATGGGTGGCCAGCCATAGGTTCCCTATATACCGAGGAATGTAGAAGACCATGATGTGAGATATGCGGATTTCGACAAAAGATACGATTAGAAATGATTTATTAGAGCTCAAAACCGTTTTCAGTTGCTCAAAATGTGTGCTCAAATTAAAAAGATATAACCCTTTGAAATTTAAAAATTTCGGGATTTGACTCATACCTTATCAACCAATAATAAACCACTCACGTCTTGATGTATAGTAAATAGTATGAATTTTCGAACGCAGTAACAAAGAATACACAAACGAACAAAAATCAAACTGTCATTTGTCAGATTTTTCTGAAAATTGCACAAAACAAATTACACGAATTGCAGTTCGGCACAAAACACTTTACTGATAATATTGACGTTGACAAGAATGTTGCCAAATAAATTTTTCAGGACCATTATTTGTGTTTTTAACACGAAAATCGGTTACAATTTATACAGATAAAGATGTTATTTCTATATTAATATATCGAATTATCCATTAGGTAATGGAAGAAATGGATAAATCAGAAAATGTTTATTGCAATAAATATACAAAAAACGCACATTTTGCGGAGTAAAGAAGAGTAATAGGAAACGTGGCAAACTTGCTAAATGTGACTTCTCTTTGCAACTCTCGCTTTGATTGGAGCAGAGTGTATGACGACTGTGTGACGTTTTTCAAACTTTAAAAATTAATTGCGTCCTTATTTCGGCACAGAAAAAAATAAAAATTTCATTACGCGCCTTCTTAGAACACACGGTTTTGAAAAAAAAATTAAAAAAAAGTCGTGGTCTTCTCCATTAAACTATTAATCCGCTTACTCGTCCGGCACGCGGAACTTAAATAAAAGTCGGGAAAGCGAAATAGTTTTCCCGGCGAATGTCCTTACAACTCGCGAAAAGAAAATTTCCTGGCTCGCGGAATAACGCCGAGTATTTATTTATTTTTCTTTTATTGCGGAACTAAACCGAAGTCGATTTGTTTTCCTTTGTGCGGAATTTAATATGAGTACGAAATAACGGTTTATTACGGAGGAGAATAACGGGTGTTTGAACCCCGGTAATTAATTTCGCGAGCCCGGTTTGATTAGACGAGGTTATTAATATAAAAATGGCAATTAAATCGGTTGCGTGGGGGGCTTCGGATGCGGACAAAGTTAATGCCGGTGAGGATATAAGTGCCGGATGATCGCCTCGTAAAATATTTGCGAGCCATTACATAAATTTATATCTTTATCTTCGCTTCAAATATAACCAACATGTGACAGGCTTAATTACTCGATCGAGCGTCTCCGATGCTGAGCTTTATTGACCTGGATGTTTTTAATGATGTAATTTAGCTTAGGAGAATTTTTTCGAGCTACCTTATTTTGCAATCAATAATAAAGCCCGATTTCGCACCAACCAATTCTTAAAGTTAGGTAATACTTATATACCGAATTTAGGAAGCACCATGAGTACAATTTGCGTTTCACCAAGCTTTAAGTAATAATTAAAGGTGGTAAGTAAAGAGCGGAATATATGCAAAAAAATTGCTAATATATGCACATATTATATGCAACGATTTATTTAAAAATATGCAGTGATTTGCAAAAAAAAATCAAAAATATGCAGTGATTTTTAAGAAAATATCAAAATTAGTTCTGGGCAGTTCTACATTGTTCTGGACAATTTTAATTCCTTCTGAATGGTTCAAAATTGTTCAGAATCATTTCTAATTCGTTCTGAAGCATTCTAAAAGTGTTCTGAACAGTTCTAATTCGTTCTGAACAGTTCTACATTGTTATGGACAATTTTAATTAATTCTGAAAGATTCAAAATTGTTCAGAATCATTTCTAATTCGTTCAGAATCATTCTAAAAGTGTTCTGAACAGTTCTAATTCGTTCAGGGGCGTTTTAAATTGTTCTGAACATATCAAAATTCATTGTGTATCAAAAGCAATGTGAATTGTTTTGAACAATCTTAATTGATTCTAGAGCGGTTTTAAATATTCTGGACAGTTTTTATTCAAACTGGATCATTATAAATTGCTCAGAAATTTTCTAAATCGATTCAGAATACGCATATAAATAAAAATAAATGCAATTATTTTCAAAAAATTACTGCAAAAATTTTCAAAAAAATATCAATAATTTGCATTGATTATCAAGAAAATATCAAAAATATTCAATGCGATTTTCAAAAAATATCAAAAATTTGCATTGATTTTCAATAAAATATCAAAAATATTCAATGATTTTCAAAAAATACCAAAATTACGTAATAATTTTCAAAAAATATCAAACATTTGCATTGCTTTCCAAGTAAATATAAAAAATGTGCAATAATTTTCAAGAAAATATCAAAAATATACAATGTATGTAAAATGATCAAAATTGATCAAATTGAATGTATAAACAAAAAATAGTAAGTATAAAATACATAAATATCTACATACTTATATACTAAAATATGCAATTTTTTTCAAAGTATGCAATAACTTGACAAATCGTTAAATATATTCAAATGTTGCATATAATAAGCATTTTACATTTTACATACATGTATATTCCGCTCTTTAGTGATAAGAAATACCAAAAGTTAAGAAAGCTCACTGCTTGCCTAAAGCATTTAGGAAATACTTAACCATACTTTTCATCATTAGCAGGCTATTTTGGGCTATTTTGTCTTGGGCTATTTTGACGGGGGTCACGGATCTCCACTTATTCGGTTTACAGATCAAAATTAGGTATTCCTTAGTATGGGATTTCTTATGATGGTGAAATACGCTTTAAGTACTTCCTACCTTAGGAATACCTAAAAGAATTAATCAAGCTTTAAAAATTTCTTAAAATTTGAGTAAATTCAAAAAGGAATAACTAAATTCGTTCATTTAATTTGAAATAAGCTTCATATTGAGTAAACTAATTAAAAGTGCCACATATAGAAAATAAATCGGTCGTGTATTCGAATGAAATCTACCGGCTATATACAGATGATTTCGATTGGACGGAGTAGATGGTGGGGAATAATTTTCCCGAAGCCACCTGTTTCGCCGTTCCTGCGAGCTCGCAGGATACACTGGAATTTCCATTCCATCCTCTTCGCCGTCAATCTGATACGGGTCGGCGTCGCGTTGGGACGGCCACAGAACCAGCGGCAGCCCGGCAACTGCAGGAGCATTCAATTTTTCACGTTCGCCGGCCGAGGAAGTTTTCACGCGAGAAGTTTTCCAACGGTTGCGGCGTTCTATTGAAATTATTTTGTGCCGGTTTTTATGGGTTTTTGTTAACAGGTATGTTTCAAAATTATCCCACTGGCCTTCTTGCATTTTTGGAATTTTGGAATTTTTTAAGGAAAAAAATAATTTTTTGTGGTGCATGTGCTACTGGTGTTTTGAAAATTTTCTAGCCACTTTAATGAAGGAAAGTAATATAATTAATTATTTAAATAAATGATAATTAAAAAATTTAACATAAAATTGCTATAGGTAATATGCGTGCATAAGAAATAAAAGTTTCTAATAAAAATATTTTTCTTACTATTTTTTCATCAGTTATAATTTATTAAAGGAAACTATTATTTAATAATTAAAATAACTGAATTAATTAAAAACTTGTACTTGAAATTTGAAATTTGAAATTTGAATTTGAATTTGAATACTTTTGAAAAATACTTTTTATTCAACAATTTTATACACTATTTTTCATCAGTAATAATTTATTAATAATAGTTAATTATTAGAATAGCTAAATTAATTAAAAGTTTGTATTCAAAATTACTATATTCTAAGTGCGCAAGGGGTGAAAGTTTTCAAAACAAATATTTTTTATTCAACAATTTTACGCACTTTCCACTATTTTTTAATCAGTAATAATTTATTAATAATTGTTAATTATTGGAATAGCTGAATAATTAAAAATTTGTATTAGAAATTGCTCTGTTTTAGGAGCCCAATGGGTGAAAAAATACTTTTTATTCAACAATTTTATACACTTTCCACTATTTTTTCATCAGTAATAATTTATTAATAATAGTTAATTATTAGAATAGCTAAATTAATTAAAAGTTTGTATTCAAAATTACTATATTCTAAGTGCGCAAGGGGTGAAAGTTTCAAAACAAATATTTTTTATTCAACAATTTTATCTAGTATACATTTTATACATTTTCTATTCTTTTTTCATCAGTAATAAATTACTTAAGGAAACTAGGTAATACTTAAATATTTAATTACCTGAATCAATTAAAATTTGTTTGGTACTTAAAACTACTCTACTTCAGGTGCACAATATTGAAAAAAATACTTTTTATTCAACAATGTTATTCATTTTTTACTATTTTTATCAGTAACAATTTATACAAAACTAATATTTAATTATTTAAAAATAATTAAAAATTGGTACATACTCTAATTATTCTATTCTACGATCATAAGGGGTCATATTTTTTGATCAAACATTTTATACGTTTTCAACAATTTCTTCATCTGTAATGATTTATTGAAGGAAACTAATACTTCATTATTAAAATAACTAAATTAATATAAAAATTTGACCCAAAATTACTCAATTTTTCTGCACAAGGGATCAAATTGACTAAAAAATATTTTCCATTCAATACGATTTTCATACCTACTTTATATAAAAAATTATACACAAAATAATTTAGTAGCTTCATTAGAAAGCAGTCTGAATAAATTTTTAATTAGATTTTAACAAGCCTTTATAACCATTAGCTTTTACCATTGCATTTTTTATAACTATTATATTTTTTATAAATCAACATTATTAAAAAAATCTCCAAGCGCCCCACTTGGATATATCTAAAATAGAGCAATTTAGGGCACGTATTTACAAGAACTTTTCTTCATAGAAATAAACCAGGAGGAAATTACCTCCATCAATAATGTCAAGATACCTAATAAGACCCTGTATAAAGGGGGTCTTTGACTCTACGGCCTTATTAACGCTGTACCAGATTGTAACGCCGAGATAAAAGTCGAGAATATGTCTCTAGAACTGGGAATACTTCCCATAAAAAAAGGGAGTTTAGCGAGTGTTGTTTCGAGGGTGCTTGTACACAAAGTCGCCTGGAAAAAATGCGCCGGCTTCTGAATCATTTATTCGAATATATTTTGCAGGGGTTTCGGAAATAGTGCGAATAAGTATCGGGACAAGATTGATTTTTCCTCCACGAGTACCTACCTAATCAGCAGAAAGCCCTACAAGCTATAACATCTGGAATATGTGAATTATGTATTGGCTCAGAAATTTATTGCTAACAAATTTATTAGGTACCTATATACAAATGTTATATGAACAGGCATGCAGTTATAAATATACAGGGTGAATCATGAAGAATTGTACATACCTTAACGGTTTATAGAGGCACTTGATTTGCCCCCAATTTTCGTTAATAACTGGTTTATTTTCAATTCTACGACCAAAAGTTATATAACTAAAGTTGTAGAGAATTCAATTTTCCACAAAAAGTGCCTCAACAAATTTTCAGTGCGACAAGTAGTTTGGTCTACATAACGAAAAATCCATCCGCATCCCCTTTTCCAAGATGGCACAACACACTGTAACAAACGCAAGGTTAAATGTAACAATGGACTAATTTAAATGATTCTTAGTTGGGAGCTGGGCGGTAAAAAATAGATCTAATTAGCAACCTAACCGGTATTACGGGAATACCGTAGGGGGTTGGTATCGCCTCAACTCCGGCGGGGCTGATAAACGCGGGAGAATCCGCCGTGCTCGATAAGGCTCCATCGAAATATGTTCGAAATCAACACCGAAGCCGCCCGGGGGATCAAATTAGATTTGTCTTCTCTTGGTTTGTGCGCGCCAGACCTGGCTCGGAAAAGAAGATATTGGAAACACCGTCGGCGGTATTTTTCCCGAGCAAAAATCCCCGCTGACTTATATCGAAGTGTCGTTGTAACGGACGCCCGTAAATGCTGTTTATTATTTTTTTTAATGCTGAAAATGAAAAATACATTTCGATGGAATGGAGATGGTATTAAGCTGTTGTAGTAGCATGAAAAAACGGTCTAGTCACGTTTTTAATAACAGCGTTGATTTGGGTGAAAATAATCCGGGATTATTGCATATATTATAATAAATTAGAGCAGGTACGAACTCGTATAACGTAGCAAACTGGAGAGAAACTGTTAGATATATAGCATACATCTTCTCAAAGAATAGCTAGGTATTACATGTAGTAAGATATTCCTTTTTTTTTGGTTCTATACTCATATATACGGTCGTTTGTAGCAAACATCGCTTCTTTAAGCTCTGGCTTTTAGTCTCGTTGAAAATTAAAATGTTCTCTTCCATTACGGCGGGTGCACGTTGTGCTTTAATTTTTCCTTTTTCTACGTTTTCGCTGCCATTTAGCTTAGTTTTGGTAACGTTTCAAAAACGAGCTTAAAAGAACAAGAACGGTCGCGGTAATTAGTCAAAATACTTTAAGAATGTTAATGAAGGAATGTTCCGGATTAAATGATACTGTTGTTTCGTATATATACACAAAAAAAAGGGGAAACGCGCGTGTTCGTTAATTAGTTAATATAATTAGTGCGCCGCATACAATTTATTAATAAAGGGGCTTTCAGGTATGAATATTCAGGATTTGGAAGCTTGCGATATTAATAATTCGAAATCATTATAGTGGGTAATTTATTTGCACTTACACGTGTAACGTATATTAATTATCGGTATCTATTGTTCGAATCCTTTCAAATTTATATTAAGTGTAATTATTATGAAACGTCTCCCTCTCATATTACTATTATACAGGGAGTGTCGTGAGAAATTGTACACTGTGTCCCATTTTGGTTGCGACTGGGGGGTATATCGGTTATTAGACTTGATAGGACATTGCGGTTTTCGCGAACCTGTACTACTTTTTTGTCAAACTAACAATGGCACAAACAGATTTTTTAAATCTCTTTTCATTTTTGAGTTACAGGGCGATAATGAAAATTCTGACTTATTCAGCTACCCCCTATCTCGTTTGCTATTGAAGATATTTTAAATGTGTAAACTGATTATTATAGATAATTTTACGTAGAATTCAGTGACGTCCTTAGTTTTTTTATGGGGGTTACCATTTCTGAAATATGACACCAACTTGTATTTTTTTTAATGGAACACCCTGTATTTTTAATGGCCATTAAATTTGTAAATTTTTTCTCTTTTTAATGATATGGCGCATTCTATATTTTGAATTTCATTAGAACCCTCAAAAAAGAGAAAAACTATTTTATTCGAAAAATGGTTAGGGGGCTATGCAGAAAAACCAAAATAAAATACTTTTAGAACAAAAATAGTTGTTGAGAATATTAAATAAAATATTTCTACGATTTTTTGTTTTTCCGCGTAGCCCCCTAACCACTTTTATAACAAAATAGATTTTCTCTTTTTTGATCATTTTAAGAAAATTCAAAATATAGAATGTGCCATATCATTAAAAAGAGAAAAAAATTACAAATTTAATAATCAATAAAAATACAGGGTGTTCCATTAAAAAATATACAAGTTGGTGCCATATTTCAGAAATGGTAACCCCATAAAAAAACTAAGGACGTCACTGAATTCTACGTAAAATTATCTATAATAATTAGTACACATTTAAAATATCTTCAATAGCAAACGAGATACGGGGGTGGCTGAATAAGTCAGAATTTTCATTATCGCCCTGTAACTCAAAAATGAAAAGATATTTAAAAAATCTGTTTGTGGCATTGTAAATTTGACAAAAAAGTAGTAAAGGTTCGCGAAAACCGCAATGTCCTATCAAGTCTAATAACCGAGATACCGACCAAAATGGGACACAGTGTACATATTTTAGCAGTATAACTTTATCCACCCTCTATAACAATTGTGTTTTGATTCCAGATTACTCCAATTCGATCAGAAGCGGAGATTTATTTTCGGTGAGTACATATAAGTTGTTCATTATTTTTCGTTCGCGATACAATCAACCTAACGAGGCGATGACGACACGAGGTGAATTATCGATCGCTCTGAAGCATGCGAAATGAAAATGTTCATTCGTTAATTCGACGATACGGCGGGTTTTTCCGGAAAATTCGAATTCATCAAATTCGAGGGCTTTATACATTACGTGTTTTCACGGCGCCTTGGCGCTCTCCCTTAGGGAAAAAAACTTTCACGACCGCCTCGGGGTTTATGCAAGGTTAAGTAAGTTAGGGGATTCACACCGGTATAATATAAACTACTTTGTCATAATGTCCTAAACGAATATGCGGAATCCTTTAAGGATTATGTCCCCGCTCGCCTGGGGAACCCTCTACCAGTTTATCCAATTTGTAAGTAATTATTTTATATTTTAACAATTAACCATTGCATGAATATCATTAATTCAGAGAACCTAGGTATGAGTTAATGAGTTAATGAGTTAGTCACTCCTTCTCTTTCATTTATGTGAGACTAATGGCAGTTGTCTTTATTGCATCCATATATTGCTTACAAATTTGCTTTAGCTTGTATACCAATAAGAAAGAAGATTCCGAACGAAAAGTATGTTAATAAGTTCGTATATAACACGGCATCCGAGTCTAATCCATTTCCGACACAAATCCCATTTGTTCCCGAGTTCTTTTCCTTTGATGGCTACGCAGCGTGCAATTTCCTTCGGTAAGTAAAACAAAACGTATGGGATGGAAATTGGGTAGGAAGCTCCGACTTAAAGAAAAATGATAATGTTGCCGAGATAATGGGCATCTTAACCTGTGGCACTTCTTCGAGCCGGAAGCACGCGATAAATTTTAAAGGAACAGGAAAGAAATTTAATACGGGAAATTCGCAGGAATATGTTCTCGCTTTATATTGGTTATAAAGAATAGATACGCATTAGGTAAGTGCAAATTTGTTGGCGATATGAGTCCCACAATATCATCCTTTCTTTTTCCTTTATATGAAGCTAATGGAGAAGACCACGACATTTTTTTAATCTTTTTTTCAAAACTGTGTGTTCTAAGAAGGCGCTTAATGAAATTTTTATTTTTTCTGTGGCCAAATAAGGCCGCAATTAATTTTTAATTTTTAAAGTTTGAAAAACGTCACACAATCGTCATACACTCTGCTCCAATTAAAGCGAGAGTTTCAAAGAGAAGTCACATTTAGCAAGTTTGCCACGTTTCCTATTACTCTTCTTTAGTCCGGAAAATGTGCGTTTTTTGTATATTTATTGCAATAAACATTTTTTGATTTATCCATTTCTTCCATTACCTAATGGATAATTCGATATATTAATATAATCTTCATCTGTATAAATTGTAACCGATTTTCGTGTTAAAAACACAAATAATGGTCCTGAAAAATTTATTTGGCAACATTCTTGTCAACTTCAATATTATCAGTAAAGTGTTTTGTGCCGAACTGCAATTCGTGTAATTTGTTTTGTGCAATTTTCAGAAAAATCTGACAAATGACAGTTTGATTTTTGTTCGTTTGTGTATTCTTTGTTACTGCGTTCGAAAATTCATACCATAGAGAAAGAAATATGAGAGAGTTCGATCCTTTACTAAAAATTGGCCTAGCGTTGATGGAACTGCCCCTGGTGCGGGGACCCAGGAACTAATATCAAGGTCGACTTTCAAAGTAGATTTCTTCTATATTTCAAAATTAAAAATAGGCGGTAAATTTAAATTTTATTCTTGTATTTCTAACTAAATAATATCATGCATTTGATAATTGCGTAGTCATTCAATAGCTAATCCTCAAGGATGGAAAATGGCTATTAAATGGCTACACAATTACCAAATTCGATTGTATATAAATGTTTAAAATAAAAAAAATAAGAACAACTTTTGTAAATTAGAAATGTTGGTATTTATTCAAAATTACATATACATATACAATATTATATACAGTGAGGGGCAACATTATCGCGCCCTAAGGGCCAAAGCCGCCTATTCTCAAAAAAATTAATTTATTCCACAATTTTGCCCTTCACTGTACATAATTACATATACAAACAATACATTATATCATTAATTATTTATTTACAGTACACAAAATCATTCGACAAAAATAACAGTGCCAATAATAATAATACAATATTAATAATACCCTTTAGTGTTACCCAGGATGCACCATGATAAGGCAAAGTACTAAAGTAGAACTGAAAAATAAATTGATTCAGGCTTCGTATTTTTTAAAGTATACATAAGTAAAACATTTATCGTTTATCAGCAAAACTATCCTCATAGGTCATAGGGAGGTATAGTATCAGCTCTTTGGATGAATGAGGAAAAACCAATAAATATAAAAATACTCACAAATTTAGGTTATACACAAAAATGGCATCTAAACACTCACGAAACTTACCGGCACAAACAAAAAAATTAACAAGAACAGCAAGGATGCTGCCGAACCGTGCCGAACGAAACAAGACGAAAGTCGCGATCGTTTGCATTCGGGCCTGTATCTAATTTACGAAATATATTTAATTTTTCGATAGCAGCGCCTCTGGTACTGGGACCCAGAACTAACAGACGTTGTAGAATAACTCCTATGTTTTAAACAGTCTCTTATATATTGTCTATGATTCATACTATTTACTTATACAACAAAACGTGAGTGGTTTATGATAAGGTATGAGTCAAAACCCGAAATTTTTAAATTTCGAAGGGCTATATCTTTTTAATTATAACACATTTTGAGCAACTGAAAACGATTTTGAGCTCTAATAAACCATTTCTATTCGTATCTTTTGCCGAAATCCGCGTATCTCACATCGTGGTCTTCTCCATTTAAGTTGCACCCATGGACCATATTGCGCAGAAATCTGCACTGTATAAAAATAGAACTTTCAAGTGTGGAGATAAGATAAGCCGATAAGGAGCAGGTAATTATATATTCATTGAAATTTGAAATTAAATTAGAAAGTTTCATTGAAAGCTCGTTAAAGTTTTTCCGAAGATTTAAGGCCACGTGTTTGTGCGACTTTGTCGGTTTCCAATTGGCAACGAAATTCCTCCTACACGAGAACTGGCTGGCTCGTGGAAATGCAAATTTAATTTAAATGCAATCGTGCTTTTAAAGATCGCAAATATTTGAGCGAATAGGACAAAGCTAACGAAAAAATCGCATAAAAAAAATGTATAGATATTGCGATTTTCCGAACTTATAAAATCCTAACTTTATACGCTCGCGAAACTTTATGGTATAACTCGCTTGATAGTATATCGGAAGACTTTTTCCTATTTTACACTCTGATTAATAGCCCAGCACTTTTTTAAGATGGATTCTCCAAGTTTTCAATTCGATTGTTCGATTGATCGATTACTCGATTATACATACAGGGTGAGTCACGCACAACGGGACGGAGTATTGTGGGTATAAATAGTAAGAGACTCGCTAAAGCCTCGGAAAGGGGGCTGCGCCCTGTACATCAAACCCTGTAAAAAATAATAAATCTCGCTAATCACTAGGATGACGCTTCGGGTTTTGGTATATATAAGATATATGGAGTGAGTTTGGCAAGTTCTAAAATTGGAAAATTCGAGTAATTATAGCGGCTGTGTTTACGATAGGCGTTACAACGACATCGTAATGGCGTTAAATTTGTAGCATGCATAATTAAAGTGGAACGCACTTACCTCTGTTTGACGAATCTATTGTACATGTTACAGCACCTACGTACAACAAATATAGAGGAAACGCCATTAGTTTGATCATTAAAACTTTGCGTAGGAGCGCATTGTTGTGGACTCTGCCTTTAATTTAGTTTAAATAAGCGAATTTGGCCGTATAAAAAATGTCAAATCTTTATAGACATTTCTATAAAGATTGCCGGTAAGTAAAGCTCGAATAAAATCTCGACTTGCTAACATGCGACGCAGATTTGGAGATAAATCATTTTTCCACACAGGACTAAACGCGATTCGAATGTAGATTCCGAAGGGAAGAGAAAAAAAGCACATAAATCGATTCGAATAAACAGCAAAAAAGCACATTCTGGAAGCATTTCCAGACAGGTAAAAAATGTTTATAGTTACCTAACGTTTATAACTCGTTTCACGCAGAAGTGAAGTTATATGGCTGCTCGTTAAATATTTTCGCGCCACTGTATTTTTTATTCTACAAAGAAAAATTCTTTCATGTTGCGATTTTTAATATCTTCATAGATAAAATTGATGATGGTTTATATTAGTGCACGCAATTATTTTAATTTAAAAACCTTAAAGGAAAGATTAGGCTTCATTAGGCTTCCTGGTAAGTCTAAATAAATAGGTGTTAAATATTTATTTAATTTCAATCAAATAAAAACTATGGCAATGTAAATTTATTGAATATAGTAAAATATTCTCGGTCGGTTTAGAGGATAAAATATTTAATTATTTAGGTACTAAAATATTTCAAATAGCTTCGAGTGTAATTCAATCGAAAATTCCCGATTTTAAAGCGTATACATAACTTGAAATTAATTGAGTTATTAAATTTAAAATTCACGTATACTCATATTAAATTTATTGTTAGCGCGAAACACGATAATTGCTATTATTAATTAGTGAACGTAAATATTAATTAGTTATTTAATTATTAACCAATTAATTATGCCCTATTTAGGTATCTAATTAATTTACTAATTTTTCCCGGCTTTTATCGCGCACCCTTTGATCGAACACCTAATATACAGTTGGTATCGATGAAAAAGAAAACGTTGGAAAATCAGATATTACATTAACGAAAATATAGGTCAGCGTTTTTCCTGTATTACTCGACAGCTGAAAGGCATTATACCCGAACTCTTATCAACCGAATGTGTAAATATCTGAACAGTTTTTCGTTTTATCTCGCCGGAGTGCCATTAGATGCACTACGTAAAGAATAAAATTGTATCCGTGGCTGGGAAATTGCATTTCCCATTGTCCGTTTTCAATAATCCATCGGGGCATGAAAATATAAAGAGGTTTTTTATACCAACTTACCAGCAGGTTATCCATTGGGAACGTGAACGTTTGCAATTTATATAAAATGTCTTTCTATTGCAATGAACTTATCTTCAAAGAATCGTTATATTGCCCCTGCAAATTAATTATTGTATTAATGATAAATAAATAAATGCAACTTTTGCATATATTTAACGATTTGTCCAGTTTTTGAAAATCATATTTTGAAAAAAATGTGCATATTTTAGCATATAATGTAGATAGATATTTATGTTTACTACAATTTAATTTGACCAATTTTGATCATATATTGCATAATTTTGATATTTTTTTGAAAATTACTGCAAATTTTTGACATTTCTTGAAAATTATGGCATATTTTTGATATTTACTAGAAATTCAATGCAAACTTTTGACAATTTTTTGAAAATTTTGTTGCATATTTTGATATTTTTTTGAAAATAATTGCATTTATTTTTAAAAACTGTCCAGCACATTTAAAAACGCCCTAGAATCAATTAAAATTAAGATTGTTCAAAACAATTCACAATTCTTTAGAATGAATTTTGATATGTTCAGAACAATTTAAAACGCTTCTGAACGAATTAGAACTGTCCAGAACACTTTTGGAATGCTTCAGAATGAATTAAAACTGTCCAAAACAATGTAGAACTGTCCAGAACGAATTAGAACTATTCAGAATGCTTCAGAACGAATTAGAAATGATTCTAAACAATTTTGAACCTTTTAGAAAGAATTAAAACTCTCCAGAACGATGTAGAACAATCCAGAACGAATTAGAACTGTTCAGAACACTTTTAGATTGCTTCAGAACGAATAAGAAATGATTCTGAACTATTTTGAACGTTTCAGTCTGAATTAAAACTGTCCAGAACAATTTAGAACTGTCCAGAACGAATTAGAACTATTCAGAACACTTTTAGAATGCTTCAGAACGAATTAGATATGATTCTGAACAATTTTGAACGTTTCAGAATGAATTAAAACTGTCCAGAACGATGTAGAACAATCCAGAACGAATTAGAACTGTTCAGAACACTTTTAGATTGCTTCAGAACGAATAAGAAATGATTCTGAACTATTTTGAACGTTTCAGTCTGATTTAAACCAGCCCAGAACAATTTAGAACTGTCCAGAACGAATTAGAACTATTCAGAACACTTTTAGAATGATTCAGAACGAATTAGATATGATTCTGAACAATTTTGAACGTTTCAGAATGAATTAAAACTGTCCAGAACGATGTAGAACAATCCAGAACGAATTAGAACTGTTCAGAACACTTTTAGATTGCTTCAGAACGAATAAGAAATGATTCTGAACTATTTTGAACGTTTCAGTCTGAATTAAAACTGTCCAGAACAAAGTAGAACTGTCCAGAACGAATTAGAACACTTTTAGATTGCTTCAGAACGAATAAGAAATGATTCTGAACTATTTTGAACGTTTCAGTCTGATTTAAACCTGCCCAGAACAATTTAGAACTGTCCAGAACGAATTAGAACTATTCAGAACACTTTTAGAATGCTTCAGAACGAATAAGAAATGATTCTGAACTATTTTGAACGTTTCAGTCTGAATTAAAACTGTCCAGAACAAAGTAGAACTGTCCAGAACGAATTAGAACACTTTTAGATTGCTTCAGAACGAATAAGAAATGATTCTGAACTATTTTGAACGTTTCAGTCTGATTTAAACCTGCCCAGAACAATTTAGAACTGTCCAGAACGAATTAGAACTATTCAGAACACTTTTAGAATGCTTCAGAACGAATAAGAAATGATTCTGAACTATTTTGAACGTTTCAGTCTGAATTAAAACTGTCCAGAACAAAGTAGAACTGTCCAGAACGAATTAGAACACTTTTAGATTGCTTCAGAACGAATAAGAAATGATTCTGAACTATTTTGAACGTTTCAGTCTGATTTAAACCTGCCCAGAACAATTTAGAACTGTCCAGAACGAATTAGAACTATTCAGAACACTTTTAGAATGATTCAGAACGAATTAGATATGATTCTGAACAATTTTGAACGTTTCAGAATGAATTAAAACTGTCCAGAACGATGTAGAACAATCCAGAACGAATTAGAACTGTTCAGAACACTTTTAGATTGCTTCAGAACGAATAAGAAATGATTCTGAACTATTTTGAACGTTTCAGTCTGAATTAAAACTGTCCAGAACAATTTAGAACTGTCCAGAACGAATTAGAACTATTCAGAACACTTTTAGAATGCTTCAGAACGAATAAGAAATGATTCTGAACTATTTTGAACGTTTCAGTTTGAATTAAAACTGTCCAGAACGATGTAGAACAATCCAGAACGAATTAGAACTGTTCAGAACACTTTTAGAATGCTTCAGAACGAATAAGAAATGATTCTGAACTATTTTGAACGTTTCAGTCTGAATTAAAACTGTCCAGAACAAAGTAGAACTGTCCAGAACGAATTAGAACTATTCAGAACACTTTTAGAATGCTTCAGAACGAATAAGAAATGATTCTGAACTATTTTGAACGTTTCAGTTTGAATTAAAACTGTCCAGAACGATGTAGAACAATCCAGAACGAATTAGAACTGTTCAGAACACTTTTAGAATGCTTCAGAACGAATAAGAAATGATTCTGAACTATTTTGAACGTTTCAGTCTGAATTAAAACTGTCCAGAACAAAGTAGAACTGTCCAGAACGAATTAGAACACTTTTAGATTGCTTCAGAACGAATAAGAAATGATTCTGAACTATTTTGAACGTTTCAGTCTGATTTAAACCTGCCCAGAACAATTTAGAACTGTCCAGAACGAATTAGAACTATTCAGAACACTTTTAGAATGCTTCAGAACGAATAAGAAATGATTCTGAACTATTTTGAACGTTTCAGTCTGAATTAAAACTGTCCAGAACAAAGTAGAACTGTCCAGAACGAATTAGAACACTTTTAGATTGCTTCAGAACGAATTAGATATGATTCTGAACAATTTTGAACGTTTCAGAATGAATTAAAACTGTCCAGAACGATGTAGAACAATCCAGAACGAATTAGAACTGTTCAGAACACTTTTAGATTGCTTCAGAACGAATAAGAAATGATTCTGAACTATTTTGAACGTTTCAGTCTGATTTAAACCTGCCCAGAACAATTTAGAACTGTCCAGAACGAATTAGAACTATTCAGAACACTTTTAGAATGCTTCAGAATGAATTAGATATGATTCGATAGAATAATGTAGAACAGTCGAACGAATTAGAATTGTTTAGAACACTTTTACTATGCTTCAAAACTAATTAGAAATGATAATTTTGAACATTTCAGAGTGAATTAAAACTGTCCCGAACAATGTAGAACTGTCCAGAACGAATTAGAACTGTTCAGAACATTTTTACAATGTTTCAGAAGAAATTAGAAATAATTCTGAACAATTTTGAACGTTTCAGAATGGATTCAGATTCAGACTGTCCAGAACTAGTTTTGATATTTTTTTTGAAAATCACTGCATATTTTTAAATAAATCGTTGCATATATTAGCAAATTTTTTGCATATAGGTATTCGGCTCCTTGATGATAAAATATTGGTTTTAGGTGTACCTAAATGATTGATTAGATTTTAATGTGAAAAACTAATTTGCAGGTTGAGCTGTATTTATGGCGAGGTCTTGTAAAATAGTTTTGATTTATTAATCGAGGTAATCGATATTCTAGCTTTTAAACCAAGATGAAATTCATCATTTTAGAACTGGCCGCATTAAAACCGTCAAATAAATCCGTTTGATTGCGTTCACCGGATTATTCGAGCCTCGGATTCGAATTAGGAAATTTGTCACTTTTCCAATAAAATATTGCCATTATTTTCCTCGCGCTTTATAGTCGCAGAAAATATTTTTAAATTGAGGTAAAAAGGCGTTATTTAAAGCCTTAACAATTCTTAGGCGAACGTAGACATAATTTGTTTACGAGCACATTTCGAAAACATCAGCTTTGAAACAGAAATTCAAAGATTACGCATTGAATGCCCGTCTTTTGCAGACGTTGAAAAGAAAATTCTTTTAACGAGCTTTCTTGTTACACTAAATTTGTTATAGAATTCCGATTGATTTTGTTCTACAGGTCGTTTCATTGGGAAATGGCAATGTTAATACCCCATTATAGAGGTCACAAATAAATCATATAGTATGAGTAAACACCCTGTATAGGGTCAAAATATTGCCCTTTCCCAAGGAAACACCCTGTATATGTTTCTATTATCACTAAAGAGCGGAATATATATGCAAATTTTGCATATGTTTAACAATTTTGATCATTTTATTTTGATATTTTTTTGAAAATTATTGCATAATTTTGATATTGTTTAGGAAATTATTGCATAATTTTGTTATTTTTTGAAAATTTTTTCATAATTTTGATATTTTTTTGAAAATCACTGCAAATTTTTGATATTTTCTTGAAAATCAATGCAAATATTTGACATTTTTTGAAAATTACTGCATATTTTTGATATTTCCTTGAAAATCAATGCAAATTTTTGATATTTTTTTGAAAATAATTGCATTTATTTTTATTTATATGTGTATTCTGAATCAATTTAGAAAATTTATGAGCAATTTACAATGATCCAGATCCAGATCGAATAAAAAAAATCCTGTCCAGAACATTTAAAAACGCCCTAGAATCAATTAAGATTGTTCATAACAATTCACAATGCTTTAGAATGGATTTTGATATGTTCAGAACAATTTAAAACGCTTCTGAATGAATTAGAATGAACACAGAACACTTTTAGAATGTTTCTGAACAATTTTGAAAGTTTCAGAATGAATTAAAACTGTCCAGAACAATTGAGAACTGTCCCGAGCGAATTACTTTACAAGATATCTTCAAGAACCCTTCAGAACACTTTTAGAATATTTCAGAACGAATTAGAAATAATTCTAAATAATTTTTAACGTTTCAGAATGAATTAAAACTGTTCAGAACGAATTGGAACTGTTCAGAACACTTTTAGAATGCTTCAGAAGGAATTAGAAATGATTCTGAACAATTTTGAACGTTTTAAAGTGAATTAAAACTGTCCAGAACAATGTAGAACTGTCTAGAATGTATTAGAACTGTTCAGGACACTTTTAGGATGCTTCAGAACGAATTAGAAATGATTCTGAACAATTCTGAACGTTTCAGAGTGAATTAAAACTGTCCAGAACTAACTTTGATATTTTTTTGAAAATCACTGCATATTTTTAAATAAATCATTACATATATATGCGCAAATATTTGCAATTTTTTGCATGACAACAATTAAGTACATAACACATTGTGCGCTAAGAAGATTATAATCGAAAACTAAAATTCAAGTTTAGCATTGACATTCAAAATTTTATTCGGCATTACGATCGAATAAATTTTATAAATGTAACGCTTTCCGCTCTAATGCACAATAATCAATTGTTCCCTATTACTCTATCCCACGGTCTATTTTACAAGCCTTTTATCGGCGCTATTTGAACTGTGCGAAATTAATTATTGTAGATCGCAGGACTCGCAGGAGAGATATAATCGCTCTTTGTTATCCCTTCGTACAGGCGTAAACCTCCCGTTCCCGAAAATTCGCTGTTTTTTTTAATTTATCACGAACGAGCGGAGAAATACATAAATATCCGGATCTGCGCGGCATGATGGATGTAGAACAATTGTTGAGCGCGTATTGCGTAGGCATAGGTGTGATCAAAAAGGTGATTGCTCAATAAGCTTCCCGGCGTTAAAATAAATCAAAGACTTTAATGCCTGTGATGTGTGCGGGAAAGCCGTCGCAACGGGACGCAAAAATTAAATATTCTAAACGGATTTCGGGCCGAATCAGATCGAAATTGATTTATTTACCGTCAACATCGGCGAATTTGAAAACTAAATTAAAACGTGCACTATACAGGGTGTCGCAAAAAGATTGTCCATGTGACACCGCATACAGTATGTACACTGTGTCCCATTTTCGTGGCGACTGGGGGGTATCTCGGTTATTAGACTTGATATTAGGACATTGCGGTTTTCGCGAACCTGTACTACTTTTTTGTTAAATTTACAATGGCACGAGCAGATTTTTTAAATCTCTTTTCATTTTTGAGTTACAGGGCGATAATGAAAATTCTGACTTATTCAGCCACCCCCGTATCTCGTTTGGTATTGAAGATATTTTAAATGTGTAAACTGATTATTATAGATAATTTTACGTAGAATTCAGTGACGTCCTTAGTTTTCTTATGGGGGTTGCCATTTCTGAAATATGACACCAACTTGTTTTTTTTTTTTTTAATGGGACACCCTATATTTTTATTGCCTATTAAATTTGTAATTTTTTTCTCTTTTTGAAGATATGGCACATTCCATATTTTGAATTTTCTTAAAACGCTCAAAAAAGAGAAAAACTATTTTATTATAAAAATGGTTAGGGGGCTATGCGGAAAAACAAAAAAAAAAACGTAGAAATGTTTTATTTAATATTCTCAACAACTATTTTTGTTCTAAAAGTATTTTATTTTGGGTTTTCTGCATAGCCCCCTAATCATTTTTCGAATAAAATAGTTATTCTCTTTTTTGAGCTTTCTAATGAAATTCAAAACATAGAATGTGCCATATCATTAAAATGAGAAAAAAATTACAAATTTAATAGGCAATAAAAATATAGGTAGTCCCATTAAAAAAATTACAAGTTGGTGTCCTATTTCAGAATTGGTAACCCCCATAAAAAAAACTAAGGACGTCACTGAATTCAACGTAAAATTATCTATAATAATCAGTTTACACATTTAAAATATCTTCAATACCAAACGAGATACGGGGGTGGCTGAATAAGTCAGAATTTTCATTATCGCCCTGTAACTCAAAAATGAAAAGAGATTTAAAAAATCTGTTTGTGCCATTGTAAGTTTGACAAAAAATACGCGAAAACAGCAATGTCCTATCAAGTCTAATAACCGAGATACCCCCGGTCGCGACCAAAATGGGACACAGTGTATGATAAAAATTACAAATTGGCAACGGTGCAATATTTCAATTAGAGTGACATCGTGAGTGCTTTAACTTGGTCGTATTGTGTAAGGTAATTTGAATAGAAATTAAATTACCACTATATCACCCTGTGGGGGGGCCGAAAAACACTTTCTCCACCTACATTTTCCTAATTTATTCGTCTATTGTATAAAGTCAACAAGATGAATAGCATCCGGCTTTGCAATTTTGGCCCTGCCACCTCCTATTTTCCCTGTAATTTTCCGAAAGGTTTCATTAGACTAATTTGTAGATCGGCGCTTCGACTTTAAACTAATAGTTCGGCTAAACTGAGCTTAGGAAGTTCCGATGCACAACTCGCTAATTCCATGTCAAATACAAAACGAATTAGCTCGGCTTTCCTGTTATTATTAATACATACATGGGGATTAAAGTTACCATAAGCAGGATATTTATTAATAACTAAAGAGCGGAATATGTGCAAAAAAATATGCAGTGATTTTCAAAAAAAATTCAAAATATGCAGTAATTTTCAAAAAAAATATCAAAATTAGTTCTGGACAGTTTTAATTCACTCTGAAGCATTCTAAAACTGTTCTGAACAGTTCAAATTCGTTCTGGAGAGTCCTACATATTGTTCTGCAGAGTTTTAATTCACCCTGAAACGTTCAGAATCTTTTCTAATTCCTTCTGAAGCAATCTAAAAGTGTTCTGAACAGTTCTAATTCGTTCAGAAGCGTTTTAAATTGTTCTGAACATATCAAAATCCATTCTAAAGCATTGTGAATTGATTTGAACAATCCTGATTGAATCTAGGGCGTTTTTAAATGTTCTGTACAGTTTTTATTCGATCTGGATCATTATAGGTAATTTTCTAAATTGAATCAGAATATACATAAATATAAATAAAAAATGAATCCAATAATTTTCTAAAAAGTATCAAAAATTTGCATTGATTTTCAAGCAAATATTAAAAATATTCAATAATTTTCAAAAAATATCAAAAATATGCAACAATTTTCAAAAAATGTCAAAAATTTGCATTGATTTTGAAGAAAATATTAAAAATGTGCAACAATTTTCAAAAAATGTCAAAAATTTGCATTGATTTTCAAGAAAATATCAAAAGTATGCAATAATTTTCTAAAAATGTCAAAAATATGCAATATTTTACAAATAATATCAAGAATTTGCATTCATTTTCAAGAAAATATTAAAAATATGCAATAATTTTCAAAAAATATCAAAAATATGCAATAATTTTCAAAAAATATCAAAAATATGCAATGTACCTATGTAAAATGATCAAAATTGATCAAATTGAATCTATAAACAAAAAGTAGGTAGTAAGTACATAAAAATCTACATATTATATGCTAAAATAGGTATGCAATATTTGCACAATATGCACGAAATATGCAATTTTTTTCAAAATGTGCAAAAACTGGAAAAATCGCTAAATATATGCAAATGTTGCATATATTCCACTCTTTATTAATAACATTGAAAAGCATTGAAGGAAAATACTATTATGGGAAAATAAAGCCAAAAGAAATTTCATTCATGAAAATTGTTGTTTAATAAATAAACATTGAAAGGTAAATGCTCTTATAAAATAGCGTTACGTCAAATTCCATTTGATAATGACGTTTGACTTCTGTCAAAATAACGTGACGTAATGATTTCATTTTTTAGATTGACCTGTTCATTAGCAGAAAAGAAAATTTTATATTATACGTATAATAATGAAAATTCCTGTTCAAATTTGTGCAGGAATTTCGAGACGGTTTATTATTCGGGAATATTTCCATAAGATTAACGAAATTTTTAATTAAGATATTGTTTTGTTTACGTTTCATACCGAATTACTTCCACTCATATAACAGTTAAATTAATGGGCTCGTACAAAAGAGACAAAGCGGGGGAAATTTTTTTAAAGAAGTTTCTCGTTCGAGGGAAAAAATAGAATCGGTTGCGGCATTTTGATTTCCTCGGAGGTTTCGCATTATCAGAGTTTAATATTGTGTCTTAAAATTGGAAATTAACGTCGGGAAATTGGATTTTCATATTCATGAAAGGGTTGTTGCAAAATAAATAAGATTTTAATTAAAAATAAACGAATTATAACGTTAATCTTTTTTTCGAATCGTCCACTTACTCGGTAGATTTATTAACTTTGTTTTCCTGTAGATTAACTAGGTAATTAATTTATATTGAAATTCCGGGCTAAAAAGTTGAAAACAGCGAATTTAATTGGTACAAAAGTACTAATTACCAACTTTTAACAAGTTACTAATACTTTTCACTTTGAATTTTAATTTACAAATGTCAAATTCAACACTCATTATTCGCATATTTAATTGTTACGGTATAATTATACAGCGCAGTCAAATATACATATAGTTTATGCAAAACAAAGTTAAATACACGTCACTATGTCATCATATTTGCCAGGCATTATTGGCAACACTGTCTATAATATGGAGAAGTGCATCTAATTTTGTTCTGTATAAATTTGCAATCTTATACATTTACGAACGAATTATTTTAAAACGTATGCCGAAGGAATCGATAACTTTTTACAAATAAAATATAGGTAAAATTTGTTTGGTCCGTTGATTATTTTTTTATTTCTTCATGCACTGTACATCGACTTTATAAATAACGACATTGCAATAAAATGGCCTGCTGCATTCAATTTGCGGTGGAATTCGAACCTTCAAACGTTTGATTCGCCGGTAAAATTCGACCAAAAAACGTTTCAATTAAAAATTTAATAAAATCCGCATCCCGTTTTGCGCGGGGATTTTTTTCGCCGCAACCACCCCGGATTTTATGGAGTTTCCACGAAAATAAAATTCGTACGCTTTTATGTCGATATTAAAATAATATTCGCACTATTAAATAACCGCAATCCGAAAAATTTTAGAAGATTTTTCCGAGCCATTGCAATGATTTTACGCTCTAAATGATATTACGACATCTATAAACATATTTTATACAACACTCTAAAAGCCCTTTATACTAAGTGATTCGTAAAGAATTTTTATTACAAAAAATTTAATACAAAAAAATGTCTGTAATTATTTTTCTCGCCCTGTATATGGACATTTTAATTTCAAAATTCTTCAACCAATTTAGCAATGCTCCAAATATCTGTAATTATTTTTCACGCCCTGTATATGGAAATTTTAATTTCAAAATTCTTCAACCAATTTAGCAATGCCCCAAATATCTGTAATTATTTTTCTCGCCCTGTATATGGAAATTTTAATTTCAAAATTCTTCAACCAATTTAGCAATGTCCCAAATATCTGTAATTATTTTCACGCCTTGTATATGGAAATGTTAATTTCAAAATTCTTCAACCAATTTAGCAATGCCCCAAATATCTGTAATTATTTTTCTCGCCCTGTATATGGACATTTTAATTTCAAAATTCTTCAACCAATTTAGCAATGCCCCAAATATCTGTAATTATTTTTCTCGCCCTGTATATGGAAATTTTAATTTCAAAATTCTTCAACCAATTTAGCAATGCTCCAAATATCTGTAATTATTTTTCCCACCTGTATATGGAAATGTTAATATCAAATTCTTCCACCCCTTTAGCGATGCACCGGGTTAATAATTCGAAAGTTACATCTCTAGTAGCAAACTTCAAGAAGTTGCGACTATGATAATAATTGTTATAGATGAGGAACATTATAATATGTAGTTGAATCAATACCATGCTCCATAAAATTTCCATTAGGCATTTCCAAAATTTCCATCAGGACAAATGTTTAATTGTTATGTTTTCCGGTTTCGGCGAAAGAAAAATATTTATGAAATTGCTGAATTGCAAATTGGGGTGCTGTTTATTATGTATGAGGGAGCTCCAATGATTTTGATGGGTACAATATCGACGGTTTCCAATTAAACGATCCTGGAAAAACTGGAAAATTGAAAAAAAACATTGAAATATTCTTTAAATTAAACGCATTTGATTTGCTATATTAAGGCCTTCTTTTTAGATCTATTAAAATAATTAGGTACTTGGTAGAGTTCTTGTTTTAATATTAGATATAAACATCACTCGTTCAACTTGTTTACAATAACCAAATTGCGCAATTTTCGAACGGAAAATTAGAAAATTTACCGCATATTCAGACGCACTATAATATCTCATTAAAATCTTCGAAACGGAAAATCACCGCGTTTACCCGGAGTAATTAATGCAACTAAATATAGTCGACTGGCTCGATTACACCAAATATTTTAGTGCCATTCACGAACTTGATCAATCACTAACCTTATGCATCCAGAACAAAACTACACACACATTAATTCATAATCTATTTTAAATATTTTAATCGTACTCTAACCTAGCTCTGACCTAGCTTTTATCTATCTGTGACCCAGCTTTGACCTAGCTGTAACTCGGCCTTAACCTTTGCCATGGCGTAGCTCCGAGTCGACTGGTAAGGAAGTGGAATAGTAATAGTGGAAAATGTCCTGATGGAAAACTGTGTTAATTATCTGGGCGAATCGCATCAAGGAAAGCCGGACTCGTTTCGCTCGCGTTCGAGCGAATATCATTTTCAACTCGATGTCGAGCATCCCATTTACATTTACATCAGGTAAATGAATAATGCATTCGTCGAGATTGAGAGGGATTTATAAATATGACTTACTTCGGATCGTAGTTGTGAATTAGGTGTCGGTTAAAGGCCGATTTATGCAAATTACCTGCGGCGGGATATTTCATCGTTTCGTGGCCGTTTGGTTGAGTAGAAGCCGCGGAAAATTCCGAACTCAGAATTAAAACGAACGATGTTTTACCCACAGTAAGTAATTTAATCCATTAAGTAATTCGATAAGATTTTTTTGCACCGAATTACATTGTTAAGTGAATCGTAATGGACTTTTAAAGCGATCGATTTTTAGATTAAAACGAAATTTCTCGACTTTTAAACTTTCATTTCCCGAACGATAAATTTCGAATCGGAATTAATTCATTAGATACCTTCTGCTGCTCGTTTAGCGCGGCCCATCCGATGAGGGTAGAAGCGTTAAAAATTTAACCCACGGCGCCCTGGAACAATATAAATAAGAGAAAAGTTGGTCGGCGCGAATGAGCGGTGTACGGCAAGGGAAAAAGAAAATCCATCGCAGAAATTGAGTTGTCGAAAACTCCGACCTCTATCAACTTTGACGGCTGATTATGCTTTGCGACTGCAAAAGCGATAAACCCTCCATTGATAGGGTTACGTCGAAAATAAATTGAAAACTTACCGATTAATTGAATTTGTCGATAAACATAAATTTTCGCGCGAGCCGGTTGAACAAAAGCCATCCGAAAATGTCACATCTGTCAATTATAAACTGTTTCCGATGGTTTTATGCATAAATTTATAAACGCAAAATAATGGTAATTGCGTTAATTAGTACTTTATTAATTCGTTGAAATAATATAAACTTGTTGGAAATTATTATAGGTACTTTAACAATTTCAATTTTATTACTCTTTTGTTCTGGTTTATTGGAAGGGGCTAAGTAGATGACGCCGATGTGTACAGGGTTGCCTAATTTCAGGTACTTTTTTTGAACAGAATAATTGATTAATGTGTTGAAATATTATAAACCTGTTGGAAAATATATTGTAACAATTTCAACTTTATTACTCCTTTGTTCTGATTTATTGAAAAAGATATTTATGAATGCAAAATAACGGTGTTGGTCAATTGGTACCCACGGTCATTTTTGTCAGCGGGTTTCCATAATCCTACAGGTCGATTGGTCCCCAGTTTCAAAATTTAATGGGCTAATTGGTCCCCGCGGTCAAAATATTCCTAATCCGATTAGATAAGATTTTACATTGCATGAATAACTATCATTTGGCTAAAATCTTCTGGTGTACTTACATAGCTGAGAGAATTTGGACAAAATGCAGCTTTTAGTGTTAAAAAATATTTAATATCTAAGCATTAGTAATTTAAAATATATACAATTGGTACAATATATATTAAAAGAAAAATTCTGTACAAAAAAAGAATTATTTTAGTTTTAATATACGAACGGATTTCAAAAAATAGTTGGCAACATATGGGAAACTTTATTATTAATTTTACGTAATAGTTATTCTTCACAAAAAGATCTGCATGATCTAAAATCCAAGATGCAACCATCAAAAATCAAATTTTATCAATCTTATACGAGGTATATCAAAAAATGCGAATTTTCATCAAGAGTAAAGTACCTTCATATTTTACAATATCGAAATTTGATATTATGAAAAGTACACCTAATTTTCTAGAAGTATACAGGAAGGCATGGGATTTTCCCTATATTGAAATAGAAAAAAAAGACAGAAGTCAAAAAATTTCCCCTAATCATAAAATCCTCATTAAATTGTACTACGAAATGAAAATACATAATCGAAATTTGCCAGAGAATTTTGAAATTATAAATATTCCCATCGGTCCTTCCTAGAAACCCTTAATCCGGTATTGGGGACCAATTGACTGATAGCTTTCGACTCGAAAAAGGATTATATTTGGGTAAATTTGACGGCGGGGACCAATTGAACTCCACCCCAAAATAATGGTAATTGCGTTAATTAGTTCTCTATTAATTCGTTGAAATATTATAAACTTGTGAGAAATTATAGGTACTGTAACAATTTCAATTTTATTACTCCTTTGTTCTGGTTTATTGGAAGGGGCCAAGTAGATGACGTCGATGTATACAGGATTGCCTAAATTCAGGTACTTTTTATTGAACAGTTAATTACTAGATTAATGTGTTGAAATATTAAAAACCCGTTGGAACAATTTCAACTTTATTACTCCGTTAATTAGTACTCTATTCGTTGAAATATTATAAACTTGTTGGAAATTATATATAGGTAGATACTGTAACAATTTCAATTTTATTGCTCCTTTGTTCTGATTTATTGAAAGGGGCCAAGTAGATGACGTCGATGTATACAGGATTGCCTAAATTCAGGTACTTTTTATTGAACAGTTAATTACTAGATTAATGTGTTGAAATATTAAAAACCCGTTGGAACAATTTCAACTTTATTACTCCGTTAATTAGTACTCTATTCGTTGAAATATTATAAACTTGTTGGAAATTATATATAGGTAGATACTGTAACAATTTCAATTTTATTGCTCCTTTGTTCTGATTTATTGAAAGGGGCCAAGTAGAAGACATTGATGTATACCAGATTGCCTGAATTCAGGTTATAGGTACTTTTTTTTATTTGAAAAGTCCCTTTTCTTGTTTGTCCCTTTTTTATTTGTTTTATTTTACAATGGGTTGTTTTACACCATTTTCTTAAACCCGGTCGTGGAAGTTGAAAGAAGTGAAAAGTTTTTCGAAACATAAAAATTTATGGGAGAGGGTACGCTTTAGTAGATATCGAATAAACGCGTTTATGTACGGTCGAATTTTGGCGGAGAAAAACGATATATTAAATTTCCTAATTTTCATTTTATATAGGCCCTTCCTTACTCATTACATTGGGTTTTTTTACGACCACTTTGCGAGACGCGACACCACTTGTGTTTCTAATTTAATTTAATTTAATTCCACGAAGGGACTTCGCAATAACGAAGGCTTTGAAATATAAAACCTTCGACAGAAATGGCGAAGTTACCATCTCGCGCATTCGACCTTCGCGTCTCCAGCTCTACCAGTCGATCCGTAGATTACATTTCTATCTCCTTCATCGTGAAGATTATCCCGCAAAAATTTCTTTTTCAAACCAAAGCATGGTAACGTTTATTACTCTTTTGCTCTGATTTATTGAAAGGGGAATTGATGAACGCAAAATAATAGTAATTGCGTTAATTGGTACTCTATTAATTCGTTGAAATACTACTATAAACTTGTTGGAAAATATAGGAACTGTAACAATTTAAATTTTATTACTACTTTGTTCTGGTTTATTGGAAGGGGCATAAGATACCTGTTATAGATTTGCCATCTCGCGCATTCGACATTCGCGTCTCCAGCTATACCAGTCGATCCGTAGATTACATTTCTATCTCCTCCATCGTCGCGATTATCCCGCAAAAATTTCTTTTTCAAACTAAAACACGGCAACTTTTATTACTCCTTTGGTCTGATTTATTGAAAGGGGAATTGATGAACGCAAAATAATAGTAATTGCGTTAATTGGTACTCTATTAATTCGTTGAAATACTACTATAAACTTGTTGGAAAATATAGGAACTGTAACAATTTAAATTTTATTACTACTTTGTTCTGGTTTATTGGAAGGGGCATAAGATACCTGTTATAGATTTGCCATCTCGCGCATTCGACATTCGCGTCTCCAGCTATACCAGTCGATCCGTAGATTACATTTCTATCTCCTCCATCGTCGCGATTATCCCGCAAAAATTTCTTTTTCAAACTAAAACACGGCAACTTTTATTACTCCTTTGCTCTGATTTATTGAAAGGGAAATTTATGAACGCAAAATAACAGTAATTGCGTTAATTGGTACTCGTTGAAATAATATAAGCTTGTTGGAAATTATAGGTACTGTAACAATTTCAATTTTATTACTACTTTGTTCTGGTTTATTGGAAGGGACATAGATACCTGTTATAAATTTACCATCTCGCGCATTTGACCTTCGCGTCTCCAGCTCTACCAGTCGATCCGTAGGTTACATTTCTATCTCCTCCATCGTGGAGATTTTCCCGCAAAAATTTCTTTTTCAAACCAAAGCACGACAACGTTTCTTCTTTGCTTGAATATTTACCTCTATCGCGGCGCATCGAACGGCAATCCGAAATTTTTGCGGCTTTTGTTGGAAGTTTCGCCTCGTCCGTTCGAATGAACCGGTCTCTTTGTCATGTGGGTTTTTACGGGGTTTCCTCGATCGCGGAATATGCACGTAAAAGGTTTTGCGAAGTTTCAACTTTTTTAAGCGCTCGGCGTTAGTTTGAGCGGAACGTAAAAGACTTTGGAAGCGTCTGGATTCGAAATGAAACGCCTTTTTCGTTCGGAAATTACTTTTCTGCGATTTGTGCAAGTGCAATTTAAATGCAGATTTTTACGCGCCATGAAACTTGTTTGTTGTTTAAATAATTCCTTCAACTTACGTACAATAAAATGTTTCTCTAATGTACTTGTCTACTAAGATTTCGGTGTTAATAATTGAAATTCTTCTGCATCAAAAGGAGGACTTTAGGATTAGCTTGGAGCATTAATTCCGGGAGTTTTTTGTCGTTAAATTATTCGTTACAAGTTAATTTTAACGAGCGTAAACGACTTTGTTGTTGAATTTAATCAGAACAAAGTTTTAACACACGAACTTTTATCCATTATAATATTTTCAGTCTTTAAATTAGCGTGAAAGCATTTTCTTGTAATATCGCGCTTATGCCGAGAATTTTCCCCTTTGTTTTTAATAAAAAAAAAGTAACTATATTTACCATTATCCGAGGCTCTTTCGAAAATACGGGATTTAGAAACTTTTTGAATATTAATATTATACATACGCATATCAAATGTATAATCTGGTTTGTTTGAGTTAAAATTAGATAAAATCCATTAAAATAAATAAATAATATTTTTAGAAATACGAGAGAATAATTTGTTGATACAAAATGAAAACGAATTTATAGTAGGCGAAGCTTACATGTTTTGGTAATAAATTTATGTTTTACATTCGGTGAAGATAGATACGCGAAAAATCATTCACGTACTGTAATTAATTTGTTACTCTAAAAATTTATTAGCTTATTATTCTGTATTTAAATAGTTCATTTGATTTCAGTAATGGTAAAAAAAATAAACAGTTTGAATCTACAACAGTTGCAAAATTCATTTTAATGGAATATTAAATGCTAATTTGTATCCATTTTATAGGTGTAATTTTTAACACTTATGTAAATATTAGTAATCTATCTTTCATTTAACTTTTACACGTTTTCATTAACATCTCCATTTTCAACATTGTATCGAAAACAGCACCTGTATGAAATCAAAATTGCAAATACGGCATGATATATGGAGTTGCCGGAACGAAATTACAACACACTACTAACGATTCTAAAACTTCATTGTAATTTAATTGAGTTGGAAATAGCCTAAGCACGGTTATGTTATGGTCAACATTCCGGCAATAAACGATGTTAACGTCAATTCGCTATCAAAATTCACTTCTGTAATGAAGTTTACTGATGTTGTTACATCAAAACCATAACCTCGAACATTTGTTGCAAAACGAACATTTAAAATCTATAATTACTTACAGCTCGATGGGCATAACCAAAGCACCATGTTGCGCGAATGTGACAACTAAATCAATATACAGGGTGTCCCAATAGTGCTCATTTACTCCTTTATTAGACTCGCTGGAGGCTCGGAAAGGGGGCCGGGTCCCCTTTCAACAGAGTGCTCTATAAATCGAGGCTGACCAAACACCATTGCACTTTGACCATGTATTTAACTATTTACGTCGGTCTGTACTTTTAATACGAACAGTTCTATTAGGGATGTTTTTTTGCGAAAATTTATTAAATGTTCCCGGATTAAATTACAGCCACTCCGTAACCCCTTTGGGTATACGCGTATAAGCTCGTGACGAAATTGAGAGTTACCCCTTTAACCGCGACGTTAGGGCATTATCCCTTTACAAGCAGCGCCAGAAGATTTTAATGTGTTTTATCGAAACGTAATTTTCATGATATTGTTCGTAGAATTTCGCGTTTACGGGAATTTCACCTAATTGTTGGGTTATATTTCGTGATGGGCATGTGTTATGTTTATTGGTGTAGGTATTGTGTTTTTAGGGTTTGGGATATCCGATGTTTTCTATACTAAAATCCTTTTGGAAACTATCGGGAATATTGGGGGTTAAAATTGGAAATTTTACTACCCGCTTGGAGTATAACTATGGAGCCAAACAAACGTGCCTAGCATTGAAATTGGTAAATACAATACCCGTTTCTTTTTGATAAAGTCGACCATACACTAAATTATGTGTTGTTACCTACTACAAATTTCTACCAAACATTTTATTTATTAATGTTAAAACTCCATTGGGAGTGAGACAAGAAAATTCACAAAAAAATGGTTGCTCAAACATAATTACGTATGCAACCAAGTATACAGGCGTACACACTTAGATACTATTGACCTACATTCGTTAACGGCCAAATTTTAAATATTCAAGCAAAGTCGTAGGGAGAATGCCGATTTATTATCTTCACGTGGAAGAGAAAAGGAATTTTCGTTTTTTTAAAAGGGCGAAAAAACATTTACGCCACATGTTCCGTTATTTATGCAGTGCTCTTTCGTGATGTTCCTCTTCCATAAAAGATTCCAGCAGCCACCAACAGCGTAGAATAGATTCTGCGGGCGCAATAAAAATAATCACTCGCCATCAAAATCAAAAACCTCGTAAAAATATCCACAATGAACGGATAACACTATAACCGATAAGTAGCAGGCCGTCTTGTCCACAGCTTCCTTTCTCCCGTCGAATTTATTTCGTAACAAAGTGTACGGTCAGTTTCGTTTATTCGTCCTTTTTACCTCGGCTACAAAATTGCCGACGCTCGCATTATCCTTCCGTATCATCGGTTATGTTGTGTATGAAATAAATTTTTACAATCACATACGGCCTGTGGGACGTTGCAATTTTTCTCGAGACACATTTTTTACAGTCGCGCTATGCAGTCGATCTAATAAAACTTGTGATGTATGTTTTCATTCTAGCAAAAAATTAATATAAATATCTACTACAGGGTGGCACATTAATATGGAAAAACACAATAATACTACTTTTAAAGCAGCATATTTTAAAATTGGTGATATTTATACAAAGTGCTCTGTTTACCGTGGTAGACCAAACTTATACTTTTTTAAATGGAACTCCTTGTTTTTATTGGAAAATTGAATTTACCTCGTCTTCAGCTTTCCAAAAATATAATATTGTACAGGATGCGGCAGAGAAACTTTTTTGAAATGTTAATAAAAACGAAACTATTGCAGATACCAGTATAATTCTTTTTTTTTTCCTTATAGATCGCTTCATCAATTTTTTTTTTCAACCAAATTTGAAAATTTTATCTGTAAATTTCGGCCGCCATTACCTTTAGAAAGACCATACATTAATATGAGATATACAGGATGCGGCAGAGAAACTTACTTTTTTGAAATGTTAATAAAAACGAAACTATTGCAGACATCGGTATAATTCTTTTTTTCCCTTATAGATGGCTTCTTCAAATTTTTTTCAACCAATTTTGGAAATTTCATCTGTAAATTACGGCCGCCATTACCTTTAGAAAGACCATACATTAATATGAGATATACAGGGTACGGCATATAAACTTACTTTTTTGAAATGTTAATAAAAACGAAACTATTGCAGATATCGGTATAATTCTTTTTTTCCCTTATAGATCGCTTCATCAATTTTTTTTTAACCAATTTTGAAAATTTTATCTGTAAATTACGGCCGCCATTAGCTTTGGAAAGACTATACATTAATATAGAAATATACAGGATGCGGCAGAGAAACTTACTTTTTTGAAAAACGAAACTATTACAGATATCGGTATAATTCTTTTTTCACTATAGATCAACTCATCAATTTTTTTTCTACTATCGATTTTTATTCTCAAACGATTATTTTAGATAATCAAACTGTAGTATGAAATTACTATCCATTGATATACTATATGCATGAATTAAAATTATTACACGGGACTCGCAGAAAAGTTGGAAAGGGCGCTAACGCGCCCTTTCTTTGTACTCTGACCCGTTGCCAGGTCATCAATTGTTGCATTGTAATTAGATCTTTTGGTGATCTTGTCACTTAGTCAGACAATCACTACCACTATATACACTACTATACAATCATATACTACTGTTTCACTATCACAAATCACTAAACTCAAAAGTTTATTAGCCGTAATTGTTAACAAAACTTTGATAATAGCGTCCAAATCCAAAAATTTGTCCTCCTCAAATCAAATAAGGTTTATAAACGCACCCCGAAAAATAAATAATTATAAGTCTTTCTTTATTAACACCCAAGAACAAAATAACAAAGTAAAGTAATACATCATCCGATTCCACCTTATCAACCTAAAAACCAGTCCGTGAATCATACATTTTCGATACAATTCTTTCGTTTTAAATAAATATAGTCCGTTCGTTGAAATCGTGCCGGTTTCGGAAAGCTTTCAATGTTTACAGTCCCCAAAAAATACCTGTTTTCGGAGAAAACGCCAACTGCTCGAAATTATTTTATTTTATCAAAATTTATCTGCAGTAAAACAGTGAAAAATATTGTTTTCCCCGAAAACAGGTATTTTTTGGGGACTGTAAACATTGAACGCTTAATCCGAAACCGGCACGATTTTAACGAACGGACTATAAATATCCATCGCAGTGCCGATGCCGTCCCGATCAGTATATATATAATCCCCTCATTTATGATTAGACTATATAAAGCCGGTCGTCGGGTCCTGATGATAAGGCCTATGTTATACCCGCTCGGTCGCTCGGTTTCACCCAGCAATATCGCAGTTTTTTCCTCGTAACTCAATAACCGTTAAAGTTGGAACCACCCCGTAAACTTATTATCATGTAAAAAAACGTCCTCTACAATTTTCTACGAGTAAATTTTTTTCGAAATCGCATCTTTTTTCGAGTTATTTCGACTTTTTGTTAATCACATTTACTATAAAAAATCGATATCGCGCTATAAATCGGAAACCGCTCAAAATTGAATCACCCCATCTACATATTTTATACAAAATACTATTCTTTACAAATTTCGATTCTTGAGAAATTTTCAAAAAACTGGTAGTTTTGGAGTAATTGTAAAATATAAATTTTTCGTTCGCGAAGAAAGTTTATTTTGTGTCGTTATAACTCAAAAACGGTTCAAAAGATAATAGCCCCTTACATGTCATATTATAGAGAAAAACATTCTCTACAATTTTCGAAGAATAATTTTTTTTCGAAATCGCATCTTTTTTCGAGATATTTCAAATTTTTTGCCGAAATTGCGAAAAAGGGAATTAATTTTTCCTATAACTCCGGTAAATGGATTTTCCCGGATATGCGGTTTGCGTGAGGTGATTGGTAATATATTAAAGAATATTTTAGGAAATTTTAAAGAAAATCGTCGGAAGATTTTCGGAGTAAATCGCGAAAAACCCCAAAAAAATCCCAGTGTCTGTTTCAGTTGTATAATTAGTAGGATTGACTCAATTGAAGAAAGCTTTTAAAGTTCATAAAGTTCCTGTAATGATTAAAATAAAACACTTTACTAGCAGATGAAGCCATTGATTCTTTCCCTGATGTAAAGCACATTTGCCTCGAATGAATTTATGGCTTGTGTCATGCCTGGAGTATATTGAAAACGTGTGCAACAGTGAATTACTAAAGAAGAACAATAAGTGATTAGTAGAGCTTTTATTAGACCATTAATAATTAAACTCGTCCCGACGGAGAATAATAACTGTTTAAGTGATTAATGAACGTTTTAGGACCGCATCCGCGTATGAATAAATTTATGTAGAGAGAGAATTTACCCTAGTGTGCATGTATTTGTACGTGCATTAGGTGTATTAGTGCAATTCAAACGTATAACCATTTACAATGAGTAAATCATGCAAATTTCGAGATTAGAGCGAATTTAGCGGGGCTTTTTTGTCATCGTTTATGAATTGAGTCTTGAGCTATTCTGCGCCGGTGTTTGTTGTTACTTTTACTTTTTATTTCGTTGGAGAAAATGGATGCACCTTCGTACAAAACTGAGCTCGTCTATTTATTGGTTTTTTGAAAGCTTTTGAAATAAAGTGAAATCTACATTAATGGTCCATTAGCGTGGTAAACATCCCTCGGAAGCTTCAACACGTTTCCCACTTAGGTTTTTCGCTTTATAATGTGCGAGAAACGTCCCGCTTGATCGATAATATTAATTTTTTGGCGAAATTTCTGAAATTAATTCGACCCTAAAGGTCGATTTTCATCACCATTAATTCTTGGCCGGGGCTAGTTCGCAGATTAATTTCTATTCAAAATTGAATTATCGCTCATATAAATTAATTCATCCCTATCTGTGTAGCCCAACAACATCTTCGTTAAGGGCTAAGTAAACAGATCAGCTTTGCGATAAATTTGTCATTAAGTTAAATTGGAAACTATTCCTTCTGGTTTGGTTTAATTAATTTAAAGCGAATGTGATGTATGCCAATATAAACTGAATCCTAAAAATCTTCATATGTATGCATTTCGAATTAATTTACTGAAATATGCACCAAAATATCTACAATAATTGAATACTAGTTGATTGCCAATTTAGTTAATCTAATTAGTATATAAATTATAAATCTATTTAGTCTTCACTATTCCACATTACGTCGATTCCAGGCATTTTAATTAAACTTTGTAAACGTTAGTGGAACGTATAAAACGATTTATTGCGAGTTTGATTAAACGAAAATAATAGGTGAGAGAAACTACTGCACCTGATGTGTTGAAGAAACGAATTCAGTTGGTTTAGTTTTAGCGAACTGAGTGAATTGTATTTACAATGAAAATAAAAAGGTTCCGTTAAAAATATATAGTGGCCTTTAACGAATAAGGGTGAGTGGCGCATTTGTAGTTAGTGTTGCTTAATTAAAGAGGAAATTAAAATATCAATATGTAATTAATTGATTTCAGATGGATGTGAAGTGATAAAGGAGGATAAATGCGAAAAAAATTTAATGCGTTTAAACATAAATCATTCACGAGACAGGTTATAAACATGGTATTTTCGGAGCTAATGCAAAAATGATGATACATTTTGAATTTTTAAAAATAACTGTTTTAATTATAAGCTAGAAAAATACGTTGGTAAATTTGGTACACTTTCCTTTGTGATTTCACAATTAATTTTTTTCAATTTTGTGCCTTATGTACACACCTGACTTGTTTAATAATTATCCGAAAACGGGTGAAACAAAAAACCTTATTTTTAATTGAAACGCTTCCACTGGCGACTGAAAAGTTTGTGAAGTCGATTTTAATTTTGCGGATTAAACACAACGGCCCATAAGGCTCTCCCGGCTACAATTCTAGCCTTTGGGCGCACACAAATGAAACCTCTGCGGTTACTCTTCGTAATATAACCGTTTGTTTTCGCAATTTAAATATCGAACCGGAAAAATTGTTTCCTGATTTTCTCGTCGAGTTTTCGACAATTGAAACACTATTCCGATATTCCGTGTGGCGCTGGTCCTTTGTTCTTTGCGCCTGGCAAACGGAAACTGCAATTGCGAACTTTAATTTGCGCTCGAAAAGCTCCACAATTTCCTAGTCATACAAAGGAATTATGCATGTCACGAGCAGAAAAGGCATCAATAAATCAATTTGCATCGTATAAGGGAAGCTGGTTTACATGCTAATTACTCGGGGATTAATTTTTTCATCGCAAAAAATTGCAATCTCGACAATACCATTGTATCCAGCATAAAGTAGAGTAGGTAAATCCGAAATTCAATACATATACAGGGTGAATCAAAATTACAGGCCACATATTCTGGGGCCAAAAATAGCTCGATTGAATCTAACTTACCTTGGTACAAATGTGCACCAAAAAAAAGTTACAGCTCTTGGAAGTTACAAATTAAAAATCGATTTTTTCCAATTTCTCGAGAACATTTTAGTATTTTTTTATGAAAATGGACAGATGGTTCTCCTATGGCAAGAGCAACTTTCTACAAAAAATTACGATATCTGTGCACCCCATAACATTTTTAAGGGGGTTGTGATCCCTTTAACCTCCCCAATTTTTTGTGTACGTTACAATTAAATTATTTTTGTCACGCCATTAGTTTAACACATTATTTTGGAAACTTTTTTGTCTCTTAGTACTTTTTCGATTAGCCAGTTTTTATCGAGATATGGGCTTTTTTCGATTATATTTCAAAAATTCTGAGAATAGAAAAAGTAGATTATAAGTGAATTTTTAAGTCATTCACATGTTAAAAAAATATTTATTGAATCTAATTAAATATTTTGTGCTTTGTAAAAATGTTTTCTCAGAAACCAATGATTTTCCAACATATTCGATTTTCCTTGATGAAACGTTGCCAAAAGTGTTCAAGAAAATGGAGGCCATTTTTACAAAACATAAAATATTTAATTAGATTCAATAAATATTTTTTTAACATCCAATTGACTTGAAAATTCACTAATAATCTACTTTTTCTATTCTCAGGGTTTTTAAAACATAATCGAAAAAAGCCCATATCTCGATAAAAACTGGCTAATCGAAAAAGTACTAAGAGACAAAAAAGTTTCCAAAATAATGTGTTAAACTAATGGCGTGACAAAAATAATTTAATTGTAACGTACATAAAAAATTGAGGAGGTTGAAAGGATCACAACCCCCATAAAAATTGTATGGGGTGCACAGATTTCGTAATTTTTTTGTAGAAAGTTGCTCTTGCAATTGGAGAACCACCTGTCCATTTTCATAAAAAAAATACTAAAATGTTCTCGATAAATTGGAAAAAATCGATTTTTAGTTAGGTTCAATCGAACTATTTTTGGCCCCAGAATATGTGGTTTAATTTATGGCCTATAATTTTGATACACCCTGTATAATTTATACAGGGTGGAGACTTTAATTGAATAAATTCGCTAAAGAGGAAGTGAATAATTTTGAATGTATCATTACGCTGTACTCCTCTATCTACCAGCTTTCCAATAAGGAATCATAAGCCATTTGAAAAAAACATGTTGAGGGTGGTTTTAGCTACCCCCAAAGGGCCACATTTTTCATACTGCTTGCCATATTGCATTCATATTGCGTGCCTCAGGAAATTGTTCTCCTCCCAGCTATATATCGAATTTATCCCAGTTAATTTCTTGTTTCAGATAACCACATCACCATGCTTACAACTACCACAGAATTTCCACCAAAACCACCATCACAATGAAGAAAACTCGCTATTAAACCCGCCAAAAAATGACCACAAACAGCACAATCAACGAAATGGAGGCCTCCCTGGACCCCAACCAGACCATGTACAACCCAAACATCTCGCTGAACGTGATGAACATCACCTTAGAAATGCCGATAACGTACGCCCTGCCGCTGTACGGGTACGTGATGCCCTTCATGCTGGTGATCACGATGATCGCGAACACGCTGATCGTGGTGGTGCTGAGCAAGCGGCACATGAGGACGCCCACGAACGTGGTGCTGATGGCGATGGCGCTCTGCGACATGTTCACGCTGCTGGTGCCGGCCCCCTGGCTGATATACATGTACACGTTGGGCAACCATTACAAGCCCCTGTGGCCTACGAGCCTGTGCTACGCTTGGAATCTGATGCACGAGGTGAGTTGGTATTGTTTGGGTTGCGCGGAATGCCCGGGGAAGTCGAGTAACTGGCATGTTGTGATGTATATAATAGAGTTTTCGGTGCATGGGATATTAAAAAACTTCTCTCGGCGAGAGCTTGGGGATTTTTCGAATTAATTTTCGCAATAGGGGATGGTTTATGTGGAAAAATTTTATTGGAAAAAATGTGTTAGCATTCGGGAGACAACTCGACCATGCACTATGAAAATTTCCTGTCTTAAGGAAGCGCTACAAATCAAATTTAGATTCACTCCTCTTCGCCGAAAATCTCTCTATTCCTTATAAAATAACGACTCAGACAACCGTAAAATTCGTTTTCGGCAATAAAGATATGATGGGAGCATATAAAATAAATTCATAAGGGACAAATGATTTTTATCCTAATCCCTATAAAAAAGCTCGGGACTATCGAGGAAAAAAGCGAGCATTTAAGAGAAAATTTTATTAAACTCGCTTCGATAATAAAATTGATAGAGTTCTGATCATCAATAAAGTTTCCTCAACTAAGTTAATTACGGAAATTCGCCTATAAGCAGATAGTATAAAATAGGGTGATCTGTAAGCGAATTCAATTTCAAGGTGCAATCTAAGTTTAAGTTTGCGAATAGTCGTCGAAACAAAGATTTATTACTCCGGCATCTTCTTCAGAATGAATTTTACATGCAGTTTGAAACTTTATGAATTTATTATATTTCAGTTTGTGTTATGGTAATCCCATATCCTGGGCTTTTTGACTTATTTTTTTACGCCTCGGAGTGTTTCGGTTTCTTTAATAAATTCATAAATAATTTATATCTTTTTTAATTTGTATCTAATAATAATAATCAACAAAGTTTGCTTTAATAAAGAATTCATGTTTAGATTTACTTTCCATTTTAAAGTTTATTGTCAATTAAGGTCAGAAAGTTTTATTTTATTGACGCTCGGTGGTTATAATTTAATTAAAATTTTATCTCTTCTATATAACAGCTGAGGGTTTTATATATTTACTGCCCCAATAAAGAATGATTGTCTCTTAAATAATAGCACTTAGAGCTATTTGATATAAAGCAGTAGCAAAATATAAAGCCAATTATTGAAGTTTCCTTTTTAGGCCTTTTACTTTTTACTTTATGAAATTGATGTACTTAACGAAATAGACTGTGTTTTCGACAAATAAGAAAGTTTTTTTGTGTGTTTACCTTGACTAAATGTAACATTAGAGCTTTAGTAAATAAAAATATATTTCATTAAAGAAAAAAATCTCTATATAAGAGTATGTATCTAAAATATTTATTTATCGAATAGTTTGGTTTGGTATACAGAATTTAATTGAAGTTTATTATACAGGGTGTATTGTAAGTTGATACTTTTTTTTCAACTGTGTATGAACCTCTTAATTCTAAGCAACTTTTTCAAATTAACTTTTTGAATATTATGAATAACAAAGAAGATAGAAAATTTTAAAATTTCGAATATTTTCCAATACGTACATGCTTTATTAAATAAGAAATTTATTTATGACAGTCATCTGTCAAATAAATGCCGAAAAATAAATAAATTTCATATTTAATGAATCAGGTACGTATTGGGAAATATTCAAAATTCGAAAAAAAGGTAAAAATTTTTGAAAATTTTTATCTTTGTTTTTCAGAATATTGAAAAAGTTTATTTGAAAAAGTTGCTTGGAATTAAGAGGATACAGGACCTCTTTTTTTTCATAAAAACGCGAATACTTCTAGAATTGTTAGTTTTTATCCGATTTTTATGATGGGGAAGTTATTTAAAAATAATAATTGTTTTGAGGTGACTCATTGAAATTTTTGTAATCGTTATTTTTAAATTTTATTTTTAAATTTTTTTAATTATTGGATAAAAAGGAGTCCGCGCAATTCTATAGATAATTTAAATAATTTTGTCGTTTTTATATTTTAAAATAGTTTTGTAAATTTTAAATGAGAAGCTTTCCCACCTTTTTTTCATTGAAACCTTATAGAAAGGTCTAATAAGGTTGAAATTTGTTTCACACGCGAGAGCTCCGGTACGCTCTTAAGAGATTCATACACAGTTAAAAAAGAAGTATCAACTTACAATACACCCTGTAGACATATCCAAATACTTACAATAATTACTTTTTTTAGATCTGAAATTGGTACTAAAATTCACGAAATCGACTATTTATTTATAGAATGTTCGGAATCCTCAAATGTGAGGTAGTAAAAAAAATTGAAGGTTTATAAAGATTACCTAAGAACGAAAAATAACTCAAATCGACCTTTCGAAAGGTTCTTTGACATTAAAATTAATCGAAAATAACAACTCAACCGTATTAGAACATTTAAACCAGAAATGTTTCCATAAAAAAATTTATGTCGATTTATTCAAGCTGAAAAAGGCGCATATAAACGTTAAAGATCGTAAAAAAATACGAATCCAATTATCGTCTACAAAAAGAGAATATCTTATTTTTTTTTCGAATTTATCACGCAAGAAAATTCTCATCTTGCATGTCGAATTCGCTAATTTCGAGCACGTTTCCGGAAATTAGACTACCATAAAAACCTTCCCACGAAATGCCGTTTTCATAATTATTGTTTAAATGATTTTTTTTTTCGTAATGAGCTAGTAAAAATATTCATGAATTCTTGCTGTAATAAACGCAAGTTGTATATAGACTTTAACATGTGTTTCATCTAGCAAATAGTCCGGGGGGCCTATTCTTGACTGAATGCGGTAAACGTAAAAGGCCGCAAAAAAAGGGAAGAAAGTCTAAGGGGGATTTTAAACATTCTCTTTTATGGTTTTAGATAATCCCTTGCGTATTCCATACTTCAAGTATCTGGCTAACGTTGGGACTGGCTATTCAAAGGTACATCTACGTGTGTCACGCCCCGCTGGCGAGGAAATTCTGTACGTTGCCGAACGTGTACAAGAGCATATCCGGTGTACTTTTCATGGCCGCTCTACATCAAGTGCTCAGATTATTCGATACGGAATACGCCACGGTGAGTATACATACACCCCCGAGTACAATGAAATTAAAATTTGCTCTTCGCTGATTAAAATTTGTCTTACGGACGAATCTAATTAATTTATGGCACGTTTACTTTAACCTAGCCATGACGCCACGGTGGGTTAGCGCTAAACCTAATGTATAGTTTACGCAAAACAAAGTTATATACGCGTCACTGATGTCGTCAATATGTAAATAGCAGAATTAAATCATACAAGACAAATATTGCATAATTTTGATATTTTTTTGAAAAATATTGCACAATTTTGATATTTTTTTGAAAATCACTGCACAATTTTGATATTTTTTTGAAAATCGTTGAATATTTTTGATATTTTTTGAATATTGCATAATTTTGATGTTTTTTTTAAGCAGTGCAAATTTTTGATATTTTTTGAAAATCATTGAATATTAGGTATATTTTTAATATTTTCTTGAAAATCAATGCAAATTTTTGACATTTTTTGAATATTGCATAATTTTGATGTTTTTTTAAAAGCAGTGCAAATTTTTGATATTTTTCGAAAATCATTGAATATTAGGTATATTTTTAATATTCTCTTGAAAATCAATGCAAATTTTTGACATTTATTGAATATTGCATAATTTTGATATTTTTTTTAAAAGCAGTGCAAATTTTTGATATTTTTCGAAAATCATTGAATATTAGGTATATTTTTAATATTCTCTTGAAAATCAATGCAAATTTTTGACATTTATTGAATATTGCATAATTTTGATATTTTTTTTAAAAGCAGTGCAAATTTTTGACATTTTTTAAAATTATTGCATTTATTTTTTATTTATATGTATATTCTGAATCAATTTAGAAAATTTCTGTGCAATTTTTAATGATCCAGATCGAATAAAAACTGCCCAGAACATTTAAAAACGCCGTAGAATTAATTAAGATTGTTCAAAACAATTCACAATGCTTTAGAATGAATTTTAATATGTTCATAACAATTTAAAACGCTCCTGAACGAATTAGAACTGTTCAGAACACTTTTAGAATGCTCAGAAGGAATTAGAAATGATTCTGAACAAATTTGAACGTTTCAGAGTGAATTAAAAACTGTCCAGAACTAATTTTGATATTTTAAATCACTGCATATTTTTGAATTTTTTTTGAAAATCCTGCATATTTTTATTAAATTAAATTATTATTTTTTATAATTATATAATTATTTATTAATTATATAATTAAATTATTATTTTTAAATGTGCTTCATCTCTAGAAATCTTTCTTGACAATTTTAGAAAATTCTTAGCTTTTATAAACTTTATAAAAGTTGGGCAACACTGTCTATTTGTGAGCAGTAAATTTGTTTTGCACAAACTATATGCCTAATTACGCGTATGGTTTGTTTATTTTGGTCTATTCGTGACGTCAAGGTTGGATTAACGTGATAGTGGTTTATAACTTATAACAGTAAAATCGAGGAGCTCTTGGATCTGTTCCATCTTCTTCGGAGTCGAGCACTTTGGAGACTCATATCAAAAGATTAGAATATAAATTGAGTGGTCGTTTGCTTTTTAAGATCGCTACCTGACCCAATTTCTCATCTATTTTTTATTTTTCATACTACCCAACGGGTTGAATTTCAACGGGCTCATTTTTTGAAAGCGTCTTAATCCGAAAATTAGAATTATATTTGTAAGTTAATTATCCGGAAACTTTATTTTACTAAATATCAATTTCGAAATTAAACACACCGCCGCCCCAATTAGAAGGATAAGTCGAACGACTAGTCCGAATTAGCTAGAGTAAATCGGCTTAATCTACAGTTTACTGAAGCATTAAACTCAAAAGGAAAATTTCTCATCTCCATATTAATTAAAGACTTTTGTTTGAGAGCGTTCCTCTCCGAAGGCGAACAGCCATTTTCGCGATTTAATTCGTTGTAAGTGTTTTGTTCCTGCATTTGGGGGATTTGCATGGAAATTCGGGGAATCCTCATTAACGTACCGCGTATTTTTCTCGGTAATTTCCTATTTATTTCGCAGATAATCGCGCTCGGGCGCCGACGCGCAAAATTGATTTATTAGAAAGCGAATTGGTCGGTTTGTTTTTGTCGAAAAAAATGTTTTCCTTTGGAAAATGACGTGCTAAAAGCCGCGTGAAAGCCGAAATGGAAGGAGCGTGAATATTTTAGAAATTTAAAAGCGAATAAGATGCGTCTTTGTAACATTTGCTTTTTTTTGTCTACTGCGAAACACGGCATAAAATATGTAGATATGTGGCAGACATGTACGCACAAAAATCGATAAATAATTACGTTGATGTTGTGTTTCATTTTCTGTCTGTTTTCGGTACAAAATTTCATTATAGTTGGTTGGGTATACACTGATTGAGTGTAGGTTGACTAGTCATATCCAATTAATGTCAAAAATGTTAATGACATTTCTATTATTGACGTTTAGTGTAAAGGTGGGAACAAATAATCTAGTATAGAGATGCCGAATCTTACGTTCCAATTTAACAGTTATTTATCCAAAAATTCATCTTTTCCTGTTAATTATATTTACTTGTGTACAGCGTATTTAATTAACAATCTGCTGAATTTATTTTGCATTTATTTAGGTACATATTTTTGCACGATACGCGTTTTATAAAAGAACGAAAAATTTACCTGTGTTTAGCATATTTAATTACAATCTGCTGAACGATTTTTTTATTCCACCAACATGAAATTCGTAAATTTTTAATCCTAATTGCGCACACAACGCCACATTCGCAGAAACGCGAAAATCCCCATAATGACAGCTCATTAAAACGGCGCTAACAACTCGGTGAAATACAAAACTTTATCGCCCGTGAAATATTCACCGCTCGAAAAATTCCGTCCGGTAACTTTCAACTTTTCGGGTCGGAAAACTGGAAACATAAATAACCGAAATGCGTTTATTTCGCGAAAAACTACGCGAAAGCCGGTTGTCAAAAGGCGCGTGAAATTCTATTTAATACGGATGGTAAATAAGTGATAAATCAACGAAAGAACGGTACATTATTTTTTCTGCGGGATTCCCCCTTGCTCGAACTTCCTTTCATGCATTTTAAAACATATTAACATTCGATTTAATTTCTGGGTGGAGTTCAATTGGTCCCCCCGGTTAAATTTACCTTAATATAATCCTTTTTCGACTCGAAAACTATCAGTCAATTGGTCCCCAATACCGGATTAAGGGTTTCTAGGAAGGACCGATAGGAATATTTATAATTTCAAAATTCTCTGTCAAATTTCGATTATGTATTTTCATTTCGTAGTACAATTTAATGAGGATTTTATGATTAGGGGAAATTTTTTGACTTCTGTCTTTTTTTTCTATTTCAATATAGGGAAAATCCCATCCCTTCCAGTATACTTCTAGAAAATTAGGTGTACTTTTCATAATAACAAATTTTGATAATGTAAAATATGAAGGTACGTTACTCTTGAGCAAAATTCACATTTTTTGACATACCTCGTATAAGATTGATAAAATTTGATTTTTGATGGTTGCATCTTGGATTTTAGATCATGCAGAACTTTTTGTGAAGAATAACTATTTCGTAAAATTAATAATAAAGTTTCCCATATGTTGCCAACTATTTTTTGAAATCCGCTCGTATATTAAAACTAAAATAATTCTTTTTTTTACAGATTTTTTCTTTTAATATATATCGTACCAATTGTATATATTTTAAATTACTAATGCTTAGATATTAAATATTTTTTAACACTAAAAACTGCATTTTGTCCAAATTCTCTCAGCTATGTAACTACACCAGAAGATGTTAGCCAAATGATAGTTATTCATGCAATGTAAAATCTTATCTAATCGGATTAGGAATATTTTGACCGCTGGGACCAATTAGCCCATTAAATTTTGAAACTGGGGACCAATCGACCTGTAGGATTATGGAACCCCGTTGACAAAAATAACCGTGGGGACCAATTGACCAACACCGTAATTTCTTTCTCTTTAGATTGACATCATGTGGAACAACACAACGACTTCTGTATGCATCAGAAGACGAGCTGAATGGATAAACGAGTACATCAATGAAGACGGCTATTTCATAACATATTTCGTATTCCGCATACTCTTCGTGCACCTGCTCCCTTGCGTGTCTTTGGTCATCCTGAACCTCCTGCTGTTCAGGGCCCTTCGCCAGGCGCAGCAGCGGCGAGACATCCTGCTCTCCTCGAAGAAGAACCAGAAGAACGAATGTAAAAAATTGAGAGACTCCAATTGCACCACTCTCATGCTCATCGTGGTAGTAACGGTCTTTCTGATCGTCGAAATACCGCTGGTCGTTGTTACTATTTTGCATATCATTTCCAGCACCTTCGGGGAGTTTTTGAACTACGACATGGCCAACACGCTGATACTGTTCACCAACTTCTTCATCATTTTGAGCTACCCCATCAATTTCGCGATCTATTGCGGCATGTCGAGGCAGTTCAGGGAGACGTTCAAGGATTTGTTCGTGAAGCAGGTGCCGAACGCCAGGAACGGCTCCTCGAGGTACTCCATTGTGAATGGGCCGAGGACGTGCACCAACGAGACCGTGCTGTAGAGTAAATTTAGAGGAAAAAATCAATCGAATAATGAATGACGCTTATACATAGACTTGATGTTATCGACTTTGTATTAAATTCGTCAGTGTAAAATGTGTCTAGAATTCGCTTCAAATCAAATAGCTGCGTCAATTACTTTCAAAACTACTGAGCCCTAATTTGAAAGTAGCTGACGAGAACATTTTGCATGGTACATCTACGACCTTTCGACGGGGAAATTGTACATTTTTGTATTAATTGTACCTAATAATTAAATTCATGTACTTAAATGGTTAAATAAATATTTTATTCGATTTGTTGTCGACATGTTGCTTTTATTTATTACCTTAAAGAGCCGAATAGTATATGCAAAATGCATCTATTTAACGATTTGTTCAGTTATTGTATATTTTGAAAAAAACTGCATATTTTCGAAATTTTTGATATTTTTTAAAAAGTATTGATTATTTTTAATATTTTCTTGAATTATTGCATATTTTTATGAAAATAAATGCGAATTTTTGATATTTTTTGAAAATTATTGCAATAATTTTGGTATTATTTGAAAATCATTGAATATTTTAGATATTTTCTTGAAAATCAATCCAAATTTTTGATATTTTTTTGAAAAGATTTGCAGTTATTTTTATTTATATGTATATATTCTGAATCGATTTAGAAAATTTCTGAGCAATTTTTTATGATCCAGATCGAATAAAAACTGTCCAGAACATTTAAAAACGACCTAGAATCAATGAAGATTGTTCAAAACAATTCACATTGCTTTAGAATGAATTTTGATATGTTCAGAACAATTTAAAATGCTTCTGAACGAATTAGAACTGTTCAGAACACTTTTAGAATGCTTCAGAAGGAATTAGAAATGATTCTGAACGTTTCAGAGTGAATTAAAACTGTCCAGAACAATGTAACACAGTCCAAAACGAACTAGAACTGTTCAAAACACTTTTAGAATGCTTCAGAACGAATTAGAAATGATTCTGTAGAAATTTGAACGTTTCAGAGTGAATTAAAACTGTCCAGAACGAATTAGAACTGTTCAGGACACTTTTAGAATGCTTCAGAAGGAATTAGAAATGATTCTGAACGTTTCAGAGTGAATTAAAACTGTCCAAAACGAATTAGAACTGTTCAAAACACTTTTAGAATGCTTCAGAACGAATTAGAAATGATTCTGAAGAAATTTGAACGTTTCAGAGTGAATTAAAACTGGCCAAAACGACGTAGAACTGTTCAAAACACTTTTAGAATGCTTCAGAACGAATCAGAAATGATTCTGAAGAAATTTGAACGTTTCAGAGTGAAATAAAATTGTCCACAACTAATTTTGTTATTTTCTTAGAAATCATTGCATATTTTTGAATATTTTTTGAAAATTACTGCATATTTTTAAATAAATTGTTGCATATTGTATGCGCATATATTAGCAATTTTTCTTTGCATATATTCCGCTCTTTACTAATAATACACCAACATCTTCTTCTACTTTCTATTTGAATTTTTAAGAGGAGAGTTGAGTTTTGGTCACACAATTTCATTTGAAAACAATGAAACTAAGCAAGATTTTACTATGTACATATCTCAATTTTTGCTTAATTTTGAGATATAATATGAATCGCATCTGATAGAGTGGACCTTTCTCTAGGCCACAAAGGATTATTTCGAAGAACGATGCAAAACTCTCGAAATTACAGGCATTGAAGGTAGACATTTTCCAGGTTTATTTTTTCTAAAGGACGAAAACCAAAATCCTTCATGGCCTAGCTGAGGCTAATAGAAACATATTGTGAAAATTAGCTTAGCTAACGAAAGTTTTTTGAGATTTGTGTGCGAAAATTGAAGCTGTGATATACACAGGTAATGTCGGTTGCATACGCACAAGTAAATTCTGCGAACATGAAATAAGGTGACTGAATAACACAATTCACAAAGACCACTCTTTAGAATTTTGACTTTTCAGGATGTCAATGTCAACATTACGTCATTTTTATTTAATCTAACCTAAAAATAAATACACAAAAGTAGATTAAGCCGTATTTAATATTTAAACAAAATGATCCTTTCAGACTCGATTTTATTCAGTTTATCAATGCTGGACACCGGCGCCCTGTTATTTCTTCTAATATACTTCGTATCCTTTACAACAAAATAGATTCGTAGCAAATTTGATGTAGATTCAATTGGTCCTTAACCACATAATTAGCTAATCACTTTGTCCGACTTGGAATGCGACTACATGAACGCCCAGGAGTGCTGTTCGAGACTAAATCAATGGACGATGCCGAAATTAATCGCCCACGTATTCGTCAGCACGATTCTTTCGATGCACGGCCACTTCATATTGGTGTTTCTGAACCTCCCGATGACTATGTGGTTGATATACGAAATACTGACCATACCGAAGGGGAACTTGGGGCTGTACGATCCCACTGAAATACACAACAGAGGCCAGATTAAAAAGCACATGAGAGACTGTATGATTTACCTTGGGTATTATTTGATATTTTTCTTTATTTATTTATATTGGTGAGTCGTTGTGTTGTTGTATTATTCATCGAGTTGTTGATTGTATTCGTTGTTTTAGTATGATTACTTCGTTGCTGAAAGATGATCCGATACGAAGAAAAGATGATGAGGAAATAATTTATGAATTTTAATATGTGGTATTATCTAGCGTACATGAGGAAACAATTCAATGTGATATTTTGAGAATATTTACCATAATCGTTTGAGTAACCGATCTGATATTATTTACTCGTTGAACTGGAAATGTATGTATCGATTATTATACAAAGCGTATTTGTGCAACAAAATACTTGTAATGCATGGAGGAAATAAAACCTTTATTATACCTTCGCTAATTCGTTTGAATTTATTTCTTATTATCGATTAGCTAAAAATTGGAATATAATCCGAATAAAACCGGCAACGTCGCGGAACGTATGCTGCGATTAGTCGCTCGTTTAACACCGAGCATGCGCAGTGAGTACTCGAAGTTAGCTGTCATGAAGGGCGTTTGCGTTCCCGAACTAAATAACAATTAAAGCAATAGTATTGTCGAAAATACACCGGTTTAATTAATAAGTGCTACCGTTTGTAATTAGTGTAATATCGACGGCAAGGTGAGTGGTTATCAATGTTCCGATTAACTCATATTTTTGGTAAGAAAAGCCTTCTTGTGACCTGAATATGGCTGACTAGGTGTAACCACTGTAGTGTAGTAGGTATGGGAATTTTGCGGTTTAATTAGGGTTTGTTTTGGTTTAGTAGGCGTTTGATGTGCTGTTTGACTTGAGTTTGTTTTGTTTCGTTTAAATTTCGAAGGAATTGCAAATGGGGTGTAGTGCTGTTGTCAAAAACAAGTTTATAGGGTCATCAGGTGCTACAAATGACAGTTTTTTTAAAGCCTAATGTCAGTGAACTTTTATGTAGGGTATTATATTTAGTGTAAATAATGATTTTTAATTCATTTAAATGCTTGTTTAATTCGCAAGTGTTAGATTTACGATTATTTTGGCAATATAATAAAAATCTTCTCTTAGGCCGATTATTGATTTCTTGTCATTGGGATAAAAATAGACCTTGAGGAATTCGAATTTGCTAACACAATTTATTATCTAATTCATGTTGTAATATAATTATTTAAAGGTCGAAATTAATGAGATAAAAAAATATTTACTCGTATGTAACTCTTATTTGTGTTTAATTATAAACTGTGATGCTCTTTATAGTATGAATCATCATTTTTTATAGTTACTGACCTCGAAATTTAAGTTATGCATTACATTTAGGTGAAAATTATGAATAAAACATCGAAATTTCGTATTGCAAACGATATCGAAAGTGAATTATATAAAATTTCCCCTCGCATTAATTATAAGAATGTTTGATTTAGATAAAAGAACTTAATTAGCGCTATCTTATCTTGCGAATACAATAACGATTTTACGTGATTTGTATGTAGCATTCGTATTTTTCTGCTGTTGCGAAAATACGGTCCTCTAAATAGATAAGAATTTCCATTATTCAAATGCATAAAATTCGTTCAAATAACTAACTTCCCAAATTGCTACATATTTGCCATATCCATGAACATTAGGAGAATCCAAAAACACATAAAAATTCAGCGAATTTATTCAACAAACAAAACACCACCTAATTAAAAGCCTAAAACATCAAGAGAAGCCTAGACAACGCCTTGCATATAAACCATAAACAAAACATATTCAAAATCTTGCCAATCCTTTTAGACAATATTTACATATATCTGGTTAAAAAGAAGTCTTGAATACATTATTGTGAGTAAATATTCGCACGGATTCGCCGTCCTTGTACCTAAACCGTAAAAATACAGCACGCAATGATGTAATACCTAATCGACGTTCTAGCTCTTCCAAAGTGACTAATTACGTTCGTAAATTGGATTTAATTGAGTACTCACTTACGCCTTTATGCTATATACAACGAATAACCGCTTGAACCCGTTCGGATGTAGGCTTTTAAAAACGCACATGTTGCGTGGATATTTCCTGCAGAATTTCCCAACGCTATCCACAAACCAGGAAGAGTCAATTTGGTAAACCTAAAGCGCATACCTAAACAGCAACCTGCCAGTGCCTATTCTTCACATAAATTACAATCGACATTATACTTACAGGTTGTTCGAAAAATAGAGGATGATTCTTTGTTATACGCAGTTATAATTTTCAAAAAACTCGATTTTGAATTATTGCATTTTTGTAATGTACATATATTCAAAAGTATGCACACAAAATTTGAAATCGATCCGAGCAATACTTTCGGAGTTATAAATAAATTTAGTAAATTTTTATTCTATGTGTGAACCGGGTTTGAAAACTTTAAACGCGTTTTTCTCAAAACAACATTTTTCCAGTTAGTGTACACGATATCTCAAAAACGTCTTCTTCGATTGGTCTAGAATTTAAACACAATCTTCTTACATACATTTTCTAGTAATTAATCGTTCCTTTTGTCAATCCGATACTTATTTTCCATTTTATAAACAATTTAAGGCCAAATTTTACATACAAAATCGAAACCAATTTTTTGAGAAGCCGCCATTTTGTGAAAATTCAATATTTTGATTAACCGAACGATTAATTACTAGATAATCTAAAATATTAACGAAATTTGTTTGGTTTTTTGATTTCAAATAATCCAATTTTGAGATACGATGTACATACACCGTAAAAAATTTGTTTACGTTCTTTGAAGGATGCTTATACAGAGTGTTATGTAATAAGTGCGACAAACTTCAGGGGGTGATTCTGCATGAAAAAATAATGATATTTTGCTATATAAACATATGTCCGCAAATGCTTTGTTTTCGAGATACGGGGAGTTAAAGTTTTTTCTTAAAAACAAAGATAATAAAAAAAAGATATAGTTAATTTGCACATTAATTTACGTAATATTAGATTATCAAAAAATGCTAATTTGATCATTTATTTAATCATAATTTTGACAGTAGCCTACTGCCGTATAACGTCACTACTAGATAATAATAGAGGAAATGAAAAATACACGTCAAGATGTTTTTTTTTTTTTCGAAAACGGCGGCTCGTACGAAATAAACACAAGAGAGCTTTTTTGTCACAAATTGAACGGGGAATTCATTCATAATTGAATTTTCAATTAAAATGCCTCAGTGGCGTACCAACATAATTATTTTCTTTAAAAAATATTTATTATTAACCGTATGCGCGCCAATGATGAACATAAAATTTTTAATTTTATATCAAAAAATGCGTAATAGTTACCTCTCAAAACTCACCAGATTTCATTTGAATATCTTGTCTGGTTTCAGAGAAATAAATAAATCTTCGGTTTTTAAGAAGAAACTTTAACACCCCGTATCTCGAAAACAAAGCATTTGTGGACATATGTTTATATAGCAAAATACCATTATTTTTTCATGCAGAATCACCCCCTGAAGTTTGTCGTTCTTAATAAATAGCACCCTGTATATCCACAAAAATTTTCAAATTAATACATTAAAAATTCTCTTCAGGATAAATTCTTGAAAACCCGTCTTATTTTTGCCTCATAACTGCTTATAACCCCTTAAGAATATGAAAAAAGGTTCCTTGCTGGCCAATGTTGATCGCCAAATCGAGAAATGACACGGCCTGGAAACTTTTGGTTTCTAGTAACACCATTGTTTCATGTGAATAACCCCTTTCCAGGGCGTATCGTGGTTTCATTTTACAGCCATATTTCTAATTCAAAGAGACATCAAAGGTTCTCATTAAACGCGGCAGCTTCAGGGAGGCGTTTAGCACGCCCCGTCGGGTTTTTCTGATCAATTTCCGCATCCTGGCAGTTGGAAAATCGCCGAAATATCGGCCCGTTGCCGCAACGTCTTTGGCAAGAGGTAGGTCAGGCGTCGGAACGTCGGGCAGCTGGTTGTATCGATCGGAAAATCGCGCTAGGTTCGCCCCAGAGCGCTCTAATCCGCGTTTTCCTCGTGCCCTGGAAGTTCGCGGGGCCAGTTTCCAGCCGGCGTTCGACGGAAATCTCGATTTGCAATGGTTATGGTAATAATCTACCGGCCATAAACTTTTCCTCGTTTTACGTTAGCTCCAGTTTTTTATAAATCGATACAACGCTTTTGTTGTAAATTCGCTGAAGATGTAGAAGTAATTTACAAAATTGTTATTTATTTGCTAGATAACCAGCTCGGCTGGTTCCTGAAGGAGAAATGACCACCGACATCAGCATAGTAAGGTGGGATCCCACCTTGCAGCAGGAAATAGTAGAAGATTACGAATACGATGGAGGAAACTCGTCTTCCAGGCTTTTCGAACGATCCAGGATCAAAGCTTTGGCTGGTAAGTGGCAAATTATGCGTGATTGATGAGCTGTAAAAATTAGAAATGTGTTTCATTCATAAAAGTATTACGCAATGCGTTAATCATATAGTTTGCGATGCAGCTCGAGCGTTTAATTCGAGTAGTAAGAGAGCAAATGCAGGTGGAGTGCAACTATAAATACCTATTGTTTATTTAGAGTAGTTCATTCCAGACGTACGTTAACCTTACTCGATTGGGTAATGTCGAGTAAGTTCAAGGTAAAAAAATTATATAATTGAAGATATCGATTCGTAAATGATCTCATTTTCTTTAATAATGAATAATTGATGATCTGTATGAGTGCAAGAAGCAAAATCTTTGTTTTTGAGCTGTTATATAAACAGTCAAAAAGCCCTATGAATTTTCCTTTACTAATTAACTCATCGTTTTACCTAGTGATTGATAAATAATTAAAATAAAATTTTCTTAGCTCATTTATGATATTTTATAAATTTATCACTAGCCGTTATCGAAACCGCGTTTCCTGCGTTGACCGTTTTTCAATTCAAACGAGGTTTGGGTGTTGTTTAGTGGCGAAAATGCCGAACGGTGAAATATGTGTCCATTTCGATAAATTCGTTAACGAATTAAGAGGTAATTATAACATTTTTAAAGGCATATCATTCGTACTAATTCATTTATAATGAGTTTATGCTGTTGGACACATATTTTATGAGTATTTAATTATACAAAAATCCAATTAGTCGTATTAATGGTTTGTTTGTGAGTTTGTGTCACTGTAATTTATTTATATAAACAGATTTTGTTTATGTAATGTTCGATATTCTCTCTAATGTTTTATTGCACACATACAGGGTGATTCATTAACAATGGGAGATCAGAAAACTGGAGATACTACACGTCAAATGGTGACTATTGGCACCAATATGCTTTATCCGAATGCTTATACTTTTGGAAATACAGGGTGTTGAAAGTTAAAGGTTTAAATCGTTTTTTTGTCATTACTCTGAAATTATTTAAGATAGGAACTTGAAAATTTGTGTAGTTATGGTTTTTTAGGTGACGAATAAGATGCGTATTATATTTTGAGCGTTGCTCATAGAGGGCGCCACTTACACCCGTTTCACCGACATTTACAGTTAATAAATCTTTATCCTGTATGTCTGACATGAAATTTGATCCAAAAACTGAAAGATCAATTATTTTTACATTAATTATGTATTCTTGTTTCATTTCGATATTTCTATCCGTTTTCGAGAAAAGTCGATTGAACGATCACTATGTTTTGATAACACACGAAAAATTAAAAGCGAAACAAGTCAAATAGGCTCTGTCTTTTAAAAGAAAATAGTCTTCTTCGCCATAGAAACCGGTAAATATGTCAAATGAATAATTATTTTGTTTAGTTTTACTTGTATTGACAATTATCCAATCGTTATTAACAATTTTTTTTATGATAAAATTTTGAAAATGCCGCTTCACAAGGAGTTTTCAAATAATGAAATGAGAGATCTGGTTGTATTTTTGTACAAGAAAATTTTAATGGCCTTGAATTTGTTTCGCTTTTAATTTTTCGTTTATCAAAACCTAGTGATCGTTCAATCGATTTATCTCGAAAACGGATAGAAATATCGAAATGAAACAAGAATACATATTAATGTAAAAATAATTGATCTTTCAGTTTTTGGATCAAATTTCATGTCAGACATACAGGATAAAGATTTATTAACTGTAAATGTCAGTGAAACGAGTGTAAGTGGCGCCCTCTATGAGAAACGCTCAAAATATAATACGCATCTTATTCGTCACCTAAAAAACAATAACTGCACAAATTTTCAAGTTCCTATCTTAGATAATTTCAGAGTAATGACAGAAAAACGATTTAAAATTTTAACTTTCAACACCCTGTATTTCCGAAAGTATAAACATTCGGATAAGGCATGTTGGTGCCAATAGTCACCATTTTACGTGTAGTATCGCCAGTTTTCGGATTTCCCATAGTTAATGAATCACCCTGTATGTTAGCAATGATTGCAATATACATGAGGTTGGTTCCAACCCAGCCAAAAATCGTAATATTACGGTACAAAAACTGCGCAGTAGACTATAATGAGCACTTTTTTTGCAATGCGCAGTTTTTGTACCGTAATATTACGATTTTTGGCTGAGTTGGAAGAGACCTATGGGCTCGCATTCAGCGCCCCTCTTTAACATTAAAGACGCGTTTAGAACGACTCTAAGTCCTTTCGGTTCTCTAGTTCAACAGACCCAGTTGCAGGATGCGCGTGAATAGAATAGCAAATTTGAATTTATTTTGCAGACGAACGAGAAAGCGTCCAAAAGAAAACCTTCCAAAAATGGGTGAATTCTCATCTAGTCCGGGTGAACGCCCGAATATCGGACCTTTACATCGACATGAGAGACGGCAAAAATCTGATAAAACTCCTGGAGGTCCTCTCCGGGGAACGTTTACCGAGACCCACCAAAGGCAAAATGCGCATCCACTGCCTCGAGAACGTCGACAAGGCCTTGCAGTTCCTCAAAGAGCAACGCGTTCATTTAGAAAACATGGGTTCCCACGATATAGTCGACGGGAATCCCAGATTGTCGCTCGGTCTCATCTGGACCATCATCCTTAGATTCCAAATCCAAGACATCACAATCGAAGAGACCGATAATCAAGAAACGAAATCGGCCAAAGACGCCCTGCTGCTCTGGTGTCAGATGAAGACGGCCGGTTATCACAACGTAAACGTCAGGAATTTCACGACATCATGGCGAGACGGGCTGGCTTTCAACGCTCTAATACACAAACACCGTGCCGATTTGATACAATTCGACAAACTGTCCAAATCTAATCCCATCCACAATTTGAACAACGCTTTCAACGTCGCCGAAGACAAATTAGGCTTAACTAAGTTATTAGACGCCGAAGATGTGTTCGTAGAACAACCGGACGAGAAATCCATCATCACTTATGTAGTGACCTATTACCATTACTTCAGTAAAATGAAGCAGGAAACCGTGCAAGGCAAACGTATCGGCAAAGTCGTCGGAATAGCCATGGAAAACGAGCGCATGATCAAGGAATACGAGTCGCTCACCAGCGACTTGCTAGCTTGGATCGAAGCCACTATAGTAGCTTTGGGCGATAGGAATTTCGCCAACAGTCTAGCAGGCGTTCAAGCTCAATTAGGTCAATTCAACAACTACAGAATCGTGGAAAAGCCGCCGAAATTCGTCGAAAAGGGCAACTTGGAAATCCTGCTGTTCACGTTGCAATCCAAAATGAGAGCCAACAATCAGCGGCCGTACACGCCGAAGGAAGGCAAGATGATATCCGACATAAACCGAGCGTGGGAGCGATTGGAGAAGTCCGAACACGAACGAGAACTGGCCTTGCGCGAGGAGTTAATCAGACAGGAAAAGCTGGAGCAGCTGGCGGCGCGATTCAACAGGAAGGCCAGCATGCGAGAGACGTGGCTGAGCGAAAACCAAAGATTAGTCTCGCAGGACAACTTCGGGCAAGACCTGGCAGCCGTAGAAGCCGCGGCTAAGAAACACGAAGCCATCGAAACCGACATCTTCGCCTACGAAGAGCGAGTACAAGCCGTCGTGTCCGTCGCCGGAGAACTGGAAGCCGAAAACTACCACGACATGGAGCGCATCAACGCCCGAAAAGACAACGTACTGAGACTATGGAATTATTTGCTGGAATTGCTTAAAGCCCGTAGAAACCGCTTGGACATCTCGTTGCAACTGCAACAGAACTTCCAGGAAATGCTGCACATCCTAGACGCCATGGAGGAATTGAGGCAACGCCTGCTCACCGACGACTACGGCAAGCATCTCATGGGCGTGGAGGATCTCCTGCAGAAGCACAATTTGCTCGAGGCCGATATCAACATACTCGGCGATCGCGTCAAAGCCGTCGCCAATCAATCGCAGAAGTTCCTGGAGGTCGACAACGACGAAGGCTACAAACCCTGCGATCCAGGCTTAGTGTTAGAGCGAGTCCAGCAGCTAGAGAACGCCTACGCGCAACTCGTCAGATTAGCCGTGGAACGACGAAGCAGATTGGAGGAGAGCAAGAAATTGTGGCAGTTCTACTGGGACATGGCCGACGAGGATAACTGGATCAAGGAGAAAGAACAGATAGTATCTACCAACGACATCGGGCACGATCTCACCACCGTGAATCTGTTGCTGAGCAAACACAAGATACTGGAAAACGAATTGGCGGCGCACGAATCTCAGCTCGAAGCCGCCCTGGGCGTGGGCGAGGAGCTCATCAACGGCGGCCACTTCGGCGCCGAGAAAATCCAGGAGAGATTGAACGAGATCCGCGACGCCTGGAAGCACCTGCTAGACCTGGCGGCTTACCGCAGGAAGCGATTAGAGGAGGCCGTGGATTACCATCAGCTGTTCGCCGACGCCGACGACGTCGATATATGGATGCTGGACACTCTTCGGCTGGTATCTAGCGAAGATGTAGGCCAGAACGAAGGCAACGCGCAATCGTTGCTCAAGAAACACAAAGACGTCACCGAAGAATTGAAGAACTACGTCAGCGTGATCGATTCGCTGCACCAGCAAGCCGAGGCCTTGGGCCCGGAGGTGGCCAATTCGAAGGAGGTGTCGCAGAGATTGGCTTCGATCGACAATCGCTACAAGGAATTGCTGGAATTGGCCAAGCTCAGGAAACAACGTCTGCTGGACGCTCTATCCCTGTACAAATTGCTGTCGGAAAGCGACGGCGTGGAGCAATGGATAAACGAAAAGGACAGGATGCTCCAGACCATGATTCCCGCCAGGGACATCGAGGACGTGGAGATAATGAAGCACCGTTACGACGGCTTCGAGAAGGAAATGAACGCCAACGCGTCGCGCGTGGCGGTCGTGAACCAATTGGCTCGCCAGTTGCTCCACGTGGAGCATCCCAATTCCGAAGAAATCACTGCCAGACAAAACCACCTCAATCAGAAGTGGGCGGAATTGCGCGAAAAGGCCGAGGCCAAGAAAGAGGAATTGAACTCAGCTCACGGTTTGCAAACATTCCATATTGAATGTCGCGAAACCACCACTTGGATCGAAGACAAAATCAGAATCCTACAAACCACCGACAGCTTAGAAATGGATCTGACCGGTATAATGACGTTGCAACGTCGCTTATCCGGCATGGAGAGAGACTTGGCGGCTATTCAAGCCAAGCTCACCGCTCTTCAGAAGGAAGCCGAGTCCATCGAAGGCGAGCACCCGGAAGAAGCCGCCGTTATCAGAGAACGCATCACCCAAATACAAATCATCTGGGAGAGGCTGACGCAGATGTTGAAGGAAAGAGACTCCAAGCTGGAGGAGGCCGGCGATTTGCACCGGTTCCTGCGCGACTTGGACCACTTCCAGGCTTGGTTGAGCAAAACGCAAACGGACATCGCCTCCGAGGACACTCCCGGCTCCCTTTCCGAGGCCGAGAAGCTTCTGTCCCAACACCAGGCCATCAGAGAGGAAATCGACAACTACACGCCCGATTACACCAAAATGATGGAGTACGGCGAGCGCATCACCGCCGAACCGAGCACTCAAGACGATCCTCAATACATGTTCCTGAGGGAAAGGCTGAAGGCGTTGAAAGACGGTTGGGACGAGATACACCAAATGTGGGAGAACCGCCAGCAATTGCTGTCCCAATCGCTTAGCCTGCAGCTCTTGGATAGAGACGCGCGGCAATCGGAGGTTATACTCAACCAACAAGAGCACACTTTAGGCAAAGACGAAAGCCCTACGACTCTGGAACAAGCCGAGAACTTGCTGAAGCGCCACGAAGCCTTCCTGGCCACCATGGAAGCCAACGACGACAAAATCAACGGAGTCATCGAGTTTTCGCGAAGATTGTCCGACGAAGGCCATTTCGCCACCGACAAAATCGCCAAGCGCGCCGACAACATCGAAGAGCGCCGCTCGGCCAACAGGGAGAAGGCCCAGACTCTGCTGGAAAGGCTGCGGGACCAACTGGAGCTGCACCAGTTCCTCAGAGACTGCGACGAGCTGGGCGAATGGATCCAGGAGAAGCACATCACGGCCCAAGACGAGACCTACCGGTCCGCCAAGACGGTGCACTCGAAATGGACGAGACACCAGGCCTTCGAGGCGGAGATAGCGGCCAACAAGGAGCGGCTGCACAACCTGCAAAAGGCCGCCGAGGAATTGGCCAAGGAGAAGCCGGAGTACGCCAGCCACATTCGACCGAAGATCGAGGACATGATCGATCAATTCGACGTGCTGGAGCAAACTACCAAGGAAAAGGGCGAGCGATTGTTCGACGCCAACAGAGAGGTGCTCATTCACCAGACTTGCGACGACATCGATTCCTGGATGAGCGAGCTGGAGAAGCAGATCGAAAGCGACGACACCGGCTCCGATTTGGCTTCCGTTAACATCTTGATGCAGAAGCAACAGGTGAGCAGTAAATTCGTAGTGTTGTTCACTGATAACTGATAGACCTAATGTCGCGTTTAATTTGTAGATGATCGAAACCCAAATGGCCGTGAAAGCCCATCAAGTGGGAGAATTGGAGAAGCAAACTCGCCATTTGGAAACGGCCGCTCCCGAAAAGGACCTGCACGAGATCAAGCACAAAAAGACGAAGGTCGAACAGCGTTTCGAGAAGCTGAAGAAACCGTTGCTCGACAGACAGGTCGTATTGGAGAAGAAGAAGGAAGCGTTGCAGTTCAGACGGGACGTCGAAGACGAATTGTTGTGGATAGCCGAGAAGATGCCGCAAGCTTTGTCCACCGAATACGGAAACACGCTGTTCCAAGTGCACATGTTGGAGAAAAAGAATCAATCCTTGCAAACAGAAGTTGATAATCACGAACCCAGGATCAATACCGTTTGTAATAATGGCCAGAAGCTCATCGATGAAGGTACGTGGTATTTTATTTAAGGGGTTATACGCAGTTATGATTTTAAAAAAACTCGATTTTGAATTATTGCATTTTTGTAATGTACATATATTCAAAAGTATGCACACCAAAATTTGAAGTCGATCCGAGCAATACTTTCGGAGTTATAAATAAATTTAGTAAATTTTTATTCTATGTGTGAACCGGGTTTGAAAACTTTAAACGCGTTTTTCTCAAAACACAATTTTTCAAATCGGTGTACACGATATCTCAAAAACGTCTTCTTCGATCGGTCTAGAATTTTAACACAATCTTCTTACATTTTCTAGTAATTAATCGTTCCTTTTGTCAATCCGATACTTATTTTCCATTTTATAAACAATTTAAGGTCAAATTTTTCATACAAAATCGAAACCATTTTTTTGAGAAGCCGCCATTTTGTGAAAATTCAATATTTTTATTAGCCGAACGATTAATTACTAGATAATCAATATATTAACGAAATTTGTTTGGTTTTTTGATTTCAAATAACCCAATCTTGAGATACGATGTACACCGTAAATCGTCTTTTTTTAGAGCAGGTTCCGGAAATCGCCTGCAGCGCGCTCTACAATCCACATTTTTATAAATAAAAAAATTGTTTACGTTCTTCAAGGATGCTCATATATCCACAAAAATTTTCAAATTAATACATTCAAAAGTCTCTTCAGGATAAATTCTTGAAACCCCGTCTTATTTTTGCGTACAACCCCTTAAAGTACTTACCTTACACTACTCTAAATTAACTCGATGCTTATAATCTTCCCCCAGGTCACGAAGACTCGGCCGAGTTCGGCAGGCTCATCAGCGAGCTGCACAAAGCCTGGCAGGAGCTGAACGACGCCATCGACAAGCGGCGCGAGAACCTGCTGCGCACCGAGCGCGCCCAGCAGTACCTGTTCGACGCCAACGAGGCCGAAAGCTGGATGAGCGAGCAGGAGCTGTACATGATGGTGGAGGACAGGGGCAAGGACGAAACGTCCGCCCGCAATTGCATGAAGAAACACGAAAATCTGGAAGCCGCCGTCGAGGATTACGCCGATACGATTCGAACGCTGGGCGAAACCGTCAGATCACTGGCCGCCGAGGCTCATCCTCTGGCCGAGCAGGTGGCCGTCAAACAATCGCAGCTGGACAAATTGTACGCGGGTTTGAAGGACCTGGCGCAGGAGAGACGGGCCAAATTGGACGAGGCGCTGCAGCTGTTCCTGCTCAACAGAGACGTGCAGGACTTGGAGCAGTGGATAGCCGACAGGGAGGTGGTGGCCTCGTCGCAGGAACTCGGCCAGGACTACGATCACGTCACGTTGTTGTGCGACAGATTCCAGGAGTTCGCGCGCGATACCGAAGCCATCGGCAGCGAACGAGTCAACGGGGTTAACGACACCGCCGATCAATTGATAGCCGCAGGACACTCGGATTCCGCCACCATAGCCGAATGGAAGGACGGACTGAACGAGGCCTGGCAGGATTTGCTCGAACTCATCGACACCAGGAAGCAAATGCTGGCCGCTTCGAGGGAATTGCACAAGTTCTTCCACGATTGCAAGGATGTCTTGAGCAGAATTGTGGAGAAACAAGTGAGTTCGAATTTACAACACGCCTCGATAAACACCCTGTATATTCTTCATTATAGGTATCCATGTCGGACGAACTAGGCAGAGACGCCGGCGCCGTGAACGCCTTGCAACGCAAACACCAAAACTTCCTGCAGGACCTGCAAACCCTCCAATCGCAAGTGCAGCAAATCCAAGAGGAATCGGCGAAATTGCAGGCCAGCTACGCCGGCGACAGGGCCAAGGAGATCACCAATCGCGAGCAGGAGGTGGTGGCCGCCTGGGCCGCCCTGCAGATCGCCTGCGATCAGCGCCACAACAAGCTGGCCGACACGGGCGATCTGTTCAAGTTCTTCAACTTGGTGAGGACCTTGATGCAGTGGATGGACGAGTGGACGAGGCAGATGAACACCAGCGAGAAGCCGAGAGACGTCAGCGGCGTGGAGTTGCTGATGAACAACCATCAGACGCTCAAGGCGGAAATAGAAGCCAGAGAGGATAATTTCACGGCTTGCATATCCTTGGGGAAGGAGTTGTTGAACCGCAATCACTACGCGGCGGCGGAGATTAAGGACAAATTGGTCAACTTGACCAATCACAGGAACGCCGTCTTGCAACGTTGGGAGGAGAGGTAAGCGAATGCCACAACAATAATAGGCCAGTCATTTTAGACCTCTATTTAAAATTTAAAGAGTCACGCTAACAATGTTTGAAATACTTTGGAATAATTACTAATTGATTGTAATTTTGCAACATTAGATGGGAGAATCTACAACTCATCCTCGAAGTGTACCAATTCGCTCGGGACGCCGCCGTCGCCGAGGCGTGGTTGATCGCCCAAGAGCCGTATTTGATGAGCCAGGAATTAGGTCATACCATCGACGACGTGGAGAATCTGATCAAGAAGCACGAAGCTTTCGAGAAATCCGCCGCCGCCCAAGAGGAGCGTTTCAGCGCCTTGGAAAGGTTGACGACGGTAAGTCGCAGTAGGTTCGGTGGTAGGCTAACTTGGTTTTTGTTTGGGAAAGGTGAAGTGAAATGGTATTGCAAAAAAAATACAAATTTTTTTATAATATAATTTATTTTGCGTACACAATATGTCACATCAAATTCGTAACGCTTCAAGAACTCTTAAATGTTCTAATGCACTGGCCCATTCAGCGCCCCATTTTAACGTTAAATGCATGTTTAGCGAGCGACTTTAACGTAAACAATGTACTTAGTTACTCCATAACAACAATGTACAACTGTCAAGTTAAAGGCGCTCGCTAAACATGGGTTTAACTTTAAAATGGGGCGCTGATGGTCACTTGCACCAACAAGTTAAGGAAATCTTAAGTTACATCTTTAACTTAAGTAACAGGTATGGCTTGCACCGCTTTAAAATAACGACTTAAGTTGAATTTAAGATTCTTAAATTTAAGGAGCTCTTTTTGACCCCTTAAGTTCTCTTAACAAACTTAGCCTAATTTTTATTATATTGCCTTTGTTTTTGCCAATATAATGGAATTATTTAATGAGGGTCTGGAGCTTCCTAGAGCTTGTAGAAAATGGTTTTTCTATGAGAATATATGATAGGTAAATAAAAGTTGAATTCTCAACGCGTTTGCTTCTCAGCAAAAGTATAATTTGGGGCTCTTCCTCCTACTTTAGCCTTTGCTTTTGAGAATTTTCTCATTTTTTCCTCCTTTTCCATTTTTATATTTTAGTAGTAGAATTACACCTTACACTTCACTACACTTGCCCAATTATTATAGTTTATAGTTATAGTTAGTGCTAATAAACTGCGACCTATACCTATAAAAATCTTTTTCCTGCAAAATACACTGTTGCCAGAAACTCGTCGATCTTAGTTAAGTTTGTTTTAAAAATGGTTGGTGCAAGACAAAACATTTTTAGGTCTACTTAAAATTTAAGAATTTCTTGGGCAAGTACACCTTAAGTTTAGTTTGGTGCAAGTGGGCATGAATACAGGCCATTGTCTATTAGAGATATACTTTATTTAAAACAAATTATTTTTGCAATAACTTTCGCTGGTTTTGTTCAACTCTATTTAACTATCTGTCCTGTCTGCACTAAACGTGTTACGCTTTTATTTCTTTTTTTTACTTTTCTTTTGTAGTTAGAAAAAGGTGGCGGTAAACTAAAATCTAACGACTATATGCATGTTGAAACCGGTTGTGATTTTTCGTATTTACCTCCAGTTCAAAGGAAAATCTCGCCTGCTCCCGTCCGACAATACACCAAAGCTCAAACGAGAGACGCCGTAAATTCGATAATTAGAGACGTCGATCGGTTTTACAGGCCAGCAGTGGCTTGTAGGAGACTGTTCGATTCGAGAGGAGTGCATAAATATTATCCGGAATGCAACGGCAAATCGCCTCAAAAGAGTTTTTTGCATAATAACAGCAGCAAAAGAACAAATTTCCTGCGTAACAAAGACGGCTCTTTCGCTGAAAATAGCGATGAATTCGTTGAAAAACCCACCACTCGACCGTCGCTCATGAAAAGCATATCGATGTACGAAAATTCGGATATTTACAATTACACGCCTTACGATATCAACGATTACAAGAGCGAAAAGTACATTTGCCACGATTTCCTGATGGCCGAACGGTACGCTTGCTATTTGCAAAACAACAACAAATCGAAAAAGAACTCTAACACTCTCAGCATGGATCTCTCGAATCTCGTGAAAAAACGAAACGTTAGAACGGGAGCAGGGCTCGTTGGTATTAAAAAAGCTTTCAGGAAGTCCTTCCCTTTGATGACCGCTGACAAAGGGGATACGGTGAGTGGTATACAGGGTGTTTAAGAACTTGGGGTTTAATTTTTAAAAAATATTTAGAAACGTAAAAATTTTTCAAAGAAATGCGGTCCTGCACAGCGAATGTAATCGACTCGCGATTCATGAATGATTGATAAATTATGAATGCTATCTAATTCAAATTTATTTACTACTTATTTATTCCATACCACCCCAATAAATTTGAACCCCAAGTTCGAGAACACCCTGTATAAAAAGCTTGATGGAATAACCCGGTTCGAAACGCTGTTAACTAAGTGTGTGTGGCTTTAATACGTCTTTAATTTACGCCCATCAATAAGACTAATTCGCTTTTTTTACGTTTGATGTTTAGTTCGAATTGAGGGAGATCAAACGAAGGCAGGAATTAGCGCAAGCAGAAGAACGGACCAGACGCGAGAAAGAAGAGGCGGAACGATTGGCGGCCATCGCCGCCTCCCAGCCGAAGGAAGCGGAAGCCGCCGCCATGGATAGGCCGGACATCGGATCGCCTGCTGCTGAAGAGCGACCAGGTAAAAACGATGGAATTTTTAATACTTTTGTCTGGGGGAGAATGTCTCAAAATGATAGGAGTGAGTGTAAAAGAATGTGTGGTGGTAATAGTGTTTTCACACGATGCAATATACAGGGCACTGTATACAGGGTGGTCCAGTTTATAATGGCATAACTTTAGGAAATGATGGATGACGTTAAAATCATGATAATTTCTCAATACTATTATAGCCGGGAAAGCTTTGTTTTCGAGATACAGGGTGTTGAAATTAAAAAAAAAATGTATTATTTTGAATATTGCCAAAACGGGTGCTTGGAAAAAATTTAAATTTGGCACACAGGATAAGCTAAGGATCCTTCATGATTTAGGGAATATGGTGATAAATTACAAAAACCAGTGGCGGAGATATGGGTATGCCATTGCCCTTTTTTAAAAAAATCCTTTACGCCACTGACTTTTTTGCCAATGACAGTAATGTTATTCGATGCTCCATGCTTTTTAGAGCAAAAAGGTGTTCTTGCGTTTTTTTGAACGACGCACCGTTTTGGAGATATTTGCAATTTTCTCCGGTTATGTAGGACTACTATCATCGCAAATATTCTGGAAGTAGGCTATGATTTATTTTCATGAAGGATCCTTAGCTTATCCTGTGTGCCAAAATTAAAATTTTTCCAAGCAGCCGTTTTGGCCATATCCAAATTAATACATATATTTTTTTTTAATTTCAACACCCTGTATCTCGAAAACAAAGCTTTCCCGGCTATATAAGTATTGAGAAATTATCATTATTTTAACGTTATCCATCATTTCCTAAAGTTATGCTATTATAAACTGGACCACCCTGTATAATATATCGCATGCAATATTTTTCTATTGCATGTAACATGTGAAAACGCTCTAAAAGAGTGCTTTGAAGATTGAATAAATTAGTCAATAAATGGCATTTTCTCCCGATAAAATTGATTATGTACTTGCTATTTATATTTAATTGGTACAAATTGTATAATTCGTTTAAAAACAATTAACGCAGCCGGGGAAAGAAAACGGTCTTCCGTTAAAGCTGCCTCGCCTGGTGAAGGTAAACCTGCATTTATTCCGTTAACTACATACGTATTACTGAAACGATGTAATTCATTTCTTTGTGATATCTACTGTTAGTATTAATGTTTTATTTTTGTTTCATTCAATACGAAAGCAATGAATTAATCGTGGTCCAGTAACAATAATATTCTATGAATCGGTGATGGTTTCTATTGCTTTTTGTCAAATTGTCCTGTGAAAGTTTATCCACATGCATTAGTTGTATAAAAGATGCACAAAAATAGTCTCGAAACATTACTAAAAATTCTTGATAATGGAGCTAACTTATTTCTTTCTACTTGAAATCTATAAATAATAAAAATTTCTAACAATTTATTTTTTCCCACAAGTATATTTAGATTGAAATTATAATTCTTATTTCATGCATTTGGTAAGTATTTGAATATGATTAATATATACGTTTTAAACAATAATTGAAAATGCATGAACCGCTTTTACTAATCCCACGCTTTATTTGCTTATTTTTACGGATTAACAACAATTTTAATATAAGAATTAATTGATACAAATATTTTCTATTATAAACAATACGAAGGCATGTTATTTATTCGAATTCTAATGCATGAGCATGTTCTGTATCTGTAGTGCATGGAGAACGACAGGTCAAAACAAAGACATTACCCGGTACGTCAGCACACAGTACTCCCATTCCTGTTACTCCTCGTTCACAAACTCGTAAGTATATCAATCATATCCATTACATATTAATGTATTAAGATATATACAGTGTGTCACATTAGTAGGTATGTAAAGACCCAATATATTATATGCTACTGTAGATAATATCAACAAAAAATCTTTACAAAAGTTGTAGGTACTTTTATGCTGCATACTTTCATATTGGTATTTATATAGTGTCCCGTTTTGCCGTGATAGATCAATTTTTTTAACACCCTCTATAAATATAACCAATTTTAAAATATGCAGCATAATGTATCTAAATTTTTGAATTTTTGAAAAATTTTTTTTTATATTATCTACAGTAACTGATATATTGGACTTTTCCATTCTAATGTGCCACCCTGTATTTATTTATTAAGGTACTAAACTAGATTGTTTACGTTAATATACATATTGGCTTTTTGTGGATATTTAGTAGTATTATTCATTGGTTGTTAGTAGTATTGATAGGTTTGTATTATTCAAATTACATTACTGAGTACTATAGACAATATTAAGCCAAATGAATCAAATTTATCGAGTACAATATTTTTCTTCCATTAAAAAACACTTATTGCTCTAATACTACACACTTGTACTTATATACAAAAATGATAACTTTGATTCACCTTCTGTAATATCTATGTAAATATTCGTTTTATAGGATGTCGATTTTAGGGGTAACCTGAAATATTTCTAAAAGTTTTAATGCATTTTTGTTCATTTTGAACGCTTTTTGGTACCCTTTTTCTTCGTTCTTAGGGGTTAATTTTCATTTCCTCGCTATAGAAAGACATCAAATTTACCCCTAAAATCGACATTCTATAAAACGAATTTCAGCCATAAATATTCGCTTTCGTGTGGCACCTATTTAGCTTTACAATTTAGCCTCATGTTTTTTTTGTCTGCCGCGTGTGCGTGTGTACGTTTTGCTTTATTTGTTTATTTTGCAAGTGTCGAGAAGCGAAGAAAAAGCCAAGCGCAAAGATCGCTCACGCAGCAAATCTCCGTTCAGGAGCTTCAGATGGAAAAAGAGCTCGAAATCGCCGGGCACGCACAGCGACGATGAAGGTATGAGCATGAGCGGTGTCTCCTCTCCTCTACAAGGTATAAAAATTATGTCTTATACAAGTTTCTACTAAATCTCTCGTTGTTTAGTAATGTTTCTTAATTCGACTAAAAGGTTATATTATACTCGTAATGTTTTCGTATCGTATCGAAATTTGTGAATTTGTTATTTGGGAATATGTTATATGGGTTATTTTGTAGTTATTTTTTTATGTACTATTTCGAAGTTTCATTGTTTTAGTAATAATGATTCTGGTAGAATGCTTTGCTAAAAAAATTAAACAAAAAATAGTCCATAATAGAATGTTTTTAGGTTGATGAGTAATGTAGGTATGCCATGTAATTTGAATATAGAAAATATGTACATCATTCAACCATTTTATAAACTCAAATTCACTTTTTTAATGCTTTTAGATATACAGGGTGTCCAAAAATTCCGTGTACATAGAGCGACTGTATGTCGCTGAGATCAAAATAAGTTGATTGAGCCTATATTACCTATTTCACAAAGCTTCAAACCTGAAGGAATATTCACTAACATACCGTAGCTCTAGCCCTATGTACACGGAATTTTGGGACACCCTGTATAATACGTTATAGATTTAATCGCAGATTTTAATAAGTGGTTAGTTCACAAAAAAAAGCAATAGAAATCTCTATTGTAAGGTTGCTTTATTATTTTTAGTTATATAATTTGTCCCTCATTACAACTATCTCTTTATTTAGTATCGACGAAAATATTTGCGGTTTTTAAGAATTATTTTTTTCCCTAGGTTTCTTTATACTGCTTCTTTTAAAAACCCTTGCCGATTTCAGTTTATTCCTTTTTAACCACCTGAAGTCCACCACAAATTCTTAAGGAGGGTCCCCATTTAATAACACTGCGATATAGCAATGTTATACAACATACATCATGTAATAAATGTGGACCCTGCTTTAGATACAAGCAAAAATGTCTGACTAAATTCCGTTTTAATTTAGAGCAAAGCAGCGCAGGAGACGCGGAAACCTTCGAAGGTACTCTAGTACGTAAGCACGAATGGGAGAACACGACGACGAAAGCGGGCAACCGATCATGGGACAAGGTGTACTGCGTGATCCGAGGGTCCCAGATAGCCTTCTACAAAGACGGCAAGACGGCCAAGTCGATGCCCGAGCAGAGGTATAAGGGAGAGGCGGCGCTGTCGTTGCGCAAGGCCGTCGCCAACGTGGCGCAGGATTACAAAAAGAAGAAGCACGTCTTCAGACTGAAGTAAGCAGACGGAAGAGGACGTTGAATACAAACTCTTACAGTTATACAGGGTGTTATTGAAATGAATGTACATGTTTAAACTGTGAAGAATATTTGATATCAAAAAATGAATGGCACTAATTTTACTCTTAAATTCAAGCAAATAAATCTGGGGCAAAATACCCCTTTTCCGACCTTTACACTACGCCTAGTAGTACGCCTAGTGCTATGTGGTGTATCTGACGTATCTGGTTGTAACTTAGTTACAATGTCATTCTCGGACCTATCTCTATAATGCAGCGGTGTACGTTCATTTTAAAATTATTTTTCAAAATGTAATAACTCCTTTAATAATAGTTATTTTTAAAAAATATTAATTTTTCCCAATCTAGAAAAGTGTAAAGATAAGCCCGTTTCAATATGTACATTCATTTCAATAACACCCTGTATACCATGTTTACATGCAAGGTTGAAAGATCGAGTTGAGGTGTCTTTTTCTTCGTCGAGTCAACTCGATCCTTGATCTCGGGTTGAACACGGGTTCGACTCTCCATGTAAACGGACTATTAAGGCTGTTTTATCGGTTATGACTACACAAATTGTTATGATATTTGTTACGCGTCGGCACTGTTTACCAAATTTTTTTCGCTTCATGTCAGAACTGGCATTATTTCACTCTATCCTTCAAAGAGATAGGTCGCCTATTTCACTAGCACGTTTCGCCGATTTAATGCTATTCAATACAGACACGTACTCAGATTTTTTCTTCGTAGAAATATACCTAACAATTTTATTTTATTATTTTCGTAACTTATTTTGCAATATACTGTAGGTTATTGCAATTTTTAATTTAATTACAATCTAGTAGAGTTAGTAAGAAAAAAGGAAGATTAAAAAGTCGGGGGCTCTAAATAATATGAGTACATTTCTGTACACTAATAGTTTGCGAATCACGCTGTAGAAATAAGAGCGAATGCGATTTAGTTTCAAAAATTCGTAAAATTTGAAATCGGTTTCCCATTTCTTATGCTTATTTTTTACTTTAACAGAAAATTTTATAAAGAAAAAAGTTTACAAAAACTATTGTCTACAATCTGCCAGAATGATATTTTTAATATTTTATATTTCAGGTGGATTTTTATTTATATTTGCAAAAGTATGAGGTAAAGTGAAAATATCGTTCTGACAATTTCTTCGCAAGTTCGCAATTGACTTCACACAAAAATTTGAACAAAATTTGACTATAAATAACGGAGATATTTGAGAACCCGTTTTTATATGTAACGCATATAGGGCGATAGAACAGCCTTAAAGCACAATCGAGTCGAGTCAACCCACTTTCAACTCGATCAGTGTTTACATGATTTCGGGTTGAACTTACATTTGATTTTCATTGCGTCCGTTTTGTTTGTAGATTGGAAAGCGGCGGTGAGTTCCTGTTCCAAGCTCAGAACGATTCCGAAATGAATACGTGGATATCGACGATTAATTCGCACGCCGACACCGAATCGGCCGGTCCTTCTCGCTCGCATACATTACCCGCATCTGGGCAGAAGGAGGATTCGAAACGACGCAGCTTTTTTACTTTAAAGAAAACGTAAGATCGGTTGTTGTTTTATTAAGAAACGCAGTATTGAAATTGGGGATGTTGGAAAGATGCTACGCATTTCCAAGATCCTAATTTTTCAATAAACACCACATATAGTTTATACAAAACAAAGTTTGGTGCACGTCACTAATGTCGTCATATTTGACAAGCATTGTGCCCAACCTTTAAAAATAAACACATTAAACCGATTAAGTTTAATACCTACAGAATTTAATTCAATATATCAAGGGATGATTGATCGTCCAATAAAAATACTTTATTGACTTTAATAAAATACTTAACTTTATAAAAGTTCTGCAACACTGTCTATTTGTGACGTAGTAAATTTATGGTGACGTTCAACAAACTTTGTTTTGCATGAAGTATAATTTCACATAGATAATGATTGCATTTAATTTTCAGATAAATTGTTCTACTCTTGATAATACCTGTATCTTTACGCTTTACCTGAACGGACCGTAGTCCTGACTTCGCTCTTTCTTTTTTATATTAGCATATATATTATATTTAATATATTTTTCTTGTAGTATGCACAGTATAATTGTAATTTTAAATGTATAGTAATTATTACTATGTGATTGAAATTTATTGTATCGACTGGGCCAAAGGAAACCACGTCAACCAGTGTTAATTTCGGATATGAATATTACAGATTTACTAGATACATATAAAAAAGGTGTAAGAGTTCAGAGGGGAAATTGAGTCATGTTTCAATAATTAAATTAACTAATCGGCGGGCTTGTCTGTCGTACTTTTCCTCTTTTTAATTTAATAATTAATTTACTCGTAAATGTTTATTTCGTAAGTTGCAATATATTTTTAAAGCTTTGCTTGACAAAGATCGATTCGGTGAATAAGTCATTTATATATTTTTCATTTAATAATTTGTAGTTATTTTACATATTTGAACATGTGTGCTTTTAAAAAAATGGAGTTATAATAAATATTGTTTTTAGTAACACATTCTTTATTTATCCTTAATACCATAATTTAATAATTTTCGAGAAATTGCTCTATAAAAAAATTAGAGACTGCTTTTTCTCTACCCCAGATTCCCGTAGCTGTACAACGTACAAGTAAAAGGATGAATAAAGTATCAGTAGGGCAAGAATTTTAAAAATATGTTATTTTTCTACGACTTGAATGCTAAATACTTTGAATCTTATTATTTTGGTAAACTGACAAAACTTTAATAATACTTAATAATAAGAATAACTTAAAAGATTGATCTCATTGATAAACGAAAAAAAAGAAGATGAAAACGAAACGAAGAATTTTTTAGGTTAGGTTAAGCAAAGTAGAAGTTAAAATTTTGTATTTGAAATAGTGTAACTGTATGGTGTTTTTTAAAGTTTATGATGAATTCTAAAAAATCTACTGATGAAAATATAGTGGAAGAAAATCCAACGACTAGTACAGAGCCATTTTCTTCAACTGTTGTAGATGAGAATCGAATTTACAAACTCGATAAGAAATTTGTTAGAATATTATATCCTGGTCTAGTTAAAAACGTCCCCAAAGCTTTAGAAACCTTAGGAGGAATATACAACGTGGAAACTGTAAATATTCATCTGTGTTTTCGTAGCGTTTTTTAATTAATATTTCTTTTAGGCCGCTTCTGATTCTAAAAAGAAATTAGAACTTAGATTCCACCCTGAAAACAAATTCAATAAACCCTGTTTTTCTGACATGGACACTAATCCTGGACTATTAGTGGAAGTCACAAAGAAAGATGGTAAAATCGACTATACGATAATCGGTTACACAAATAGAAATTTTACATTTAACAGTAAGTTCAATTATACAATCGAAATTCGTTAAATAACTATTAAATTTCCTTTGCAGAAGCTCTAGACTACCAATATTTACCATTGGTAGAAAATAAGGAAACTGACCAAGTTGAATACGTTCATGATAAAATTTTTCCAAAAAAGATACCAACACTCGAATTCTTAATGTACATTTTGCATTTAATTTAGAAAACATTTATGAAGAGTTTGAATTTCAGGTCTAAAGAAAGCAAACACCAACCGCCATTCCTTCTGCCGGCGAGCTTCTCCCGCTACGAACTATCCCACCATACTTTATATCTAAGCGCAGAAGAGAAATTCAATTTGGACAAAAACGAGAGGCCGGAATTGTTCAAAATGTTCAAGAAAAAAACCCCCAAACATCCTTACATTCAGCTATCATATACTCTAAATTTCAACGATGCTGGTTTAAAAATCCCCGACAGCCCCAAACCTCTAGCTCTAAAACTGGTTAAAGATAAATTATACGATGATGCTTACCTGCAAGTACAGAAGGTAATTATACAGGGTGTTATTTAATAAGTGCGGCAAACTTCAGGGGGTGATTCTGCATGAAAAAGTAATGATATTTTGCTATATAAACAAATGTCCGCAAATTCTTCGTTTTCGAGATACGAGATGTTAAAGTTTTTTCTTAAAAACAAAGATAATAAAAAAGATATAGTTAATTTACACATTAATTTACGAAATTTTAGATTATCAAAAAAGGCTAATTTGATCATTTATTTGATCATAATTTTGACAGTAGCCTACTGCCGTCTAACGTCACTACTAGATAATAATGGAGGAAATGAAAAATACTCGTCAAGATGTTTTATTTTTTTATTCGAAAACGGCGGCCCGTACGAAATAAACACAAGAGAGCTTTTTTGTCACAAATTGAAAGAGGAATTCATTCATAATCGAATTTTCAATTAAAATGCCTCAGTGGCGTACCAACATAATTTTTTTCTTTAAACAATATTTATTATTACCCGTATGCGCGCCAATGATGAACATAAAATTTTTAATTTTATATCAAAAAGTGCGTAATAGGTACCTCTCAAATCTCACCAAATTTCATTTGAATATCTTATCTGGTTTCAGAGAAATAAATAAATCTTCGGTTTTTAAGAAGAAACTTTAACACCTCGTATCTCGAAAACGAAGAATTTGCGGACATATGTTTATATAGCAAAATATCATTATTTTTTCATGCAGAATCATCCCCTGAAGTTTGCCGCACTAGTAAGCCCTTGAGTAATATAATTTTTGTATATTAGCTGTTTAATGAGCGTCCTATGTGGTTGAGAGCTGCTATTCAGTATAAATTGGGGCTCAAAAGCGAGGTAGTGAAAACAGTAGTGCCATCTGTAGCGTATTTTTGGACCGGCGGGCCTTGGAGAATCGTATGGACAAAGTTCGGGGTTGATCCCAGACAGGATTTCAATATGAGGATATATCAAACGCTCGATTTTCGAATTAGAGGTAGTAATATCAACGTTAATTAAAGAAATTACGCGTGTTAATGATTTGTTCGTATTTTAGAAGGAACAAAAATTAAAATCAAACCGAAATTGAAAGCAACCTCGTCAGGTATCGACGAAAGCCACTTTATGCTGAAGCCCGACATGATGCCTCCGTTTAGGCAAATGTTTTATCAGGTATATTAATCCTTTAATTACAATCACTTAAATATACAGGGTGTTTATTAAACATGCGGCAAAAATTCAAAGAGTTGTTCCTTCGACTATTGGACAAGTAGTAATCGCATTATTTAGCAAACACTCTGTATAACTAACATTTTTGTTGTAGTTCTGCGATTTACAAATCCCCGAAATACAAGACATGCTTCAGCGATTGCCAAAAACGCCCGGCCATCAGCCGTATAATCCGAAAACCGGTTGGTTGCCGCTGAATTTCTCCGAACATTGTCGAGAAATAGCAAATAGGTAAACATTAATTAAACGAAACTTCCTACATAATTTACTAATTATTAATTACAGGTATATTTTGGAGCGAGTCCGCCACGAATTATTAGAAGACAACATCAGATCCCAATCGAAATATTACTCGAGTCCTGACGAAGATCCTTCGGACAGCACGAACACCGCTAGCGTCTCGAGCGGTATGCTGGACAATTTAAAGAGGGGCTTCAGAAGAAATCTAAATTTAAACGTCGATGAGGATATTGATGAAACTATCGTTTTATCCGAAGGTGAGTTCCATAACTTTAAAGTTATATAGTAAGATAAAATTGTATTTATCGCACAGATGAAAACGATGATATTGAAAAAATAGTCGAAGAGAACATTTCGAACGAATTCTCGGACGATTCGGAAATGGAATTGGACATGGAAGCGGTCGAGGAAATTAACGAAATAATTTCGCAAGTTAAGAATTAAACTAGGTAAGTAAATATAGTTTATTATATATTTATATTTTCGTCGAAATAACTGTCTATGTCGATGCCGTTCTTGCCTTTTATCAACGGTAAACTGTTGCGATATTTGAATATGTCGTTCTCGGGGTTGCGCCTAGGTTTGCCTCTACTGCCGAACCTCAGCAGCCTGTTCGTAGCGGAATTAGGCGGTAAAACCTGCAATAATTTAATAATTTATACCTTTAATTTAGTATTTAACGTGTAATAATGTGTACACTGTGTCCCATTTTGGTCATTTTGATATCTCGGTTATTAGACTTGATAGGACATTGCGGTTTTCGCGAACCTTTACTACTTTTTTTGTCAAACTTACAATGGCACAAACAGATTTTTTAAATCTCTTTTCATTTTTGAGTTACAGGGTAATAATGAAAATTCTGACTTATTCAGCCACCCCCGTATCTCGTTTGCTATTGAAGATATTTTAAATGTGTAAACTGATTATTATAGATAATTTTACGTAGAATTCAGTGACGTCCTTAGTTTTTTTTATGAGGGTTACCATTTCTGAAATATGACACCAACCTGTAATTTTTTTAATGGGACACCCTATATTTTTATTGCCTAGTAAATTTGTAATTTTTTTTTCTCTTTTTAAGGATATGGCACATTCTATATTTTGAATTTTCTTAAAACGATCAAAAAAGAGAAAATCTATTTTGGTATAAAAATGGTTAGGGGGCTATGCGGAGAAACAAAAAAATCATAGAAAAATTTTATTTAATATTCTCAACAACTATTTTGGTTCTAAAAGTATTTTATTTTGGTTTTTCTGCATAGCCCCCTAACCATTTTTCGAATAAAATAGTTATTCTCTTTTTTGAGTGTTCTAATGAAATTCAAAATATAGAATGCGCCATATCATTAAAAAGAGAATAAAATTACAAATTTTATAGCCAATAAAAATACAGGGTGTTCCATTAAAAAAAATACAAGTTGGTGTTATATTTCAGAAATGGTAACGTCCATAAAAAAACTAACGACGTCACTGAATTCTACGTAAAATTATCTATAATAATCAGTTTACACATTCAAAATATCTTCAATAGCAAACGAGATACGGGGGTGGCTGAATAAGTCAGAATTTTCATTATCGCCCTGTAACTCAAAAATGAAAAGAGATTAAAAAAATCTGTTTATGCCATTGTAAGTTTGTCAAAAAAGTAGTACAGGTTCGCGAAAACCGCAATGTCCTATCAAGTCTAATAACCGAGATACCCCCCAGTCGCGACCAAAATGGGACACAGTGTACATACTTGTAAAACGGTATCCAAAAACTTGTTGTTCTTATCAGGAGGTTCCGGATTGTTGATGACAATCATGGCTTTGTGCTTCCTCTCGATAGCGGCGTTCTTCTTCATCAGAGACTTGGCTTTTTTATTGAGCAATTCTTGAGCTTCTGGGTAGTGAGCTAAAGCTTCGTTCAGATCGGCTTTGCTTAGCACGAAGAGATTCGAATAACCTCGAGATCTGAATGCAAACTAATGTTAGATCGAATAATGCCAATTGGTTTTTGAACTTGCCTTACGTCAGCGGTGCGTCTACTCATTCCCGGTATACCTAAAAGGCTTATTTCTCCGAACACGGAGCCTTCGGATAGCGTGGCAAGTACTTCACCGGTAGGACCTATTACCTACAATAAATATAGAGATATTTACAGATGTATAAAGTTAGCGATAAAAGGGAATAACTTACTTGTACTTTACCGGATTGAATTATGTACATCTCTTTACCCACGTCACCCCTTTTACATATCGTATCGTTGGGTAGGTAAATGACGGATTTCAATTGCAACACCAATTCTCTGAGCAGGGCCTCATCGCAATCCGCGAATAATGTCACTTTGCTCAACGTTTGTATGTGCACGTTTATGGATATATCGGTTTTCATTTTGTGCGGCAAGCAATCCATGATGGTGTTTTCGTCTGGAATGATTGAAGCATTGATTGGTGATTAAAGAAAAAAAGTCTTAAGGCTGTTTTATCGGTTATGATGACACAGATTGTTATGATTTTTGTTACGCGTCGGCACTGTTTGCCAATTTTTTTTCGCTTCATGTCAGCACTGACATTATTTCACTCTATCCTTCAAAGAGATAGGTCGCCTATTTCACTCGCACATTTCGCCGATTTAATGCTATTCAATACAGACACGCACTCAGATTTTTTCTTCGTAGAAATATACCTAACAATTTTATTTTATTATTTTCGTAACTTATTATGCAATATACTGTCGGTTATTGCAATTTTTAATTTAATTACAATCTAGTAGAGTTAGTAAGAAAAAAGGAAGATAAATAGTCGGGAGCTCTAAATAATATGAGTACATTTCTGTACACTAATAGTTTGCGAAACATGCTGTAGAAATAAGAGCGAAAGCGATATAGTTTCAAAAATTCGTAAAATTTGAAATCGGTTTCCCATTTCTTATGCTTATTTTTTACTTCAACAGAAAATTTTATATAGAAAAAAGTTTACAAAAACTATCGTCTACAATCTGCCAGAATGACATTTTTAATATTTTATATTTCAGGTGGATTTTTATTTATATTTCCAAAAGTATGAGGTAAAGTGAAAATATCTTTCTGACAATTTCTTCGCAAGTTCGCAATTGACTTCTCACAAAAATTTGAACAAAATTTGACTATAAATAACGGAGATATTTGAGAAACCGTTTTTATATGTAACGAATATAGGGCGATAGAACAGCCTTAATGAAGAGACGTTTATGAGACTTCCAGAATCTGAACTGGGGTGATAATATTTTGAGCAAATGTCCCAAAGACACGATGTTAGAGGAACAAGTGATAGTGAATTATTTTTAGTACAAAAGAACTTCTAAAATATGTAAAATTAATCCAGAACTCTAATCAGAACTACAGTGAAGTACATATAATATTGTAGCGGTGCTAACTTCACACACCCTGTAGAATACTTAATACAACTACAGTGCTCAACAATTGATAAGGATCATAGTCAGAAATAGCCAGAGTTTCTAGCAACAGATTATTATAGATATTATGATGATATTATGATAGATTATTTTTCTAGCAACAACCAAAAATAAAAATCTGTATCATCAATTTAAATTAAAAATAGTCAAAAAATAATTGTGATCCTTATCAATTGTTGGGCAGTGTACATAGAAGATTTGGATTTAATTTTTGATCATATTAGTGTACTTACCGAGTGTCCGTTGAGTCTTCCACGTGTAATTGAACCACAATTGGACCCTGCGTTGCACGTCTTGCGGCAGATTCAACCTTCGCATGTACTCCAAGGTTTCATTGACCAATTTCCTGTACTCGGTACGAGATCTTGTAGCCGTCGAAATGATATCTCTAATTTGACCGATCAACAGGGCGAACACGAAGACCCCCATCAGCCATGAAAACGTCATAAACATGAATTCGAATTCTTGCGTTGGCTTCGGATTTTTACCTAAAAAATAATACGTTAAGGGGTTATACGCAGTTATGATTTTCAAAAAACTCGATTTTGAATTATTGCATTTTTGTAATGTACATATATTCAAAAGTATGCACACAAAATTTGAAGTCGATCCGAGCAATACTTTCGGAGTTATACCTAAATTTAGAAAATTTTTATTCTATGTGTGAACCGGGTTTGAAAACTTTAAAGGCGTTTTTCTCAAAATAGCATTTTTCATATCGGTGTACACGATATCTCAAAAACGTCTTTTTCGATCGGTCTAGAATTTTAACACAATCTTCTTACATACATTTTCTAGTAATTAATCGTTCCCTTTGTCAATCCGATACTTATTTTCCATTTTATAAAGAATTTAAGGCCAAATTTTACATACAAAATCGAAACCAATTTTTTGAGAAGCCGCCATTTTGTGAAAATTCAATATTTTGATTAACCGAACGATTAATTACTAGATAATCTAATATATTAACGAAATTTGTTTGGTTTTTTGATTTCAAATAATCCAATTTTGAGATACGATGTACTCCGTAAAAAAATTTGTTTACGTTCTTTGAAGGATGCTTATACAGAGTGTTATTTAATAAGTGCGACAAACTTCAGGGGGTGATTCTGCATGAAAAAATAATGATATTTTGCTATATAAACATATGTCCGCAAATGCTTCATTTTCGAGATACGGGGTGTTAAAGTTTTTTCTTGGGGTGGTACAGTTTATAATGGCATAACTTTAGGAAATGATGGATAATGTTAAAATAATGATAATTTCTCAATACTATTATAGCCGGGAAAGCTTTGTTTTCGAGATACAGGGTGTGTTGAAATTAAAAAAAAATATGTATTATTTTGAATATTGCCAAAACGGCTCCTTGGAAAAAATTTAAATTTGGCACACAGGATAAGCTAAGGATCCTTCATAATTTTAGGAATATGGTGATAAATTACAAAAACCAGTGGCGGAGATATGGGTATGCCATTGCCCTTTTTTAAAAAATTCTTTACGCCACTGACTTTTTTGCAAATAACAGTAATGTTATTCGATGCTCCATGCTTTTTAGAACAAAAAAGTGTTCTTGCGTTTTTTTGAACGACGCACCGTTTTGGAGATATTTGCAATTTTCTCCGGTTATGTAGGACTACTATCATCGCAAATATTCTGGAAGTAGGCTATGATTCATTTTCATGAAGGATCCTTAGCTTATCCTGTGTGCCAAAATTAAAATTTTTCCAAGCAGCCGTTTTGGCCATATCCAAAATAATACTTATATTTTTTTTAATTTCAACACCCTGTATCTCGAAAACAAAGCTTTCCCGGCTATATAAGTATTTAGAAATTATCATTATTTTAACGTTATCCATCATTTCCTAAAGTTATGCCATTATAAACTGGACCACCCTGTACATCCACAAAAATTTTCAAATTAACACATTCAAAAGTCTCTTCAGGACAAAATTCTTGAAAACCCGTCTTATTTTTGCCTCATTACTGCGTATAATAACCCCTTAACGGTCACAACTAAATCGTCTAATTGCATGTGTGTCTTTAATTACCTATGGATGTGGCAGTTTTGGTGGCGAAATAGAAGCATTTGATGTACGCGTTGCCTTTGCCGTTGAACACGAAATTGTTGCTGCCTATGCCCTCCCAAGAGGAGAAGGAATAGTAGGCGCAGGCGTTCAAATGTATTAAGTACATCATGTACATCAACGTCCTGGATATCCTGATTATGTACGGGTTGGACAGGAGTTTGTCGATTAGGCTGAAGAACGACCAGAAGGTGTGCACTTTGAAGAACCTCGGCAGGCGAACGATCACTTGCTCAGGACCCAATACCACGTAGAGGAGATCTAATGGTAGCAGCGACAGAAGGTCTAGCTGAAATATAATTCGAGGAAATTACTAGAGGAGGAGTTCGTAAAGAGTTGCTGGTGTTTGTTACTTTAAATCGATTGCTTTTCATGTAATTGCTTCTCAGCAATTTGATGTCGACCACCCAGAAACCGTCGCTCAGATATTTCACTCTCGGTTGAAAGCATATCATGTCGATGAGGTAAATCAAATCGGCCAAATAATCGAAGGTCATCCAGACGGCTCTGTTGTCAGCCGATTGATAGGGGAAAGTGCTCCTTAGCGGTATCACCCAGGCGTTGTAAAACACCGCCATCGCCGCTATCGACATCCATAACATGTAGAATCTGCCGTTCGGGTCTATAATTTTCTTATCTGCGTAATTAGGGATTGTCGTTAATTGCTGGTAACAGGAAGAATTGGGGTGGAGTTCAATTGGTCCACGCGGTCAAATTTACCCAAATATAATCCTTTTTCGAGTCGAAAGTTATCAGTCAATTGGTCCACAACACCGGATTAAGGGTTTCTAGGAAGGACCGATGGGAATATTTATAATTTCAAAATTCTCTGGTAAATTTCGATTATGTATTTTCATTTCTTAGTACAATTTAATGAGGATTTTATGATTAGGGGAAATTTTTTGACTTCTGTCTTTTTTTTCTATTTCAATATAGGGAAAATCCCATCCCTTCCAGTATACTTCTAGAAAATTAGGTGTACTTTTCATAATAACAAATTTCGATATTGTAAAATATGAAGGTACTTTACTCTTGAGCAAAATTCACATTTTTTGACATACCTCGTATAAGATTGATAAAATTTGATTTTTGATGGTTGCATCTTGGATTTTAGATCATGCAGAACTTTTTGTGAAGAATAACTATTACGTAAAATTAATAATAAAGTTTCCCATATGTTGCCAACTATTTTTTGAAATCCGTTCGTATATTAAAACTAAAATAATTCTTTTTTTGTACAGAATTTTTCTTTTAATATATATTGTACCAATTGTATATATTTTAAATGACTAATGCTTAGATATTAAATATTTTTTAACACTAAAAGCTGCATTTTGTCCAAATTCTCTCAGCTATGTAAGAACACCAGAAGATGTTAGCCAAATGATAGTTATTCATGCAATGTAAAATCTTATCTAATCGGATTAGGAATATTTTGACCGCTGGGACCAATTAGCCCATTAAATTTTGAAACTGGGGACCAATCGACCTGTAGGATTATGGAACCCCGCTGACAAAAATGACCGTGTGGACCGATTGACCGGAAGAATTGCGATGTCCTTACCGAAAAATCGCGCGACGCCGATTTTCGTGGAGGCGCACTCCGCCTTATCGGCGCCCTCCTCCGTGTATCTGTCGGAAAAGGAGACGCTCAATTTGGACTTGATGGGCGCCGACGGGTGTTGATCTATGGTCTCTCTGCTGCTTATGGAGCTCGGCGTCGCCGGCGTTTCGATCCGCTCCCGAGCCGCCTGCGTTCGCGTGGAGAAGGCGTCCACCAGGTGCCTTATACGGTCTTGGATAAATTGCCTATTCGCGCTTGGGTAAACGGAAAAGGGAAGTTGTATTAGTTTGATTAGGCGATGAATGTTTGAGGTATTGAAGTGAATTGGAGTGTAGCTTGACTCGATAAGTATACAGGGTGTCGCAAAAAGGTTGGGACATAGCTTAATCGTAGACTCATGGGACAAAAATAAGACGATTTAACCGAATTTACCTATATCCAAAATTGCTTAGTAAAGAAATTATAGGGTTTTGAAGTTAATAATAAAAAAGAGATTTTTTGATATTGTGCCAGAACGGCTTAACTTTGTTTCGTGAAAATTTGTACAGAATATCTCTGTTTGGTGACATATTTATGTGTATATTTCTTTTTTTAAATTGTCCATCCCTCTCTGATTTAAGGGGGGTGGCCAACCCCCTTAAATCCCTAATTGTTCCGCCCATGTAATTTATCGAAACTAGATTTATTGGTTTATTTATAATGATTTTTTACTCTTTGTAAATTTCTATAGAATCCTCTCTTTTTTGGCATCCATACGATTTTTCAAATCCACATTTTCAGCAAGTTATTATAAACAAAAAATTTATTCATAACGCCTTTTTAATAGATTAAGTTATTTTCAAAAAAAATCTATTTATTAATCATAAATGGGGGTCATATTGAACCGTTATTATAAAGTACAGAAATCAATTTTTTAAAAGATAAATCTTTAAAATTTTGAATGTTATTTTTTTCTGTGTTATGTGCTAAGTGGTATGATTAATTGATAGATTATTGTTGAAAATAACTTAATTTGTTAAAAATGTGCGATGAAAAAATTTTTTTGTCGAAAATGTGCTGAAAATCTAGATTTCAAAAATCGTATGAATGCAAAAAAAAGAGATTTATCTCCAAAAATATGGGTTTTATAGAAAATTACAAAGAGTAAAAAATCATTATAAATAAACTAACAAATCTAGTTTCGATTCAAAAATTAGACTAATTACATGGGCGGAACAATTAGGGCTTTAAGGGGGTTGACCACCCTCTTTAAATCAGAGAGGGATGGACAATTTAAAAAAGGAAATTTACACATAAATATGTTACCAAACAGAGATATTCTGTACAAATTTTCACGAAACAAAGTTAAGCCATTCTGGAATATATCAAAAAATATCCTTTTTATTCTTAATAACTTCAAAACCCTATAACTTCTTTACTAAGCAATTTTGGATATAGGTAAATTCGGTTAAATCGTCTTATTTTTGTCCCAGGAATCTATGGTCCCAACCTTTTTGCGACACCCTGTATTTCAAGCATCTTGGCAAATATGACGACATTAGTGACGTGCATGTAACATTGCGTTGCCTAAACTATATGCATTTGTGCGCTTACATGTGAGGTATGGCTCCGTTTTTGTAGGAATTTTCCTGGATGGATTCTTTGACTGGATATTCCGGCAATTTGGCGTTGATATTATTGCAGGCCGTTTCCAAAGGTTCGCTGCACCACGACGGCGCATCTTCGCACGATTTCCCTCCGATTTGGTCCAGATTCAATTGCTCAGGGTACACCATTCTCTGCGGAAAAAATTCAACAAGTTTATAATTTTCGCCTCGAGCGACACACAAAGTTTTTTTCGACGGAAGCACCGAGAGAGAGCGAAACAATGAGAAAACGCGACAGCACGCGAACTCACATTTCACATTCTAATAGCCTACTTATATACTAAGTGATATCTGTATACCTATATGTATAAGCCGTACATGCAATCAAGGCGAGTGGTCTATTCGATTTATTAGATTACCTTTTTGAATTTGCAAATGTATTCCATTTCTGGAGGACGACCGCGATGGCGTGTCGGGTGTCATTCAGACGGCGGTGGAGAAGTGGCGTGGCGGCGCGACGCCGACGGGGACGTCGGAAACGAGCGGCCGCGCTTCTGGATTAATCCGGACGATGTCGAAGCGAAACTTGGGCCGATATCGATTCGGTTTTTGGCGGGTTTTTCTTGGCAATTTGCGATACTGAAATCGACTTTTCGTTACAAATTACGCGCCTATTTAAAATTTACTTTTCGGATGTAAAATAATGAATTTTTGGAAAAATATTCGTAATATAATTGGGGTGTAAGCACTCGGATTATAACAGTACATATCAATCATGTATAGAGTAACCATAGTTACCTGTACATATTTATTGATTAATAAATAACCCATTTGTTATCTCTTCTTATTACAGATGAGCATGTCGTTTCATTTCTGTTAAATCCAATATATTGATTACCTTATTAATTTAATAACGCAGCAGATAAAAATGTATTTGATTATAGGGTGTATACTCGTACACGCGTGATACAGGGTGTTCCTTTATTTCTTGACATGTACCAATAATACAGGGTGTTTCAAAATTATAGGCCATTTATTAAACCACATATTCTGGGGCCAAAAATAGCTCGATTGAACCTAACTTACCTTAGTACAAATGTGCACCAAAAAAAAGTTACAGCCCTTGGAAGTTACAAAATAAAAATCGATTTTTTTCAATTTCTCCAGAAGATTTTAGTATCTTTTTATGAAAATGGACAGGTGGTTCTCCTACAGCAAGAGCAACTTTCTACAAAAAAATTACGAAATCTGTGCACCCCATAACATTTTTATGGGGGTTGTGATCCCTTCAACCTCCCCAAATTTTTGTGTACGTTACAATTAAATTATTTTTGTCACGCCATTAGTTTAACACATTATTTTGGAAACTTTTTTGTCTCTTAGTACTTTTTCGATTAACCAGTTTTTTATTGAGATATAGGCTCTTTTCGATAATATTTAAAAAAATCTGAGAAAAGAAAAAGTAGATTATAAGTGAATTTTCAAGTCATTCGGATGTTAAAAAAATATTTGTTGAATCTAATTAAATATTTTGTGCTTTGTAAAAATGTTTTCTCAAAAGCCAATGATTTTCCAACATATTCGATTTTCCTTGATAAAACGTCGCCGTAGGTGTTCAGAAAAATGGAGGACTTTTTTATAAAACATAAAATATTTAATTAGATTCAATAAATATTTTTTTAACATCCGATTGACTTGAAAATTCACTTATAATCTACTTTTTCTATTCTCAGAATTTTTGAAACATAATCGAAAAGAGCCCATATCTCGATAAAAACTGACTAATCGAAAAAGTACTAAGAGACAAAAAAGTTTCCAAAATAATGTGTTAAACTAATGGCGTGACAAAAATAATTTAATTGTATCGTGCACAAAAATTTGGGGAGGTTGAAGGGATCACAACCCCCATAAAAATTTTATGGGGTGCACAGACTTCGTAATTTTTTTGTAGAAAGTTGCTCTTGCCGTAGAAGAACCACCTGTCCATTTTCATAAAAAAATACAAAAATGTTCTCGAGAAATTGAAAAAAATCGATTTTTATTTTGTAACTTCCAAGGGCTGTAACTTTTTTTTGGTGCACATTTGTACTAAGGTAAGTTAGGTTCAACCGAGATATTTTTGGCCCCAGAATATGTGGTTTAATTTATGGCCTACAATTATGATACACCCTGTATATTCTAGTGTGATTATACTATTCATTCTGTGCATGGCAGAAATTTTTCCTTTTATACATACATTTTTCTTCTACGGTAAATTCTATGGAGCTAAATTCTATAAAGCTGTATAAAGGGTAGTTTGAATTTAGCATACCTTCTTCAATTTTAATTTCTCTTTCTTGCATATAATGAAAATTTACACAAACATCCCAAGAGGTTAGTTGAAATAATTGCTTTAATTTTGCAGATCGGAACTTGAGAGTATTGGATTGCTCATGGAGTTACTGAGGATAGACATTGCTCACTTTCAGATGAAAGTTATATTGGTATGAATGTGTCTGCAAGATGGATCTGAGATTACAACGTTATATGCAAAGAAATATAATAAAAAAAGGTAATTATCCCTTTAACCAGTCTTTAATGGGTTCTTATCTATCATGTAGTGTACTTTTAGGGGTAAATACAGATAAATAAATATATTACTTTATCTAAGGCTTAACTTGCATTAAATAATTATCATAATTTTTATTAGAGAAATTTTTATTAGAGATTTGTTACAAAAAACATTTTGATAAGTTTTCTAATTACATAATTTTCGGTTTAACCGAAAGGTTGGCATCTCAATTATGCAGCCATCATAAAATTTTTTATGGTCGATTAATAGAAAAATATTAATAAAAATAAAAGTATGTATGCTTAGTAATACGAAGCTTTAATATTTATTCAAACAATAAAATCATGTTAATTACAACATTCATATGCAACTTCTATAAAAATATTATAGAATTAAATTTTTATGAGTATATAATAAAAAAGCTTGTAGCTGTTATTTTTAAATAAAATATAAATAAACAATAAATACATATAGAAACACCGATCAACTATAATAAATTGAATTAATTTTTTTTTACCTATCATAATCTAATTTTACAAAATTTTGTTTACCGCTGATTAATAACCTTAGTAATTTACACATATTTATTCAAAATTAACGTGTCTCAACTGTTTGTGTTATTGACACGAACTCCACGTAAAAAATATTGTAAAAATTAATCGAAAAACATTTATCACAATCTTCGTCGACACAATTAAAATTTATTTAAATCAATTAAATCCTCTTCTTTGATTATAAAAATATCTTGACCGCTATGATTTCGCCGGAATCCCCATCTGTCATCCTTTAACATCATCTGATTGCTCCCCACCGGCGCCTTCGTTTTCTCGAAATCTAACCGTCCTCTTCTTGTTTTTACTGTCATCTGAAGATGTAACCACGAGGTTTTCTTTCGCTACAGTCGCCTGTAGGTCTTCCAACAGCGGTTCATTTTCTAATTCGCTGCCTTTTTCCGCATCCTCCAGTTCTGGAGCATCCCGCTCTTCTGCGTCATTACTCGGTTCCTCTGTTTCTTCTGGATTATGCGGGTCATCAGGAATATCTTGTTTTTTCATGACCTCTTTGTTGGCTTCGTCATCCCAGTTTTCGGTTTGGTCTGATTGAGGTTCTCGGTCGCCCCAATCTTCACCAGCATTGTCGGAGGGTTGATATTTTCTGTTCGAAGCATCTCCTCGGTATCTGAAGGACCTTCCTCTTCCTCTACCTCTGCCTCTAGGTTTGCCTCTTTCGATGCTTTCGTATTCCGTGTTCCTTTGCCTTCCTCTGTAATTACCCCTCGAACGGAAACTAGACCTGCCTCTGGCATTGCTGGTGTCGCTTCTACCTTCGACGCTTCTACTTCTGGCTTGACTAGGCCCTTTTTCGTAGTTTCTATCATCGTATTTGCGTTCGCTGCTCTTGGCGCGTTCTTCTACGTTGTGTCTACTCCTGCCTCGAGCTCTAAGGCTTCTGCCACCTCTAGATTCGCCGTAGGGATAATCCGGTACGTGTTTTATGCTGGGCAACGTAGAGTCGTCATCTATCGAGTAATTCCTTTGGCCGGTTTGAGTGGTCAGTTCCACTTTGATGTTGGGCAGGTTCTGTATGTAAGTGTCTTGTGTTTTGCCTCTGGCGGGACGTTGCGAATTTGGGCTCTGAAATATAATAAGAATGAAGGATCGTAAAGGGTTTTCGAGTGGTGTGTTTACCTTGGAAATTGGACTGCTTTGCTCCCTTGTAGGATCCCTTAGGAAGTTGTACGAAGGGTCGGAAGGAGGGCCACTTTTTGACTAAAAAAATACAAACTTATATAACACAATACTTGAGTGGTTGGCTAATAATTTGCCTGTTCTGTGTGATGTTTTCTGTTGAGGTGTTCCCTTAAATCCGTCACTCCTAGTTCGTGTAGTGTTCTTTGCACCTCTCCCCGGCCTCTTCCTCGGCCCCGGTATCGGCTAAAAGACCTGTTGGGATATCCTCTGCCTCTTTGAAAACTCTCCGGTCTTCTCTCCTGCGAAGGATCCTCTTCGGCCATTATTTATTTCGGCTAATTCAGCGCGTTTCTAGTTCGATTGTACGGTGTTGTTAATTCGCATGAATTAATTATATTTATGGGAACTCCCTATGTATAACCCCACATTTTTAATTGCATATTCAACACGTCAACGGGTTGCGTCAATTTAAGTTGGCTGAATAATCGTTTGAATAGAGGTCACCAATAATTCGCTGAATAGTCTATACGACTGCGGCCGTAGAGAGAATATTTTTTTTACATAGTTGCCACATTTATACAAATTACCTTTAATCTTAGTTAGTTTTAAAAAAATATTTGCAATTGAATAAAAAAAACTCAACAACAGGTAGAAATATATTTGACTAAATTTTAAAATTATACATTATTTCTACCATATTTCGGGTAACCTCGGTAATAACGTTATTAGCATTTTATTAAAATCTAATGACTAATAAAATGTTAATAAATTTATTCACACTGTGATAGTGATTGGGGGAAATGCAAACAAACCAATGCAATAAAATTAATAATAAACGCAATTATCAGATTTTTACGATTCCATTTCAATAATAACTAATGCAACCACTACAAATTATTGTAAAGCATGCCATATCGAGAGATTATTCTAAATTAATACTCTTGAGTGGATTTTATACATACTATATATATATATATATATAAGGTCGCAAAAATTACAACTTGAAATGTATCTGAAACAACTACCTGCAAATCAAATTTGATTATTAAAATCGCATAATAATACAACAATATATTATCTATCTTCGGTGTCTTCCACTACGTCTCGGCCTATCATCGTATCGACTACTTCTACTCGAACGATGCCTTCTGTGCTCCCTGTCGTAATCTCTTTCTCTATAACCGCGCGATCGGCCGTAACTAAAAATATGTACCCAACAATGAAACCATAATCAGTCACCACCCCGTACATAATTGCCGTTTTTAAGCTAATTTTTTGTCCACGCCAAGTCAACGCGACTCATGGCCCATCATACAATTCCATAACACTTTATTCTTTTTACCAAACCATATAAATAAACAACCATGTGCCTGACAAATCACAAAACAACAATTAGGTAATTAACAAAAAAATAAACCATATGTGGATATGTGTGTGTGGATTAAAAGCTTTTTTCGAATTTGAGTGTAAAACTTTTAGTAAATCGATGTGGCTAAAAATAACTAGATATGAAGCGTTTTGAGTAAATTATTTTTTTTTCAAATGTTTAATACAACAAAAAAGGTATTGTGTGAAAATTTTATGTCAAAGAACTGCTTGGTAGATACTTTAAATTAGCAAGTAACTTGCGACAGTTTTTGTTTTAAGTGTACATAATTTTCGAAATAACTTTCACAATTGTATTGCTAGTCGACACAAGCTTTAAAGACAAATACGCCAGTCATTTTAGAAATGAAAAAAGCAAAATTTAACAATAATTCCAAAAGGTTTGAAACTTTGGCGAACTTATTGGTACATCGAAAAAACAATCTTAATAGATTTTTTTGTTGTATTAGACATAAAAGTATCAATTAATTTTGGGGATGCAAAAATAGCTTTTTCGCTTTGAATTTAAATGCTATAAAAAATAAATTGCAATAAAAAAATAAATACTGTACCGATCTCGTTTTTCTCCACCTCCATTTATATCGGGACAGTCGCGATAAAAGTGACCCGTATATCCGCACTGATAACAGCGCATGTTACTATTATAAAATCGTCTACCTGATCCTCTAGTTCTAGGTCTTGCGTACGTTACGCGAATTCTGCAACCAGCAACTTCACTAAAACATTATATAACGCTATACAGGGTGTTATTTAATAACCTGCTAATACTTAAGGGGGTGATTCTTGGACCCATTTTAAGAAAAAAACTTCATATAAACCTATGTCCTAAACTTCTTAACTTTTGAGATACGGGGTATTAAAGTTTTAAGAAAAAAAAACAATTTTTTACTATCATTTTCATACCACTTTCGGCGGACATTTCCAACACCTTATTTAAATTATTTCTTTATTTTACTTTAATTTCATAATTTCAACGTTTAAAAGTTATCCGCTTAAATAAATTATTGTTCAGAGTTAGATAAATCGTTTTTGGTCGTCATTCGTCCAGGTCCAGGGAGATGCAAATGAATGAATTTAATTTTTTTTAGCGAAACGGTGAGTTGTACGAAAAAAAGTCAAGAAATCGAATTTGTTCTAAATTGAACGAGAATTCGAAAAATAATTTTGATTTTAAGAGATAGCAGTGGCGTATCACTTTTTTATTCAAAAATATCTAGTCTGAGTCCAGTAGGGACGCCACTGTTAGAAATAAAAAAAAGATTTTTGGGTCAAAAAATGCTCTTTAATGCATAAACGCCGTACACCAAATTTCATAAAAATATTTAAAGTGGTATGAAAATGACAGTAAAAAAATGTTTTTTTTCTTAATACTTTAATACCCCGTATCTCAAAAGTTAAGAAGTGTAGGACATAGGTTTATATGAAGTTTTTTTCTTAAAATGGGTCCAAGAATCACCCCCTTAAGTATTAGCATGTTATTAAATAACAAACTGTATAATTCGTGCAAATAAATGCCAGTCAAAGGCATTAAACAATTTCAGAAGAGGCCATTCATGTTATCCAGCCACCAAACAATTACTCGGCTATATTACTATATACTTACGCTCCATCAGCACCTTTGAGGGCGGCGGCTGCCGCTTTTTTGTCTTTAAATACAGCGAATCCGAAACAAGGTGTACTGTTCGTCATCCACACTTCCTTTAAACTGCCATAAGGCGAGAAAACCTTTTCCAAATCTGATCGTCTCACATCATCGCCTATATCGGCTATGTGTAATCTGTAACCGTCAATGTCGCTGCTGTGGCTTCGAGAACGAGACCTGTACAAATATATAACTCACATTAAATACTTATAATTCACAAATAAGTTTATTCGAAAGTTACTGCACACCTGTGATAACCACCACTGATCACAGTCGCAAATGCAAATCATAAAATTGGCAGGTGGCGTTCGATAAGAGGCCAGTGTAGTTACATAGCCACTTCTCCGACAGAGATTCTTCTTCCATAGGCCACTCTTCTCCCATTCGATAATCAATTGTCGAACAAGTATCTCTTTAATCTTCCTAGCATAACTCATACGTGTAGAATGCATAGAGGGAATTTCGTAGGAATGGTGTAATTCGAAATACTTCGCATATTATCACAGGTGTACGATATAAATGGTGGAATTGATTATACGATACCTCGAGCCACTTGACAGGCTTCGACTTCTGCTTTTTCTGCTTATGCTACTATTACTGCTTTTGCTGCGACTCCGTTTGGGAATCGAATCTGGGGAGTCGCGCATTTCGAATATCTGAAATAAAATAAAATATAATTTATCAAGTCTGGTTGAAGGTGCAAACGAGAACTTAAATATTACATTATCAAGTGCAATCGTAGAAAGTTAACATTGAAATTCCTCGAGTAAAATCAATGATTCTAATTGGGATTAAATTGCGACACAAATTTCTGTTATTACCTGGATTTAGGAAAATTGTAAATGCTCACTTACCGGTGACGTTGTCTACTTAATTAATCGACTAAATAATCCTAAAATAAAGAAAATCGAACAATTTTTAAATACCAAAAACTATTAAATCACCAGACAAAATGGTTGCACTTCAGTTGTTATCAAAAATCATGGCAACCAAAACGATGGTCTAAATGCAGGAAGGAATCCGTCATCTGTCATAATGCGCTGTTTCACGATTTCTCCTGAACGAAGAAATCTAAACCTGTGGTCTGTGCATATAAAGGTCTGTGGTAAAACATTGACAATTGACATTCACATTGACATTGACTTGACATTTGACATACGTCAGTAGTCCATCTTCCAAAAAAAGTCGGCATTTTGGTTAATTTTAGACTTTTCTTTTCGATTTATGGTAAATTATTAGCTAACAAAAATAAAATCAATTGAAAAACATACCCCATAATTTTCGTTTAAGGTATTGGTATTGTCCAAAGGCTACATCAATAAATCATAACCTAGTTGTGTTGCAGTATAAAAAATTAGGAATCGAAAATGTCTGCATCTCAAATTTTCAACAGAATCGGCCAGTTCGGTTTGGGAGTAGCCCTCGTAGGCGGTGTAGTAAACTCAGCATTATATAACGGTGAGAATCTCAAATTAATTAATGTTAGGTTATGTTAAACACATGATTTTTTTGTAGTCGATGGAGGTCACAGGGCAGTCATCTTCGACAGATTCTCCGGTATCAAAAAGACCGTAATAGGCGAAGGCACCCACTTCTTCATCCCCTGGGTACAAAAACCCATCATCTTCGATGTCAGGTCGCGACCCAGGAACATCCCCGTAATAACCGGAAGCAAAGATTTACAAAACGTAAACATCACGCTGCGTATCCTATTCAGACCAGTCCCCGATCAACTACCCAGAATCTACACCATCTTGGGCCAGGATTACGAAGAGCGAGTACTCCCTTCCATTACGACGGAAGTACTTAAAGCAGTCGTAGCTCAATTCGACGCCGGCGAGCTCATCACGCAGCGAGATTTGGTGTCTCAAAAGGTTTCCGACGATTTAACCGAAAGAGCCAAACAATTCGGCGTCATTTTAGATGATATTTCGCTTACTCATCTCACTTTCGGGCGGGAGTTCACTCAAGCCGTTGAGTTGAAACAGGTGGCTCAACAAGAAGCTGAAAAGGCCAGGTTTGTAATGGACAGTCGTAGATAAAGTTTGGTGTTGTACCTGTTGGTTTATGTTACAGATTTTTGGTGGAAAAAGCTGAGCAAACGAAAAAAGCTACAGTAATCTCTGCGGAAGGTGATGCACAAGCAGCTATAATGTTGGCCAAAGCCTTCGGGGATGCCGGTGAGGGTTTAGTAGAATTGAGGCGTATTGAAGCTGCAGAAGACATTGCGTATCAACTGTCTAGATCTAGGCAAGTGTCTTATCTACCCAGTGGACAGAATTTGCTGCTCAACGTGCCAACGCCGGGGAACTAAATGTATGAATATTAGTCAGTGGTGGAAAGGCAAGAGGGTGTTGAATCCATAAATTGGTTTATTATTTAATAGCCTGTTGTTTTATTTGGCTATTTTGATGGAACCGTAGATACGTCCCACGGGCTTAATACATTTTATATTTTATAAATTTAGATGTACTGATTTGTTAATAAATTGTTTAAAATTATTCGAAACTCGCTTGTTGTTAATCGCAAATTCTTCGCTTCTCGTCTTTGAGTTGATGAGAAAACAATTCGAGCGATTCGGGGAAAATACCAGTTAAATTTTTCACATGAGACTGATGTTGGACGTAATTAAACTGCAAACATATTGCCCCGAAGTACTTATTAGTCGAGAGATGCTTAATGCACGCATTATACGTATCATTTACATGTTTTCCTAAAATTTTGTGTCTTTCTTCGAGTCACGATTCCCCTCCAACTGAACGAATTTCAGCGGAATATTTTTTGCACTTGCATTTCAAACGTATCATTAGCGAAAAAGTCAGTGCAGGCGTTGAGAATTTTTACTAACTGAAGCAATAGGTATTACAAAAACTGCGATTCTACCAAATTTGTTCCATTAATATTACATAAACCATTATAATAAATAAATACAGGGTATCGCAAAAAGGTTGTCCACCCTGTATGCATTAATTGAGAATTAGAAATTATACTTATGAAACGCCACTGATTCATTTCCTAACCAAATACTTACAAAACCCATGTGTTATCCTGTCTATTTTTTGCATACTCTCGAATTTCTGTAATTCACATAAATTTACCAGATAAAACGTATAGTTTTAAACGAAAATTCCTGTTTTTTTTCTCAGCGAGAGAGGCTAATATGAGGTCGTCACGGTTTCTCAAATAACACAGATAGTTTCCGAATATATGAAAAAAAAACTAAAGCCCGAAATTAGACAATAATAATAATGATATTAAATGTTAGGGGCAGGGCGGGTTTCTTAAATAACCTCGAGAGGCATCTCTTGCACGCGATGAGCAACTGTTTTTTATTTCCAACGTTTACGCGGTAGAATTACCGCTGCATTTTTACTACCTAGCGCGTTTACACGCTTTTTAACAACCGCTTAAGAAATCAAAACAAAAAACCTACCGCCTATTTTTTTTATAAAACAATGTATCGGATTAGTAGCAACAACCTTGATATTTTAAATGGGACACCCTGTATATTTTTGCATTTTTAGATTCCACTCGACGAGCTGAATCCAACGAGGGGTCACACTTAGTACCTTGGTCTCGTAATAAAGGCTATACAGCCGCTCAAATATCACAAGTTGGGCGGCTCTAACTGTTCCAGAATGCGTTAGAACTGTCCTGAATCATCTAGAACCATTTTAGAACTGACTAGGATCATCTGAATCAATTCAGGATAATCTTTGAACATTTTGGATTGTCGAGAATCATTTAGAACAGTCCAGAACCATTTAAAACCGTTGTAGAGTTCACTAGAACCATTTGAAACAGTTCAGGGTGGTCTTAGAACCATTTAGAACATGTATTCAATCATGTAGAACATGTATTCAATCATGTAGAACATGTATTCAAAACTATTTGGAACAGTCCAGGATAAACGAGAACTATCCAGAACCATTTTAGAATGACATTTTAGAATTTCTAAATGTATTTAGAGCTCGCGAAGTAGCGTTTTAAACAGCAAATTTTTGAAATTGATTGGCTCTTACTGTTCCAGAATGCATTAGAACTGTCCTGAATCATCTACAACCATTTTAGAACTGACTAGGATCATTTGAATCAATGCAGGATAATCTTAGAACATCTTAGGATTGTCGAGAATCATTTAGAACAATCCAAAACCATTTGGAACCGTTGTATAGAGTTTACGAGAACCATTTGAAACAGCTCAGGATGATCTTAGAACCATTTAGAACAGTATACATGTAGAACAAATTCAGAAATATTTGGAACAGTCCAGAATGAACTAGAACTATCTAGAACCATTTTAGAATTTCTAAATATATTTAGGACGCTTCATTTGAAAAATCGACTAATTTAGAATTAATATGTACAGCCTTTATTATGGATCGAGTAGTAACTAATCCTTTTTTATTTTGTAAAATAAAAAAGACTCGTTAAATCGAGCTCGCGAAGTAAGCGAGACGGGCGCCTTCGGGCCGTTTGAAACAGCTCGCGAACATTCGCATGCAAAATAACAACTCATTAAACGTTATATAACCGGACCATTTCGAAAGTTACTACAATTTAATATTGTACGAGCCGTATTAATTTATTGCACTTATACGTGAGAGGGCAATAAATCGAAGCCGCCCATTAAATCAGGGCCGTATTTCGCGGAGGTATTTGCGTATTTACGACCGCCTGACAGTACATTAGGGGCGTTAAGACAATAACAATATTTCATCGAACGAGCGCGTAATGAACGAGCGAATTTGAGTGATATATATCCACTGTTTCCCTTTGTGCTGATGAATTCAGATTGGCTCCTACGAATGCATGAGGAATATTAAGTTAACGGTACCGGTACTTCCAACACGGCTTTATTTTTCGACTGGAACTGTTACAAAATAACCGGTTATAAAATAACGTTTTAGAATTTTATTTAGGTAATGAAGCTATTCAAAGTGTGTATACAGGATGTTGCAAAAAGGTGGACTTCAAAAATCGTATTATAATGTCAAAAAAAGTTTCTATCTCCAAAAATATGGATTTTATAGTAAAAAATCGTTATAAATAAACCGATCAATCTTGTTTATAATTGAAAATTAAATGAATAACAAGGGCGGGATAATTGGGGCTTTGAGAGGGTTGGACATCCCGTTAAATCAGAAAGTTATTGATAATTAAAGAGCGAAATGTATGCAACGATTTATTTAAAAATATACAGTGATTTTCAAAAAAAAATCAAAAATTTGGAGTGATTTTTAAGAAAATTAGTTCTGGACAGTTCACTCTGAAACGTTCAAATTTGTTCAGAATCATTTCTAATTCGTTCTGAAGCATTCTAAAAGTGTTCTGAGCAGTTCTAATTCGTTCTGTACAGTTCTACATTGTTCTGGACAGTTTTAATTCACACTGAAACGTTCAAATTTGTTCAGAATCATTTCTAATTCGTTCTGAAGCATTCTAAAAGTGTTCTGAGCAGTTCTAATTCGTTCTGGACAGTTCTACATTATTCTGGACAGTTTTAATTCACACTGAAACGTTCAAAATTTTTCAGAATCGTTTCTAATTCGTTCTGAAGCATTCTAAAAGTGTTCTGAGCAGTTCTAATTCGTTCTGTACAGTTCTACATTGTTCTGGACAGTTTTAATTCACACTGAAACGTTCAAAATTTTTCAGAATCATTTCTAATTCGTTCTGAAGCATTCTAAAAGTGTTCTGAGCAGTTCTAATTCGTTCTGTACAGTTCTACATTATTCTGGACAGTTTTAATTCATTCTGAAACGTCCAAAATTGTTCAGAATCATTTCTAATTCCTTCTGAAGTATTCTAAAAGTGTTCTGAACATATCAAAATTCATTCTGAAAAAAGCATTCTGAATTGTTTTGAACAATCTTAATTGATTCTAGGACGTTTTGAAATGTTCTGGGCAGTTTTTATTCGATCTGGATCATTATAAATTGCTCCAGGAGCATCAATTTTCTTCAATAAAAGAGATTCAATAAAAAATAAATGCAATAATTTTCAAAAAATAACAGAAATCTACATTTATTTTCAAAAAAATAACAAAAATATGCAATAATTTTCAAAAAATATCAAAAATTTGCATTGATTTTCAAGAAAATATCAAAATTATGCGATGTATGTAAACAATGATCAACATTGATCAAATTGAATGTATAAACAAAAAGTAGTAAGTTCATAAATATCCACATATATGCTAAAATATGAATTTTTTTCAAAATATGAAAAAACTTGACAAAACGTTAAATATACGCAAATGTTGCATATATTCCGCTCTTTATTGATAATTAAAAAAAATGTTACACAAAAATGTGTCACCAAACAGAGATCTGTAGAAATTTAATTAAAAAAATGTTTTGAGCTCATTCTGCAATATCAAAGAATCTATTTTTTTATTCTTAACTTTAATATCCTGTAACTTCTTAAACACTTTAATTTGTATACACATCAGGTAGGTAACTTAGATTAAATCATCTTCCATGTCCTTTTTGCGACACCCTGTATAATAGATTAATTTTTTTGGGGGGAATTTTATAAAGTTCAAACCGAGCTATATGTGAGAATAATCAAACATATTTTAGTTGTAAAAATAGACAAACTAATTAAATTATACAGTTAATTAAATACGTAAAATATCAACGAAGTGGCCGCTTCGTGGGTGACCGTGAGGACCATCTGAAGAGGTCTTCGACTGTTAAAAAATATCTGAAATACCGTATAAATACACGAAAAAAAAATGAATAATATGGTATACCCGGGTAACGTGTGCGGCATTCATATTTAATAAACTTGATGTTTAGCTGTAATGCAGTTGACCAAAACAATTGTAATGTTAATAGTAGATATTACGAAAAAAAAAATAGTAGGCATTTTATACTCCACAACTTTAAGAATGTTGGATTAAAATATGAGAACAAATAAAGTGATTATTATACAGGTATGTGCAAATTTATACATGATATAGTCAATTCAATGAGTTGAACAAAAATCCTACAATTGCACTCTTTCTTTTTCTATTATATGAGACCAATCGAAGTTGGCTTTTCACATACACCAATATATAGCATATAAATTTGCATGTGGCTTTGATCATTAAAACCTAAACCCTAAATAGTAGGTACTACCCTGTCGCGGGTAATAGATAGGTACTACTTAGTAGTAGGTACTAATAACAAGCTTGTAAGTATACTGCAAATGAGTACCATAAATAAAACATTTGCTTATCATCAAACGGCTGAGATGCTTCTGTTAGTACCACCTCGATAGCATATCAGCAGGCAACTTTATATTTTTAACGAGTGTCGCATATAAATTAAGAGTATTCGTCGGGTCGACTGTACCGCCGGCGGCGCGCCGTGTAAAACAGTGGCAGCTACTTGTGTTCTAACTAATATGAAACAGTGAGCAAGGACTGTGACAAATTCCCGGCACGGAACGCATAAATATCAAGCACGGGACAGACGATACGCCGGGAGATAAAGCACACGGAGGCGCCGCAGGTGGCGAAATTCCTAAACGTATCCCCAGTCGAACGCGCGGTACTACTCGCCTCGTGTCTTATTACTCGGTTTGTAATTTATGGTACCTATGACTTACTTATGTACTAATCTAATCATATCGAATGCCCTTAACTTTGAGATGGGCGTAAGTACTGGTCATTTGCAATCATCTTTACTTCTTGTGTACCTAGTACTTCTAAGTGCTTCTAAGCTTCTTATGCAATATAATTGCATAATAACAATCTAATGCATAGCATCTTTACTTAGTGTGTACCTAGTACTTCATCTGCTTCTAAGCTTCTTATGCAGCAACTTTGAGATGGGATTAAGTACCGTTCATTTGCATAGCATCTTTTTACTTCTTGTGTACTTAGTACTTCTTCTGCTTCTAAGCTTCTTATGCAATATAATGGAGAAGACCACGACTTTTTTTTTAATTTTTTTTCCCAAAACCGTGTGTTCTAAGAAGGCGCGTAATGAAATTTTTATTTTTTTCTGTGGCCAAATAAGGCCGCAATTAATTTTTAAAGTTTGAAAAACGTCACACAATCGTCATACACTCTGCTCCAATCAAAGTGAGAGTTGCAAAGAGAAGTCACATTTAGCAAGTTTGACACGTTTCCTATTACTCTTCTTTAGTCAGCAAAATGTGCGTTTTTTGTATATTTATTGCAATAAACATTTTCTGATTTATCCATTTCTTCCATTACCTAATGGATAATTCGATATATTAATATAGAAATAACATCTTCATCTGTATAAATTGTAACCGATTTTCGCGTTAAAAACACAAATAATGGTCCTGAAAAATTTTTTTGGCAACATTCTTGTCAACTTCAATATTATCATTAAAGTGTTTTGTGCCGAACTGCAATTCGTGTAATTTGTTTTGTGCATTTTTTTAGAAAAATCTGACAAATGACAGTTTGATTTTTGTTCGTTTGTGTATTCTTTGTTACTGCGTTCGAAAATTCATACTATTTACTTATACAACAAGACGTGAGTGGTTTATGATTGGTTGATAAGGTATGAATCAAAACCCGAAATTTTTGAATTTCGAGCTATAACTTTTTAATTATAACACATTTTGAGCAACTGAAAACGGTTTTGAGCTCTAATAAATCATTTCTAATCGTATCTTTTGCCGAAATCCGCATATCTCACATCCTGGTCTTCTCCATTGCATAATAGCAATCTAATGAACCGCAATCTATGTAAAAAATTGAATCAATTTGCAACGCAACGAAATTCATTCAAAAGCGTTAATCCAATTTCGAAAATTACCGTTTCATTTGTTTCTGCTTGTCATTAATAATTAGTAGATCTAATTAAGCGATAAACACGTTCAGATAAGATTTAAAAAAAAGTCGAAGATCAGAGCTCGACTAATAAATACCTACTCTCGGGCCTCGAAATGCATTTAGAGCGTTTAACGTTTAAGTCGTTTTTTTCACGCGCTCTCATGCCCGGCGAAATTGTTTTCAAAATCGTGATCGTTGCGATCGGGCCATCTAACACGCCAGCGGCGTCCCTTCGCAGGCTATACTAACCTAAATGCTCCTCTTAAAGAGGCTTTTAGTAGCCCGTTCATCTAGCGATTAAGTCATCTTTACCGATAATTTTAGATGGTTTTATGTTTTCAAATTATGTATAGGTGGTCATTTAGATCAAGAATTGAACAGTTAGCTCATTAGTTAGCTTTTGTTATACCTAAAGAATAGTTATTTACAAACATCTGGAGCTTTTTTAATGGATCCAGAAATATCCAAACAATATGCTGGTGGTGTTTAGGTTGCCAAACCAAAACTATTCCTTTAGCTAGCATATGACTTTAGCAGGTTGTTCTTATGAATATCTCGGTGCCTTCAAGACTTCACCATACTCCTCTAGATCAAAATTGTGCTACATCTTTAATGAGTACAATACTTTAGGGTCCTTTCTAAATGTGGATACTTTGTTCTTCTGGCAATCCTCTCTTAACAAGCTTGGTGTCTTCAGAACTTCACCATACTATCCCCTTTAACAAAGTTGTACCAAATCTTTTTGATCTTAATTCAGGGCAATATATACTTTAGGATCCTTTCTAAGGGAGGATAATTTGTACTCCTGGAAATGCTCTCTTTAAGAAGCTTTAAACTATTCACCACGCCGCATCCTCTGCAAAAAAAGTTGTGCCACATCTTGAAGATGATCTTCACTCATCAGCACAATATTTGTGTTCCTGGCAAATAATTTGCACCACATTAAGGTCATCATTAATCAGGATAATGCTGCTCCAAAAGGAGAGTAATTTGTCGTGCTTCTGGCAATACCCTCTTAAGAAACTTTGATGGTTTCAACAAACCATCCTCTGCGAAATAAATGCACCACATCTTGAAGATCATCTGTAATCAGTAGCAAAATACTTTAGGGATATTTCCAAAGGAGGATAATTCGTTCTCCTGGCAATTCTCGTTAAGAAGCTTGGTGTATTCAACACACCATACTTTGCAGAAGAAAATTGTATCACATCTTGAACATCATCTTCAATCATCAGCACAATATTTTCTAAACGAGGATAATATTTGTGTTCCTGGCAAATAATTTGTACTACATTAAGGTCATCATTAATCAGGTTAATGCTTTAGTGTCCTTCCAAAAGGAGGGTACTTTGTCGTGCTTCTGACAATACTCTCTTTAAGAAGCTTGGTCTATTCAACACATCATCCTTTGCAAAAGAAAATTGTATCACATCTTGAAGATAATCTTCAATCATCAGCATCACAATATTTTCTAAACCTGGATAATATTTGTGTTCCTGGCAAATAAACTCTTAAGATAGCTTTGGTATCTTCAAAAAAGCAACACACCATCCCTTTCAAAAAATTTGTACCACATTAAGGTCATCATTAATCAGGAAAATACTTTAGGATCTTTTCTAAAGGAGTGTATTTTGTGCTTCTGGCAGTACCCTCTTAAGAAACTTTGGTGGTTTCAACAAACCATCATCTGCGAAATAAATGTACCACATCTTGAAGATCATCTGTAATCAGTAGCACAATATTTTAGGGACATTTCTAAAGAAGGATAATTCGTGCTCCTGGCAATACTCTCTATAAGAGGCTTGGTGTATTCAACACACCATCCTTTGCAAAAGAAAATTGTATCACATCTTGAAGATAATCTTCAATCATCAGCATCACAATATTTTCTAAACCTGGATAATATTTGTGTTCCTGGCAAATAAACTCTTAAGATAGCTTTGGTATCTTCAAAAAAGCAACACACCATCCCTTTCAAAAAATTTGTACCACATTAAGGTCATCATTAATCAGGAAAATACTTTAGGATCTTTTCTAAAGGAGTGTATTTTGTGCTTCTGGCAGTACCCTCTTAAGAAACTTTGGTGGTTTCAACAAACCATCATCTGCGAAATAAATGTACCACATCTTGAAGATCATCTGTAATCAGTAGCACAATATTTTAGGGACATTTCTAAAGAAGGATAATTCGTGCTCCTGGCAATACTCTCTATAAGAAGCTTGGTGTATTCAACACACCATCCTTTGCAAAAGAAAATTGTATCACATCTTGAAGATAATCTTCAATCATCAGCATCACAATATTTTCTAAACCTGGATAATATTTGTGTTCCTGGCAATATAAACTCTTAAGATAGCTTTGGTATCTTCAAAAAAGCAACACACCATCCCTTTCAAAAAATTTGTACCACATTAAGGTCATCATTAATCAGGAAAATACTTTAGGGTCTTTTCTAAAGGAGTGTATTTTGTGCTTCTGGCAGTACCCTCTTAAGAAACTTTGGTGGTTTCAACAAACCATCATCTGCGAAATAAATGTACCACATCTTGAAGATCATCTGTAATCAGTAGCACAATATTTTAGGGACATTTCTAAAGAAGGATAATTCGTGCTCCTGGCAATACTCTCTATAAGAGGCTTGGTGTATTCAACACACCATCCTTTGCAAAAGAAAATTGTATCACATCTTGAAGATAATCTTCAATCATCAGCATCACAATATTTTCTAAACCTGGATAATATTTGTGTTCCTGGCAAATAAACTCTTAAGATAGCTTTGGTATCTTCAAAAAAGCAACACACCATCCCTTTCAAAAAATTTGTACCACATTAAGGTCATCATTAATCAGGAAAATACTTTAGGGTCTTTTCTAAAGGAGTGTATTTTGTGCTTCTGGCAGTACCCTCTTAAGAAACTTTGGTGGTTTCAACAAACCATCATCTGCGAAATAAATGTACCACATCTTGAAGATCATCTGTAATCAGTAGCACAATATTTTAGGGACATTTCTAAAGAAGGATAATTCGTGCTCCTGGCAATACTCTCTATAAGAGGCTTGGTGTATTCAACACACCATCCTTTGCAAAAGAAAATTGTATCACATCTTGAAGATAATCTTCAATCATCAGCATCACAATATTTTCTAAACCTGGATAATGTTTGTGTTCCTGGCAAATAAACTCTTAAGAAGCTTTGGTATCTTCAAAAATGCAACACATCATCCCTTTCAAAAAATTTGTACCACATTAAAGTCATCATTAATCAGGAAAATACCTTAGGGTCTTTTCTAAAGGAGTGTAATTTGTGCTTCTGGCAGTACCCTCTTAAGAAACTTTGGTGGTTTCAACAAACCATCCTCTGCGAAATAAATGTACCACATCTTGAAGATCATCTGTAATCAGTAGCACAATACTTTAGGGACATTTCTAAAGAAGGATAATTCGTGCTCCTGGCAATACTCTCTTTAAGAAGCTTGGTGTATTCAATACACATCCTCTGCAAAAAAAGTAGTACCAAATCCTTAAGACCTAAAGTCGTGGTACCTGATGATATAATGTTTTATCCATATTGTAAAGGAAGATAATCCGCCACTGCTATGGACATAGCTGATGGGTACATAAGGAAAGAAGGTACACGGTCTTTGGCGCGAAGCGAAGGAGTGTGAAGTTGCTCAGCTCAGGTTTGGTATATTCTTTGTCGGCAACGTCATTAGAGTGTGACTCAGCAACCGTGCCAGTCGAGAATATACGTGTCAAACCGTCGAAACGTTTGATGGCTGCTAGATTAATGTTTCTCGAATATTAGTCGTTTCTGGCCTTCGCACCGATCGGCATGCCGGCCATACATGTTATGCGGCCGGTACGGCTATCGCACGGTGACGGAGCGGATTTTTTTTCCTATCTGGTAGGCTGGGAAGAATTCGAGATGGCAGGCCTCGAATTAACGAACGTAATTATCGACGTCATGCGAGAATATAAATCGAATAATTAAAGGCGGAGTGATGGAATTAGCGCGGATTCAATAGATGTAAACATACGAAAAATAAGTTGTTTTATAACGGAAAAAAACGTCATATCTAATGAAACAAATTTGTTATATGTTTTACTTACTAATCATTAAAGAGAGGAATATATGCAAAATGCATACTATATATTTGCAACATTGGCATATATTTAACGATTTGTCCATTTTTTGAAAGAAAATTGCATATTTTAGCATATATGTTTATATTTATGTATTTACATACTACTTTTTGTAGGTTCAATTTGATGAATTTTGATGATTTTACATACATTGCATAATTTTGATATTTTTTTGAAAATCAATGCAAATTTTTGATATTTTTTGAAAATTATTGCATATTTGTTTGAAAATCAATGCTTTATAATTTTTGATATTTTTTTTAAATTATTGCATATTTTTGGCATTTTTTGAAAATCATTGAATATTTTTGATATTTTCTTGAAAATCAATGCAAATTTTTGATATTTTTTGAAAATTATTGCATATTTTTGATATTTTCTTTAAAATCAATGCAATTTTTTGATATTTTCTTGAAAATCAATGCAAATTTTTGATATTTTCTTGAAAATCAATGCAAATTTTTGATACTTTTTGAAAATTATTGCACATTTTTGATATTTTCTTGAAAATCATTGAATATTTTTGATATTTTCTTGAAAATCAATGCAAATTTTTGATATTTTTTGAAAATTATTGCATATTTTTGATATTTTCTTGAAAATCAATGCAATTTTTTGATATTTTTTTGAAAATTATTGCATAATTTTGATATTTTCTTGAAAATCAATGCAAATTTTTGATATTTTCTTGAAAATCAATGCAAATTTTTGATATTTTCTTGAAAATCAATGCAAATTTTTGATACTTTTTGAAAATCAATGCAAATTTTTGATATTTTTTGAAAATTATTGCATATTTTTGTTATTTTTTTGAAAATAAATGTAGATTTCTGTTATTTTTTGAAAATTATTGTATTTATTTTTATTTATATGTATACATATTCTGAATCAATTTAGAAAATTTCTGAGCAATTTATAATGATCCGGATCGAATAAAAACTGTCCAGAACATTTAAAAACGCCCTGGAATCAATTAAGATTGTTCAAAACAATTCACAATGCTTTAGAATGAATTTTGATATGTTCAGAACAATTTTAAAACGCTTCTGAATGAATTAGAACTGTTGAGAACACTTTTAGAATGGTTCAGAACGAATTAGAAATGATTCTGAACAATTTTGAATGTTTCAGAGAGAATAATTAAAACTCTCCAGAACTAATTTTGATATTTTCTTAAAAATCACTGCATACTTTTGACATTTTTTTGAAAATCATTGCATATTTTTAAATAAATCGTTGCATATATTAGCAATTCTTTTTTGCAGATATTCCTCTCTTTACCAATCATGGATTGTGATGACAACTTCCAGTGGATTAAAAATTGATCTGTGAAACTTAGAGTAGAGAAGTCAAAATAATATGTAAAAAATCTAAAGAATTGATTCTAATTCTTGTTAAAATCTAGAGAGAATTTTAACATTTCTTCGAGGTGTTGTAAAGTTTTCAAAATTCTTAGAAACTTTCTTATATGACACAGCCCCCTTTAATATAGCAAGCGAGTACAATAATCAAATTTTATTATTATTATTATTTATTATTGTTCATTAGAATTTACATATTTTCCACTAGAATTTACGTCTTTTTTACTAAAAATTTACGTTTTTTTCACCAGATTCGACCATTGTATATACATGTAGCATATTTAAAAAATTAACTATGCTATAGTGGAATGGAAAAGTATTGTATAAATTCGAAAGGGGTAGGAAGACAAATGGCAAGACGTCCGAAAAGAAAATATCGCCACCATCTATTACCCAAATCAACGTTGACAAATAAAAAGACAAACCGAAGTCGCCCAAAACAAAACCGAGCACCGCGGAGCGCAATATAATCAAAACCGTCCCCCCGGAATAAGAAATAGCAGTCAAAACGGAGTATAAGACATTTTTCGGTCTGTCTCTGACAGCCGCCCCCTTTCGAAAATGCCTCACCTCCCGCCCCGCGCCTCGCCCCGCGCGCCTACAGCGCCCTGAATGCCGGCGAAAGGGTTGCGAATAATCCCCTTTCGCTGCTGCGACCTCCGACTACCCCCCCGAAGACAAAACTCAAGATGGAATCGTCAATTGTGAGATGCAAATGACCTGTGAAAGACGCGCCAACGGCGGGCGTTATCTCGCCTATTCGCCGTGATTAATATGGCTTAATTACTCATCGGTAATTATTAAGAGAGTACCGAAATCCGTCCGGACACTTTCGGTATAATTATAATCAATCATATAAAAGGCATGGGGCATTTCGTTAGTATATAACGCATTTTTAGTATTCAAAAGTCATTTGCGTTACTACGGAAATGTTGACATTACATAATATGATGTACAGGGTATTTTTATCTTAAGGAAAGATGAAAAATAGTTGCTGCATCGAAAAGGGGGGTTGAAGGGGGCGAAGCCCCCCTTTCTAAATTAAGCGAGTCTCCTAAATGTGATTCTAACAGATTCTTAGACTTGACTAGAATTGATATAAATATTTCAACAGAATTAACATATATTTTTCACTAGAGTTGATACATGTTTCACTAGAATTGACATATTTTTCACTACACAGTCAAAAATCCCGTGTTTTTAACACGAAAAGTGGTCTATATATAAGTCCACACCAAATTTGGTAAATTTGGTAAACCACTTTTTTTTCGGTCAATTTAAATTTTAAGAAATACAGATTATAATAGACTAAAATATAAAAAATAAAGGGTGAAATTTGGTTATTTAATTTTTAAATCTGACAACACTGATATTACTCAACACGGAATTGTAAGATTCACATAGATCACAGGAAATTTTATCAAATTTTATTTAAAATATTTTACCAAAACAGTGTTCGTAAAAAGAAAACGATTTAACGAAAAACTGTGTACAATAATTACACAGAAGACTTTACACGGGAATTTTTTTACTGTGTAGAATTGACATATTTTTCACTAGAATTGACATATTTTTCACTAGAATTGACATATTTTCATTAGAATTGGCACATTCCTCAATAAATTTCAATTTACTAAAAATATGCATCTATACAGGGTGTTTCCGAACTTGGGAGACAATTTTCTAGGGATGATAGTTCGCATAATTTGAAACCGATTCGCAGATTTCGTTTTTCTAAAAAATGTATTATAAACAAAATAGAGCCATTATAAAAAAATCAAAGAGCGAATACAACCTAAACCGCGATAGTCAGCTGATCGGTATTTACAACTCAAAAACAGATTTTTTTATACTGTTTTTTTAGTGATTTATTTGATATTGTTAGTTCTTAGTTAGAGTTCTTCTAAGTTTAGTTAGTTCTTAGTGTTCTTCTCAGTTTAACAAGTTAGTGTGTACTTACATTAAGACGGTGATAAGTTTGAATAATGACTATGAGGCCATTTTTCTTAGGTGAGCTAATATTTCTTTTGAGTTGAATGGTTCTTTCTTCTATTATTTGGAAAATCCGGGTTAATTTTATAATTTATCCATCCAAAATGTAGAGACCATATGGAATAAATAAAGATCCTCATAAATAAATCTAAATGAGATGTCTTTCTTAATTAATCAATCATTATTTTGTAGATTCTAATTTTACAGTGAGTTCGATCGAATCGCGCGAGTCTAGCGACTGCAATTGCTGTGCAGGACCGCATTTCTCAGAATTTTTTTTACATTTTTAATTAATTTTTGATAAATATTTTTCTTTGCGATTTGATTAAATAAACACATAATTCGCTAAGATGAACCGTTTTCACTTCTGCATCATTAAAAATTCGGAAACATCCTGTATTATACTTCCTCTTATTTTCAAATTATTAGATAAACTTTAGCATAATGGAGAAGACCACGATGTGAGATAGGCGGATTTCGGCAAAAGATACGATTAGAAATCATTTATTAGAGCTCTAGCGACTGCAATTGCTGTGCAGGACCGCATTTCTTAAAAAAAAATTTGCATTTTTAATTAATTTTTGATAAATATTTTTCTTTAATGTTTTGATTAAATAATCGCATAATTCGCTTATAGATGACCCGTTGTCACTTCATCATTAAAATTTGTGCCCCAAGTTCGGAAACACCCTGTATATATCCCACAACATTGCGAACCTATTGTATGCAAAATAACAACGATGCAAAAGATGAATTTAATAATCAATTATCAAATCGAGTTTCTCGGCTAAAAAAATTAACAATTTTTTTCTCGCCTCCAAAAAAAATCTGATTAATGATTCGAAAATTCCACGATAGACGTATAACGAAAAAAAAAAACGTATATATAATTCGGATCCAATTTTCCATAATTTTTCGGCAGGTTAACGCGTTAATAACGAATCACGACGGCGTTTTTAATAATGACCCCGGGACGCCGTACGCCCTGTAGAGACTGCTTGAAAGAGTACCGGCGAACACACCGGAGGATCATCGACAGCTCGAGCTTCGATTTTATTATTTCCTCCATTGGAGGCTACTTATTTATTAAAACAGGGTGTCCCACGGGCGCGATAAACGCCTCCAGGACGCCACTGAATATTAATTATACACCCCTTTTAATGGCGTCGGTAATTAGCAGCGCGGTTATTAATCGACGAATATTTCTTCCAGGTGGCCGTCGCGACGCCTTCTGCGCCATTTACATATAATAAATTTATGCTAAAATTCCAAAACATAAACGATTCTCGCTTTGAATCCAATTAACACAACCATAAACGTATATAGTTCGCTCAATTATTCAACGTTATGACGTCACGGTGGAATTAAGGTAAAAGTGAATATAGATTAAAAGTGATGAGCAACGAAATCGAACGCGTTGTTTATCTAACGATAAATTAAAGAATTTAATAGCCCATTTCGAGCGCGCGTTTTGCCACTTATACGATCGTCCTAAATTTATTTTGCGCATTCCGAAACGGCCATAAAACAAGCACAAGTAGCCGATAAATCAAACAATAAGAAGAAGAAAAAATATCCCCAGGTTTATATGCGCTGAAATAATATAATGATGATAATAATAATGAATGATTTATGTGATGATCGGTCATTAATATGGGGCCCCGGTATGATGCGAGAGACGTGAAGGCTTCAAATAAATCTCTAAATGTGACATTAAACTGTCCGGAGTAACGATTAGTTGAATATATGTTGAAGGGGTGGAGTGGGGAGGTCGCGGGGGTGAATTATTATAAAATTGCAATGTCTATTATATTTTATATAATATATAAAGTAAAGATATATATGTAAAGAGCGGAATATATGCAAAAAAAATTGCTAATATATGCGCATACATATGCAACGATTTATTTAGAAATATGCAGTGATTTTCAAAAAAAAATCAAAAATATGCAATGATTTAAGAAAATATCAAAATCAGTTCTGGACAATTTTATTTTACTCTGAAACGTTCAAATTTGTTCAGAATCATTTCTAATTCGTTCTGAAGCATTCTAAAAGTGTTCTGAACAGTTCTAATTTGTTCTGGACTGTTTTACTTTGTTCTGGACAGTTTTAATTCACTCAGAAACGTTCAGAATCATTTCTAATTCCTTCTGAAGCATTCTAAAAGTGTTCTAAAAAACAGTTTTAATTCGTTCTAAACAGTTCTACATTTTTCTGGACAGTTTTAATTCACTCTGAAACGTTCAAATTTATTCTAAAGCATTGTGAATTATTTTGAACAATCTTAATTGATTGTAGAGCATTTTTAAATGTTCTGGACAGTTTTTATTCGATCTGGATCATTATAAATTTCTCAGAAATTTTCTAAATTGATTCAGGATATACATATAAATAAAAAATAACTGCAATAATTTTCAAAAAATATCAAAAATTTGCATTGATTATCAAGAAAATATCCAAAATATGCAATAATTTTCGAAAAATGTCTAAAATTTGCATTGATTTTCAAGAAAATATAAAATATTTGCAATAATTTTCAAAAAATATCAACAAAAATTTGCATTGATTATCAAGAAAATATCAAAAATATGCAATAATTTTCGAAAAATGTCAAAAATTTGCATTGATTTTCAAGAAAATATAAAAAATATGCAATAATTTTCGAAAAATGTCTAAAATTTGCATTGATTTTCAAGAAAAAATCAAAAAAAATTCAATGATTTTCAAAAAATACCAAAATTATGCAATAATGTTCAAAAAATATCAAAAATTTGCATTGCTTTCCAAGTAAATGCAATAATTTAAAAAAAATAAAAAAAATTAGCAGTGATTTTCAAAAAAAATATCAAAATTCTACATATGCAAAAACTGGACAAATCATTAAATATATACAAATGTTGCATATACATATAAGCATTTTGCATATATTCCGCTCTTTAATTATATTTCATTTATTTTTAATTTATCTCTGGATGTTATTTTATAATCTGTGATTTTATAACCGGTTATTTTGTAACAGTAACCTGTAAACCAGTAAACATAGATTTTAATAAATACATATTGCACAGCGTACTTACTTATAATACACCAATATTAATATTATAATATTATTGTGACGTGTGATGTTTGTGATAGAACGAGAAAAAAATCCTGGATGTGGCGGCAAATTGCGTGTAACTCTGGCCTCTCTCTTTGTCGGCAAATTTCACGGATATAAAATCCGACAAATCACTACTATTAGACCTAACAATAGTGCCTAAATAATACCTACATTTCGGGTAATAACTGGCGAACACAAATACTTATTTAATTCAATTACCAAACTACTTTATACCGTGTTATTTATTTTTTTTTGTGGAGAAACGTCCCAATTAATTATAACCACAACGCAAAGTGGGCAATTTTGACACGTGAAAGGTTCTAACTTAAATAGATTAAAATAACACAAATTTCGCGCTATTTAAAATTTGTGGTTAAAACATAAAAATAATGTTTTTCAAAATGGCTACACGATTATTATGATTTATTATACAGGGTGTTTCAAAAAAAGATGACCGGGAAAAAGTTGGACTAAAAAATTTAGCCTCACAAAAGTTATGTTTAAAACTATTCTGTTATATGCACCGTGTAACTAGCGCCCTCTATGAGAGGCAGATATAAAAAACACATTTGTAAAATGTTAATAAATTTTTTCTTCCTATCATAGCAAGTAGGTCACCTTTTTTTGAAACACCCTGTATAACGAAAGTAGGTGTTTTTCCATGTACTTAGACGTCGTATGATCGCAAAGGCAATCTACCCCTCGACAATTCGACGAAACCTGTGTAAAACAGCGCCAGAGGAACCTCAAAAAAAAAAGTAACCCCGAAGGGTCGCATCCCCGCTTTTTCCACCTCTTTTCCTCCTTCTCCGTCGCGCGCTTTTCCATCCGCTTTCCTCTTCCACTCGAAGAGCAATCCGCGCTGATTACACGTTACATTGTGTCACTTTGATCAAGGAGCCCGTGTTTTTTACGCGAGGGACATGTCATTGTTTCCGCCGTCTAGTTGGCTGTGGGCAATCAACGAACGACCGGCGCGCCCTCTCTCGCGCTCTCCCTCTCGACTTAAAACTGATAAATTGCCCGTTTGCCGAACGCGAAGGATAATTGAATATGCCCCGAGTAAAACGGCCTAGAATTAACTTTATTGGGATTCCTTTTTGCCTATCGAGAGGACGGGAAAATTTCGAGAAGGAAGTAGCCATTTTTTTAATAGTTTTTTCAACAGAAATTATTCGTGATTTTGATAAAATCTTATACAGGGAGGTTGAAAAATAGACTGAGAAATTTTAGAGGATTAAAAAAAAGTTTGTATAAATATGTAGGTATGAGTTTTAAGGATAGCTACAGGATCTCTGTATTTTTCGAACACCCTGTATATCTTATACGGTTATTATTAATACTTATATAGTACAAAAATATTGTAATGAAGATGATAAAAATAATTGGATAAAACTGTCAACTGGACATTTCATTTATATGTTACACCACTCTCCCCTAAAAGTAGATTAAAATCGAGCGATAAATCTAGGGGTAGATTTTAACAGTGCGCTCTGAAAATTAAAGAACATTGGCCGTATATAAATCCGGTATAAAGAGACATACTCGAGCTTGTCAACCCCCCCGTTTTTCCTCGTAAATGACATGTGGTCTAGAGCCCCGTATCAGAAAAGATTGATTATTACGGTGGCCTGATTCAGATTCGTATCTTTTTCTATTAATTCCCGGGATAAAAAAGTTCATAGGGGGACAGATATAGTAGTAGGCTGTGGGATTTAATCTCTCGTCGAAAACAATTAAGAATGCGCCAATATGTTTGCCAAACTCGGTATATATACGTATGCTCGGGGGGCGGGAAAATGTAGGGAATAAAAAATAGTTAGTAATCAAATTAATTAAAAAAAAAAATAGAAAAAAGTACCTATAGACTTTTGGAATAAAATATTATAGTTGAGACTAAAGTAGTTTGTGTATGATGGGAAATGGAGAAGACTATTTTTTTTTAATTTTTTTTTCAAAACCGTGTGTTCTAAGAAGGCTCTTAATGAAATTTTTATTTTTTTCTGTGGCCAAATAAGGCCGCAATTAATTTTTAAAGTTTGAAAAACGTCACACAATCGTCATACACTCTGCTCCAATCAGAGCGAAAGTTGCAAAGAGAAGTCACATTTAGCAAGTTTGCCACGTTTTCTATTACTCTTCTTTACTCCACAAAATGTGCGTTTTTTGTATATTTATTGCAATAAACATTTTCTGATTTATCCATTTCTTCCATTACCTAATGGATAATTCGATATATTAATACAGAAATAACATCTTCATCTGTATAAATTGTAACCGATTTTCGTGTTAAAAACACAAATAATGGTCCTGAAAAATTTATTTGGCAACATTCTTGTCAACTTCAATATTATCAGTAAAGTGTTTTGTGCCGAACTGCAATTCGTGTAATTTGTTTTGTGCAATTTTCAGAAAAATCTGACAAATGACAGTTTGATTTTTGTTCGTTTGTCTATTCTTTGTTACCGCGTTCGAAAATTCGTACTATTTACTATACAACAAGACGTGAGTGGTTTATGATTGGTTGATAAGGTATGAGTCAAAACCCGAAATTTTTAAATTTCAAAGGGCTATATCTTTTTAATTTGAACACATTTTGAGCAACTGAAAACGGTTTTGAGCCCTAATAAATCATTTCTAATCGTATCTTTTGCCGAAATCCGCATATCTCACATCGTGGTCTTCTCCATTATGCTAAAGTTTATCTAATAATTTGAAAATAAGAGGAAGTATAATACAGGATGTTTCCGAATTTTTAATGATGCAGAAGTGACAACGGGTCATCTTAACGAATTATGTGATTATTTAATCAAATCGTAAAGAAAAATATTTATCAAAAATTAATTAAAAATGTAAAAAAAAATCTGAGAAATGCGGTCCTGCACAGCAATTGCAGTCGCTAGACTCGCGCGATTCGATCGAACTCACTGTAAAATTAGAATCGACAAAATTTCGACTGATTAATTAAGAAAGATATCTCATTCAAATTTATTTATTAGGACCTTTATTTATTCCATATGGTTTCTACATTTTTAGAATCATGGATAAATTATAAAATTAACCCGGATTTTCCAAATAATAGAAGAAAAAACTATTCAACTCAAAAGAAATATTAGCTCACCTATTTTGTTGTAGAAAAATGGCCTGAAATTCATAGTAATTATTCAAACTTATCACCGTCTCATAATATACAATAACTTGTTAAACTTAGAAGAACTCTAACTAAGAACTAACAATATCAAATAAATCACTAAAAAAACAGTAGGTATAAAAAATCTGTTTTTGAATTGTAAATACCGATCAGCTGACTATCGCCGGTTTAGTTTGTATTCGCTCTTTGATTTTTTTTATAATTTCATTTATAAAAAACCCTAGAAATTGTCCCCCAACTTCGGAAACGCCCTGTATATGAAGCTTAATTCTCTAACGATGTAATCGAATTATCGATTTATTATATACCTATATACCCATGAAAAACGTTCGATAAAAAAATGCCTTTTCAATATCCATTTAATAGCGTTATTTTTTCGGTGATGGAGATTCCGGATTAGATAAATGGAAGTTCGTCTAACGACATGTAATTCCATAATTCCCTTAATACGTAGGTGAATTTTCCGGACAGTCGACAACTGTCTAATGTCCGGTGGAATTATGCCCGATGAATATTTTATTCCGAACGCGTACCCATTATTTTTCATGTAAATACAGGTTTAATGTAGATAGAAACCGGAACGGACAATAGTTAAATAAATCGTTAAACTAAGGGATAATATCTAATAATATGTAATAATAATAATCATCGTATATATAAATTATATAAGAACATACTATATAAGAACAAATAGCAAAGTTTATCTATTGTGAATATATATCTAATCGATTACGAGATTTATAGATATAATTAGTTGATTTATTAACAACATTTTTTCTACGACCACCCAGCTACTAATTCGACTAGCAAAGTACACGCTTCACATTTTACACGTATTATACAGCGTGTTTTCAATTAGGATGATTTAACGATTTCCTGCCACCATTTATACGCTCCCTCGTAATTAAAGAAGAAATATAGGATGCTCCTCTCGCGGCCCGAAGCCGTAGGTATATAAGTATACATACGCATATCACATGAATATGGAAATTGTAACTCGATTCCTATCTCCACGGTAGCATCTCGAAAGAAGCGGCTTGCCCACGCACTTCTTCTCGCACCTGTGCCGCAAGCGACAAAAAATATCCACCACTAAATCACCGCAGCACACACCCTTCTATAGGTATGATTGTTCTACCCGCTTTATCAAATCTACCAATTTCAAAAAACGTTCTATAATCTAATGCAAGCTAATGAGATGATGATGTCACAGATATTACTAATAAAGAACAGATTATAAGAAGTATGCAAAAAAAAATTGCTATAATATTATATGCGCATACAATATGCAACGATTTATTTAAATATATGCAGTGATTTTCAAAAAAAATTTAAAAATATAGTGATTTGCAAAAAATATCAAAATTTGTTCTGGACAGTTTTAATTCACTCTAAAACGTTCAAAATTGTTCAGAATCATTTCTAATTTGTTCTGAATCATTCTAAAAGTGTTCTGAACAGTTCTAATTCGTTATGGACAGTTCTAAATTGTTCTGGACAGTTTTAATTCATTCTGAACATTCAAAATTGTTCAGAATCATTTCTAATTCCTTCTGAAACATTCTAAAAGTGTTCTGAACAGTTCTAATTCGTTATGGACAGTTCTAAATAGTTATGGACAGTTTTAATTCATTCTGAAACGTTCAAAATTATTCAGAATCAAATTCTAATTCCTTCTGCAGCATTCTAAAAGTGTCCTGAACAGTTCTAATTCGTTCTGGACACTTCTACATTGTTATGGACAGTTTTAAATCAATCTGAAACGTTCAAAATTGTTCAGAATCATTTCTAATTTGTTCTGAATCATTCTAAAAGTGTTCTGAACAGTTCTAATTTGTTATGGACAGTTCTAAATAGTTATGGACAGTTTTAATTCAATCTGGATCATTATAAATTGCTCAGAAATTTTCTAAATAGATATACATATAAATAAAACTAAATGCAATAATTTGCAAAAAATATCAAAAATTTGGAATATAATTTTCAAAGAAATATCAATAATTTGAATTGATTTTCAAAAAGTTTTATATATCTAATAAGATATTGTAAATTCTTTTCTGATAAATTAAATTTTATGTAAATTTTATCTTTTCAAATTGTATATAATGATTAAAATTTATCAAATTGAATGTATAAACAAAAAGTAGTAAGCACATAAATATCTACACTAGGTATAATATGCAATTTTTTTCAAAATATGCAAAAACTTGACAAATCTTTAGATATATGCATTTTGCATATAATCCGCTCTTTACATATTACTATGTACCTGTGTTGCTAAACTTACTTATAGTATAGTTTGTGCAAAACAAAGCTAGATGCACGTCATTTATAATATCGTACATGTAACTTTATTTTGCACAAAACGCATATAGTTCATTCAACATATCAACCTTATGACCCAAATCATCCATTACTCCACAACCCCCTTATATAATATAATATCTATTATCCAGAGATGATGAGTGCGTATATAGAAGCGCGGCCTAGTAGGCCGCGACGCAACCTCTCCTCCGCCGCTTCGCCGCCTTCTAGACGGCATTGGAACTGTCAATCACAGAAGCAGAGACATCGCGGGCACATTATGAGGCCGGCATGTCGATGCTGGTAATAACGGCGGGGCGGCACGGGGAACGGTCGGCGACCACGTCACGGGGGCTCCATTGTTCGCCAGGGAACCCCCTTTCGTCCGAAACGGAAGTCGCAGAGGCGGTCCCCCGCGCCCGGATGTACCCGGAGAAAGAGCCCTGTAAAACTAAAACGTGTACTCGTTATTAATATGCATGTGCGAATTATACGTTCAATTTTGGGTTGATGATGAGAAATTGGCTAGGTAATTGACTCCCTTACAATTAGATAGAAAATCGACTCTATTAGATAGGTAATCGACTCTGTTAGATAGGTAATCGATTCTGTTAGACTGATAATTGACTCTATTAGATAAGTAATTGCCTCTATTAGATAGATACTCTATTAGATAGGTAATTGACTCTTTAGATAGGTAATCGATTCTCTTATAGACTGATAATTGACTCTATTAGATAAGTAATTGCCTCTAATTAGATAGATACTTGACTCTATTAGATAGGTAATCGACTCTATTAGATAGGTAATCGATTCTGTTAGACTGATAATTGACTCTATTAGATAAGTAATTGCCTCTAATTAGATAGATATCTACTTGACTTTATTAGATAGGCAATCGACTATATTAGACTGATAATTGACTCTATATTAGATAAGTAATTGCCTCTATTATATAGATAGTTGACTCTATTAAGTAATTAATCGACTCTCTTAGATAGGTCCCAATTTTTGTATTTGTGGTCGACTATTTTAGATATATAATTGACTCAATGGTGCATATAATTGACTCAATTGGGCATACCTATAATTGACTCTTTAATAAGTAAAGTAGTTTTTTTTGTGATAAATAGACGCTCTATTATTTGAACAAATGAGTTTTGTATAGTTATATCATTGACTCAATTGGGTAGGTATTCTAATTGAGTGTTGTTAGATAATTGGATCACTTATTAGTTTCATAAATTATAATCTTAGGTTGATTTTATGTGTGGATTAGGGAACTTTATATAAAGACCTCAATTATCTCTTTAGGATAAAATTGATTCTATTGGGTGTACACTATAAATGACTGTTGATTGAAAAAAATTGGTTCATTGAATAGAAAAATAGATTTTTTTGGACAACTAATATTGCTTGACTTAACAACTTTATTGGGTATAGACGTAAAGAATTTCTGTGTAGATATAATTGGGTTGTTTTGGGCTGCACGTAAATTATTTGGCGAAACGTAAAATATTCCGGGTCGCGCCTCTGGGCTTTCTCCGTCGAGTCGACTGGCTACTAGTTTAATTGAAAGCGCGGATCAGGCCGGCTAAAAAGAGGATGTCATTTTCGACGAGAGGACGCTCTCTCTCCGGCCTCCTCCGGTTATATTCCGGGGGAGACCCCGTTCTCGTTTTCTTCGTCTTCTTTTTCAATCTGCGGGATTTATCATCCCGCAAAACCGACTCCGGCCCGCCCGCCCTTTCCTACCGGATTAATTGATTATTCTCTTTTCTGGGAGGTTTTTTTATATCTATTATATCTATATTTATTCCGGGATATTTGTGAGTGTTTTGATAACGGAAGTTTTTGATAATTTTTTATCGATATATTACCGTAAGTAAAGAGATAGGTAATGGAGAAGACCACGATGTGAGATATGCGGATTTCGGCAAAAGATACGATTAGAAATGATTTATTATAGCTCAAAACCGTTTTCAGTTGCTCAAAATGTGTTATAATTAAAAAGATATAGCCCTTTGAAATTTAAAAATTTCGGGTTTTGACTCATACCTTATCAACCAATCATAAACCACTCACGTCTTGTTGTATAGTAAATAGTATGAATTTTCGAACGCAGTAACAAAGAATACACAAACGAACAAAAATCAAACTGTCATTTGTCAGATTTTTCTGAAAATTGCACAAAACAAATTACACGAATTGCAGTTCGGCACAAAACACTTTACTGATGATATTGACGTTGACAAGAATGTTGCCAAATAAATTTTTCAGGACCATTATTTGTGTTTTTAACTCGAAAATCGGTTACAATTTATACAGATGAAGATGTTATTTTTATATTAATATATCGAATTATCCATTAGGTAATGGAAGAAATGGATAAATCAGAAAATGTTTATTGCAATAAATATACAAAAACGCACATTTTGGGGACTAAAGAAGAGTAATAGGAAACGTGGCAAACTTGCTAAATGTGACTTCTCTTTGCAACTCTCGCTTTGATTGGAGCAGAGTGATTGTGTGACGATTTCAAACTTCAAAAATTAATTGCGGCCTTATTTGGCCACAGAAAAAAATAAAAATTTCATTACGCGCCTTCTTAGAACACACAGTTTTGAAAAAAATATTTAAAAAAAAGTCGTGGTCTTCTCCATTGTATAGATTTTAGACCTCAAAAATATGTAGGTATATAAATTTACTTCGTCACAAATTGACAGTGTTGCCAAACTCTTCTAAAGTTTACAAAATCTATAAGAATTTTCTAAAATTGTCAATAATATATAAGATTTCTATTATAAGAGATGAAGTTAGGTACATTTAAAACTAATAATTCTTGTTATAAACTTTCCTTTAAAACAGCTTATACCTAGAATTATACATATGTAGAGATATTTTTCTCATATACTTTACGTTAGATCACCCTATATAAAATCGAAATAGGTAATAAATATATGTACCTATAATGTCGAAGGTATAATAAAAAATTAAAAGAAAAATAGAGTAGTAAAGAGTATTAATTACGAGCTATCAGAGGCCCGCCGTCGCCGTCGCCTTCGCGGACGTCGCCGTCGTCGTCGGCGTTATATCGGCCGCCGGTGCCGCAGCTGATTGGGCGGCGAACGACCGCTCGAATCGATAGCGCTCGCCCGACCAATGACGCGCCGCTGTCGAACACACCGGCCTTCTTTTGTTTTTCCCCTGGCTTGAAACAATGGAGGAGCGATCCTCGGCGGTGCGTTCGAAGGCCTACTGCGATATATATATGTAGGTGTCCTGATGATGTATTCTCACTTTTGTTTGCGGAGCAGTGCGATGATGAGGTTTATACCTACCTGTATACCCAAGTAACATTTTAAAGTCTAAATGGCCATCAGAAGGCTTTATTAATGCTTTATAAGAGCAAAAATTACTGCTTTTGTTTTATAAAAGCATATATTTACTCAAACGGGTTTTATAGCCAATTTTGTTTTAAAAATTGGTTTTTTTGCTATCTTTAAAACCCTTTTTAAAAACATTATGTTTTATAACCAATTTTGATTTATTAAGGTTTTAATATTAGCCTTTATTGTTACATCAATAAAGCTAGTCACACTTATGAAGTTCTACACGGCTAAGGAGCCCTACAAAGTGCATATAGTTTTATAGTTGACATGCAATTAAGTTTTATAGTTACCAATATACTATGAATCTTGTGCTACTTTAATTTGAAGACAAAAGAGTTATTAATTTTGCGATTTTAAAACTTTCGTAAAGAGTATTCCTAAAAATGCTCTAAAAGTGGCTGCATTAAGATTAGTTTATATTTTCAGGATATTCTTAAAACTAAATTATCTTGAAGGATATATCTATTAACACAAGGCAAGAAAGAGAAGAATATAAGAAGAAGAAAAAGACTTATATTTTTGACTTTTGTGTTCATATGGTTATTACAATAGTTGTGTTTGTTGTGTTATATAAGTTATTGATTTTTGTAAAGGAACATGAGTTCCTTCATAAACTTAATAATCACACTAGTAGAGGCCAATTTCAAAAAAGTTTTATAACAGCTTTATAATGGCATAAATTATTACTATATTGGTCTTCAACCACCATTTTAAGTCGGTAGTGACTAAGTTAACTAATGGTGTTAAAAATAAACTTAATCACGGTTTATTTTTAATTTGAGGGAAAAATGTATAATTATTTATACTATTAAAATTATTTAAATTACAGCATTAAATTTTCCGGAACTTTTTTGTAAAATTTTAAAAGAAAAACTTAAATTAATATAGCGAACAGTGTTAAATCAAATATATTTCGAAGAAATTGTAAAAGGTTTTTCATCATTAATAATATAATAAATATTGATACATAGTACACATACTATAGATATGTATACAAAAGTTAATTGAAAACGTGGTTGAATAGTCACTTCCAATATTACTTATAAACTGGATAATTTTTCGTTTCAATCTTCTACTTATAGTGCAGGGCGCATTAATTATTTGAATCTATTTTACTAATATTTAACAGTAATGTGAAGTTCGTTTATTATTTACAGTTTTATATCTGGTTTATTAAGACTTTTATACCGATTCTAACTACTGAAATATAAAAATATCGACATTTTGTGTTATAGAATTGTAAAGTATTATATTAGTTTTTAAAGTCAGCATAAAGCTTAAATTATGCCAATTTATTTTATTAGAGCAAATATTTTCGACAATTATAAAACCTCTTGTTTGTTCAAGGTCGTTAGAGCAGAGGTGGTTTTATAGCTGTTTTAAAATGACATATTTATAGGCTCAATTCCACTCCTATAGTGATCTTATGATGGCATAAATATATGCTTAATATAAGTTTTATAACAGCATTTAAAGTAGCATTAAATGCAATTATAAAGTTCTCCATTTTGATCTTAAAAGAGTTTTAAAGAAGCAATGTATGCGTCCTTAGGATAACGCTGTTTTATTAGAATAGTTTTATAGATACCCTGAGAACTATGATAAAACTAAAATTGTTACTTGGGTACAAACACCCATCAATAGGTATACTATTTTTTTTTGTAATAAAAGTCACGTTAATAGGGTTAATAGGGCGTAGGTAATATGGCAAGATAATTATTCATTATTATAATTATAATTATTACCTACACACGCAAATATGGTGCATACAGATTTTTAATATTTGGTTCTATTTTTGAACTATTAAGTGAAAAATAAATTTTTAAATTGTGAATTGAAGTGAATTTTTTGAAGTTATTTGGAAAATCTTGAAAAAAAAGTTCATAACATATTTAGAAAAGCTTGAAAGAAAGCAAATAGGTACAGGGTGTACCTATTGTAAGTTGATACTTCTTTTTCAACTTTCAAATTTTTAATAATTTTTACCTTTTTTTTTGAATTTCGAATATTTCCAAATACGTATCTGCTTCTCGATTAATATGAAATTTATTTATTTTTCGACATTTATTTGACAGATGACTGCCATAGATAAATTTCTCATTTAATAAAGCAGGTACGTATATTGGAAAATATTCGAAATTTTAAAATTTTCTATCTTCTTTGTTATTCATAATATTCAAAAAGTTTATTTGAAAAAGTTGCTTATATATAGAATGAAGAGATTCATACACAGTTGAAAAAGAAGTACCAGCTTACAATACACCCTGTATATTTCCAAAAAGTATATATACTTACACCAATGCATAACATCCTTATTTTTCAAAGAGTCAATTAAGTGTGGCCCGTTCCTCTATAGGCATCCAGCCATCGGCTACTTATACTATAGGTATACCTAATTAATAATAAGAGACAATTATTTATCTATACTAGGTATATACCAAAAAATAAAAAAAAAATAGAAGAAGATTTTCGAGTGAAATTTAATGTATTCGGTGAGCGTATTGTTCGTGGCCGATACGGCGAGTTATGTTCTATAAATTCAAACCGGCGACGGTCATCTGCAATATTAAAGATTTACAGTTGTCACATTAAGCCGTAGGGACCCCGCACGGTTTTAGAGTTGGACCCCGGGAATGTGTACACTCGTATTATAGTTGCCGAATTAGAATGCGCGTGATAAATAACGTGTGTACGAATGTTAAGTATGTTACGAATGTGCATGTACGCGGATGCTTATACATAGGCCCGAAATCCACATCAGATTTACATACAACAATTTTGTAGGATATACTAAAGTAAAAATTGGGTGCGCCATGGCTAAGGGTGCGTAAAAGAATAATCTCGGTAATACCTACTTCATTTTATACCTTTTATATTTTTTGAAAATTATTGCATATTTATGATATTTTTTGAAAGTCATTAAATATTTTTGATATTTTTTTAAAACTATTGCATAATTTTGGCATTTTTTGAAAATCTTTTGATATTTTCTTGAAAATCAATGCAAATTTTTGACATTTTTTGAAAATTATTGCATATTTTTTTGAAAATTAATGCTAATTTTTGATAGTTTTTATTGCATTTATTGTATACCTACCTACATTCTGTATCAATTTAGAAAATTTCTGAGCGATTTATAATGATTCATATTGAATAAAAACTGTCCAGAACATTTAAAAATGCCATATAAAATCAATAAAGATTGTTCAAAACAATTCACAATGCTTTAGAATGAATTTTGATACGTTCAGAACAATTTAAAATGCTTCTGAACGAATTAGAACTGTTCAGAACACTTTTAGAATGCTTCAGAAGGAATTAGAAATAATTCTGAACAATTTTGAACGTTTCAGAATGAATTAAAACTGTCGAGAACAATTTAGACCTGTCCAGAACGATTTAGAACTATTCAGAACACTTTTAGAATGCTTCAGAACGAATTAGAAATGAACCTGAACGTTTCTGAGTGAATTAAAACTGTCCAGAACAATGTAGAACTGTCCAGAACGAATAAGAACTGTTCAGAACACTTTTAGAATGCTTCAGAATACGAATTAGAAATGATTCTGAACAAATTTGAACAACGTTTCAGAGTGAATAAAAACTGTCCAGAACTAATTTTGATATTTTCTTGAAAACCACTGCATATTTTTTAATTTTTTTTGAGAATCACTGCATATTTTCAAATAAATCGTTGCATATTGTATATGCGCACATATTAGCAAATTTTTTTTTATATATTCCGCTCTTTAATTATAACTCTGTGAACAATAGGTATAGTGAATTTATCCTTAATGAAGGTAGTAAGTACAGCAAAGGAATAATTCGAGCCATCATCAGCAAACAAGCATAAATATACACCAGCGAGTATATCTTAAGGGCACCGTTTCCCGAAAAAACCCCAAACACCAGAAAAAACGACAAATACACTCGTACCTACAGCTCCGACGTATTATCGATATTACCATTACAATGAAACAAAAAATAATATCTATCATGATAAAACATTATCGACAATAAGGCAATACCTTCCGGGACAAAAGTGCAATATACCAGCTGACTTCTACATGTAACTGCTTAACTACTGGGCCTACTCGGCGCCGAACAATAGGCACGATATTCGCGTATATTATATTGTAATTTGTGATGAAGATATTTTTCGGAATTGTCTAAGTACGACCCCCGGGGGCGGACGAAAGTCCGCGCGAACAATGCGAATTTCCGAAAATTTGAATTTTCCTTCCTTAGAGGGGTTTCGTATTCAAATTAAATCATTTATTTTCGAAAGAATTCGTATATATGTAAACGTAACGCTATACTAATAACAGCTCGAGTCGGGAAATGACCTATGGGCGCGCTTCTGGAATAACTTACTGCCTAATGTATTTATGTAGAATAATTAATATACATGCATGGTGATTCAAATTATACAAGCAAGTGAAAATTTGAATGCATTAAAGACAACAAAGACAACTTCAATTAGACTCAAATATAAATGAAAAAGAAAGAGTATGATATTGTGCACTATAGTCTTAGTTTAAGAAAACTTTATGTCCAAGTGTTTTTATTGGAAACTGGTAAGTTATTTATTTTCCGCAAAAATTAATCAAAACAACATTTAAAATAGAACTTCAAAATCAACACCCTGTATCTCCGAAACGAAACATTTGCTCATATACAGGGTGTTATTTAATAACAAGCTAATACTTAAGGGGGTGATTCTTGGACCCATTTTAAGAAAAAAACTTCATATAAACCTATGTCCTAAACTTCTTAACTTTTGATATACGGGGTATTAAAGTTTTAAGAAAAAAAAACAATTTTTTACTGTCATTTTCATGCCACTTTAAATATTTTTATGAAATTTGGTGTAATGCGTTTATGCATTAAAGAGCATTTTTTGAACCAAAAATCTTTTTTTATTTCTAACAGTGGCGTCCCTACTGGACTCAGACTAGATATTTTTGAATAAAAAAGTGATACGCCACTGCTATCTCTTAAAATCAAAATTATTTTTCGAATTCTCGTTCAATTTAGTAGCCAAAATTCGATTTCTTGACTTTTTTTCGTAAAACTCACCGTTTCGCCAAAAAAAAAAATAAATTCATTCATTTGCATCTCCCTGGATGAATGACGACCAAAAACGATTTATCTAACTCTGAACAATAATTTATTTATGCGGATAACTTTTAAACGTTGAAATTATGAAATTAAAGTAAAATAAAGAAATAATTTAAATCAGGTGTTGGAAATGTCCGCCGAAAGTGGTATGAAAATGACAGTAAAAAATTGTTTTTTTTTTCTTAAAACTTTAATACCCCGTATCTCAAAAGTTAAGAAGTTTAGGACATAGGTTTATATGAAGTTTTTTTCTTAAAATGGGTCCAATAATCACCCCCTTAAGCATGTTATTAAATAACACCCTGTATATTCATATGAACTTTTCATCTCAAAACCTTTAATATTTGTACCAGTATACTTAATAAACACCTTGTATATAATATATTCCGAAAATATTCTGAAGATATCAATCCCAATCCTCTAATAGTAAAACTCTTTATGCCCTGTATTATATAAATTTAAAACTAAACTTATATAAATAACACGCTAATGTAAACGTAATTATCCGATAACGACGTACCTACGAATTTAATCGTTCAAAACTGTGCAAGACAAATTAATTTCGATGAAATTATTATTTTTTTTTTCTACTTCTAACATTCCGCTTCATTATTTATGGTACGTCGGTTGGCGACGGTCCGTATCGAATGGAATTTTTTTAATAGCCCGTTATAATTTGATAATTGGTTTTTCTCCGGATATCTACGGACTGCCTTTTCGTCTACTAACTCGGATTTTTTTCCTTCGTCCATCACCCGTAATAAACTGTTTTGTGTCAACAGGAATCAACACCTCGTTTTTGACGAATCCATTTGATGGGGCACCAATTATAAACATCTAGGTATAATGCAACGCAGGTTTATAAATACCTATATGTTTTTAATAATATAACATACGTTATTTCAGTATTGAGAGAACTTAAAGGATTTAACTATTACTTAACAAGAACTTAAGTAGGACTTTATGACAAAATTTGTATATATTTAACGATTTGTCCAGGTCTTTTGAAAATTATTGCATAATTTTTAATTTTTTTGAAAATCACTGCAAATTTTTGATATTTTTTGAAAATCATTGATTATTTTTGATATTTTCATGAAAATTAATGCAAATTTTTGATATTTTTTTGAAATTATTTCATTCATTTTTTATTTATATGTCTGAATCAATTTAGAAAATTCCTGAGCAATTTATAATGATCCAGAACGAATAAAAACTGTCCAGAACATTTAAAAATGCCCTAGAATCAATTAAGATTGTTCAAAACAATTCACAATGCTTTAGAATGAATTTTGATATGTTCAGAACAATTAAAAATGCTTCTTCAGGAGGAATTAGAAATAATTCTGAGCAATTTTGAACGTTTCAGAATGAATTAAAACTGTCCAGAACAATTTAGACCTGTCCAGAACGAATTAGAACTGTTCAGAACACTTTTAGAATGCTTCAGAACGAATAAGAAATGATTCTGAACAATTTTGAACGTTTCAGAATGAATTAAAACTGTCCATAACTATTTAGAACTGTCCATAACAAATTAGAACTGTTCAGAGCACTTTTAGAATGCTTCAGAACGAATAAGAAATGATTCTGAACAATTTTGAACGTTTCAGAATGAATTAAAACTGTCCATAACTATTTAGAACTGTCCATAACAAATTAGAACTGTTCAGAACACTTTTAGAATGCTTCAGAACGAATTAGAAATTATTCTGAACGTTTCTGAGTGGATTAAAACTGTCCAGAACAATGTAGAACTGTCCAGAACGAATTAGAACTGTTCAGAACACTTTTAGAATGCTTCAGAACGAATTAGAAATGATTCTGAACAAAGTTGAACAACGTATCAGTGAATTAAAACTGTCCAGAACTAATTTTGATATTTTCTTAAAAATCACCGCATCTTTTTAAATAAATCGTTGCATACATTACATTAGCAATATTTTTTGCATATATTCCGCTCTACTTATAGGACTTAAGACTTTATAACTTATAGGATTTAAGAAAAGCTGTCAATCGAAAGAGTTGACAAATTTTGAATTTCTCCCTACATTTATTATTCTACTTTATGTACCTATAAATAATGGATCTCATAGAACTACAGGCAAGTGCAAATTTGTATGCAATTTGTATGCAATATGATCTATGGGTGCAACAAAGATAACTTCCATTATAGCCTCATATAAAGGAAAAAGAAAGAGTGATATTTTGGAATTATTGCAACTTTCTTAGTCCAACCCATTGTTATTTTACTCATAAAATTCATAAAATTGACCGTATTGTAAACAAATTTGCACTTATACCTGTATAACTTTATAATAAACAGATATAAATACATAATAGGTTGATAAAGTTTATTTATTTCCTTGATTTGTATATACGTAAACTTTCTAATAAAATACACCCTGTATATAGATAGAAACGTTATTAATATTCGTATTTTTGATTCTAATTATAAATAATAATCGATAATTACGAGTTACGAGTAGGTGTGAAAATCGAAACCTACCGTGTACGAGTCAGTGCCGGTTTGTGGCGTGTACTTACATGACTCTGCACCTTTCCTGGTGGACTATCAATTAAATCGATCCGGTGCGAAAGCAACGAACGACAGAGCAGAAAGGCGTTCGAATATATGCGAGGTAATTTAATTGTTAAATGTAATCAATAGGCGAAATTGTCGAAAACTTTAATGCCAGATTTCATCACCCAACCTGTCTTTAGGTATTTCTTACCTAAGTATAATTCCTAAGGTAGGAATTAATGTGGTATGTACCTAGAGCATGGTGAATAAACGCAAATTGTATAGGACTTCCTAAATGCGGTTTAAGTATTGCTTAACTTTATGAATGTCAAAAGTATAGTGTATTGAGTTTGAGCTTGTGAAGTAAGTATACCTACCTATTAAAGTATATTAAAGCCCCTTTTTACAACTAGAAAAAAGAGTAAAGAAATCTAAATGTAATCGAAATTTAAGCATAACAAAATAAATTAAAACCACTAATACGTACGAGTACAATATTCCCGGATTTGTCACGCCGAAAACCCATTTTTTCCCGCGTAATGACTAAACAAAGAGAGGAAATTGATCTATCATCGATAAAACGGAATTCGATTCCGATATCTTTTTAATACGATAGCGTTTTTCCTTAACCTCCGCGACCGCAATGTCAATTTTAAACGTTCCCGCTCGATATCGCATGGACGTCCTGTAGATAATTTATCAATCAATCTGGCGTTAATGAAATATATCAGAAAAAACGCCGGGACACGGATCGAAAACTAACACCAGACGACCGGAGTAAAAAATGAACGGAATTCCTCCGGGAAAGGCGCTGCAGATGATGGCAAATAGATCTCGTTAACAGAGATGTACTAAGGGACAGATTTGTCTTTAATTGTTCAAAATATTATTGCCTACAGTTGGTGCAACACAAGAATGAACGCACGTCACTATATAATGTGACGACATTTGACAAGCATTGTGTCCAACTTTTAAAAATGAATACATAAAACAGATTAAGTTTAATACCTGCTGAATTTAATTTAATATTTAAGAAGGGATGATAGAAAATGTTTAAAAGCGGAATTAAATCATCTAAGAAAAATTAATATTTTAAAAATTCAACGTATTTATATAAAATAAATATTTTTTTCTAATAGAATGTTGACAGGCACTGACTGTCAACTCGCGTAGTTGCCGTTGTTATTCGATCAGTACTTTCAATTTTTCATTTCTTCTTTTTCTTTCTAGTTTATTAGCCTCCACTACTAATGGCTATTCGGCCGAATGATGAAAAAATAAAAATTTCTTGCGTTGTTATCTTTTTCACATGATAGAAATGACACAATTTCAGCACTAATTATTTCATATTTTACGAAAGTTTTCTTTGAAATTTCACGATGTACACTTATAAACTACAATTATACACAAAATTTTTCACTCGACCTATTAAATGTATTTCAGATGATAAAGGAATTTGATGATAATTGTAATGAGCACCTGAACACATCTGTATTTTAGGAACGTGAAACAGGAACCCCTAATTTTTAATTTGTTTTTGTCATTTTGCCATTTGACAATTTTAGAAAATTCTTAAATTTTGCAAACTTTATAAAAGTTCGGCAACACTGTCTATTTGTGACGTAGTAAATTTATGGTGACGTGCATTCATTTTTGTGTTGCACCAACTGTATTAATGTTGTTGGATTAATGTTCTTTCTTTTGTCGTTCCCCCAACTATTTTTGTGAAATTTTAATCACACTGTATAACCTTAAGAGTTTTCTAAAAAGTGTTAAAATGGGAAAAAATGGTGAACTGCGCCATTCAAAAAGCAATGTAAAATGGCATTGTTTTAAAACCGCCTCTGCTCATCGATAGCCAAAACTCGTTACAAAAATATTAAAATAAGTTTAGAATTGGGCGCGAAACCGCATTGCTTTATTAACGTTATTTACGTAAAAAAGTCCGGTTACGGTTTATTCGAGAACTATTCCTCTGTGAAATCGCTCCGAATTCGATTCCAATAAAAATCTACCATCAATAAGAAGGGTTAATTTGTGATATACCAGACTTGTGCAAATTTATACAAAATATGATGTATGGGTGCAACAAAGACAACTGCCAATAGTGCCATATAAAGGAAAAAGAAAGAGTGATATTGAGGGATTGCAAAATCTCACTCTAATCACTTCTATTTTAGTTGCTCAACTCATATCTAGAATTGACCTCAAATTTGTGAGCAATTTGATCTACGGGAGCAACAAAAATACAACTTTCCTTAAATTAAATTCTTAAAGTTTCCCTTATAAAAAAAAGGAAGGGAATATTGTGGAATTGCAACTTTCTCACTCTAACAACTGTTGTTTTAATATCATCTTTGTTCAACTCATAGAATCGACCATATTGCAAGTGTAAATTTATATGCAAGTTGGTCTATGGGTATATGCAACAAAGACAACTTCCATTAGTCCCATATATAAAGAAAAAAGAAAGAGTGCATGATATTGTTGAATTACAACTTTCCCACCCTAACAACTGTTGTTTTAATAATCACTAATCTTTGTTCAACTAATTTAATTGACAATATTGCAAACAAATTTGCATGCACCTGATGCATAAAATTTACTCTACTTATCGCACATCACTTGTATAATAAAAAATCTACTTTTTCGCAGAAAAACAATTTCCATAATATCCGCTGCAATCGCTCAATGATAAGTATTAGCAAAAAATACGGGAGGATAATAATAAAAAAACGCGCTAATAGTAATCATTCGAAACGAGCAGGTATACCCGTTATAAAATAATTTTAATGTAACTGCGATTTTCTATGCCTGCACACGAGCTGCCAGTTACAGAGGTGTTAAAATTTCATCGAACAATTAAACCAGCGTCGGCTCATTACGAGTTATTAATAGACAAATTAAACTAAAATTATATTAAAGTTACCCTTTCGTGATGTCTTTAACGACTATTTAATACGATAGGTGTTTAATAAATACGAGGGGGTGACGATGTTTCAATTAATTCGCTGCTATACAGGAGGCGAAAAAAATTTACTAAATGACTCTCTTTAACTTTAACCAGGTAAATGATTGAATTAAATTTTTATGGGACGCTTAAGGAAATTTTTAAAATTAGGTCGATTGTACACGCCACTGAACCGCAGTTCCCGACACCTCTGCATACCTACATAACTATTCCTTATACTTTATAGTATAGTTTGTTGCACCTTGTTAATAACGCTGACTTTGCATATTGGTGGCCTTTTTGTGCGCGGACGTCAGCCCGGCGGTTTTGTTGGCCTGGCCGTAGCACTTCGCTCGACCAGGCCATTAAACGGCCGTGCATATGGCGTATGTGCGCGTTTAATTTTCATATTAATTTTCGATCTTTTTTCCTGCGCTATGCGGACGAAAAAAATTTCGAAGGATCGAACGTAATTAATCGATGTAATGGCAAGTACGCCCGGTGGTCTTCTAAACGGCGCAATTTCGGTATACAAAAAGAATTGTTGTTGCGGTAAGCACGATAGCCTACTATTACGTTTATTTAATAAGATTTTTTTGTTGTGATAAATAATCGTGTATGGCGTGCTTTAGAGTGACTAAAGTTTTTCCCCTATGAATTTGTAAAGTTACACTTATAACTTATTAATAAAGAGTGGAATATATGTAAAAAGGAATTACTAATACATATATGCGCATATTATATGCAACGATTTATTTAAAAATATGCAGTGATTTTCAAAAAAAAATGTCAAAAATGATGCAGTGAAAAAAATATCAAAATTAGTTCTGGACAATTTTAATTCACTATGAAACCAATCATTGTGTGATTATGAATGAATCATTCTAAAAGTGTTCTGAACATTTCCAATTCGTTCTGAATCATTCTAAAAGTTTTCTGAGCAGTTCTAATTCGTTCAGAAGCATTTTAAATTGTTCTGAACATATCAAAATTCATTCTAAAGCATTGTGAATTGTTTTGAACAATCTTAATTGATTCTAGGGCGTTTTTAAATGTTCTGGACAGTTTTTATTCGATCTGGATCTTTTCAAGAAAATATCAAAAATATTCAATGATTTTCAAAATATGCCAAAATTATGCAATCATTTTCAAAAAATATCAATAATTAGCATTAATTTTTAAAAAAATATACAATAATTTTCAAGAAAATATAAAAAATATGCAATAATTTTCAAGAAAATATCAAAAATTTGCATTGATTTTCAAGAAAATATCAAAAATATGCAATAATTTTCAAGAAAATATCAAAAATTTGCATTGATTTTCAAGAAAATATCAAAAATATTCAATGATTTTCAAAAAATGCCAAAATTATGCAATAATTTTCAAGAAATATCAATAATTAGCATTAATTTAAAAAAAATATACACACTAATTTTCAAAAAAATATCAATAACTTGCATTGCTTTTCAAGTAAATATCAAAAATATGCAATAGGTAGTTTTCAAAAAATGTCAAAAATTTGCAGTGATTTTCAAAAAAATTTCAAAATTATGCAATAATGTTCAAAAAAATATCAAAATTATGCAATGTAATATTAAATGAAATGAATATATGAAAATGCAATGAAATACCTAGATAAAAAATTCATTTTGTCAGTTTTCTGCAGGTTATTGGTAGCACTGACCAATTTTGACGAGTAAACCAGGTTAAAACAGGTTAAGTAAGTTTAGTACGGTTAAGTAAGGTTAAGTATTTCCTAAATGCTTTAGGCAAGCCCGCCAGTGAGCTATCCTAACCTTAGGCATTTCCTATTATTATTATAAACTATTACTTAGACCATGATGAAACGCAAATTGTACCTACATAGGACTTCATAAATCCGGTTTAAGTAATACCTAACGTAAAGAATAGTTTTTATAATAGTTGTTAACATAGTTTTAGGTACATATTAACCACCTGTGCCTCAAAATCTCCGGGCCCGAGCGCTAATAGGCGTACATTACGCGCATATACAGAGCGTTCGGTCCGCTGGTCACACAACTCATTAGCGGGGGCACACAGAGAGAAAACTCATTTCGAATGCCGCTGCAACGAGCCCCCTAGGTATGTGTATACGGTCAGCAGAAACGACGGCCCGAAGGCTCTGCGGCGCTTCTATTGTACGCCGACCGGCTAATTCGATTGCCCTTTTGTTTCAGCTACTGATAAATTACTAAATTAGTCGCCGAATGTCGGGGACTCTGCCGAGGAAAAATCCAGTTTCAGCCGGTAAAGCGATTTTTCCCCGCACTTACAATCGCTATTAATTGCCAATTTCGGGGGCTCATTTCGAACCGATTACTCGCCATAGCATAGGTCATTTTTGCTATTTTTTCTATGCTTTAGGTATGTACAATCCTGTATATAATAAAGCCTATATAGTGATTAGCGAGATTTATTATTTTTTTCTTTTCTGGAACAGTTGCTGGATCGAAAAGGGAGGGGGGTTCAAAGCGAGCGCAGCCCCCTTTCCGAGCCTGTAGCGAGTCTCTTTATACTAATCGCTTATAAAATTTCGTAGCTTTTCCACGCCAGCTTGATTGATAGATTTTTTTTATATTTTGATTAATTACCGGCGGAAAGACAAAAGGGGCTCTTCTATTAGAGGATGACATGTGTTAGATGGCGTTCCGGGCTTCCTTCGCGGTCACCTGTGCGTTCGAGAAGTGTGTGCTTCGGGGCTGTCATCGATAAAAATGGGGAAAATTAAGTGCGGGCCCCGAAATTAATATACGGGGAAACGTGTGAACACGTTTAACAGTTGTTTAAGTAATTATTGTGTACGTTTTTTTTGTTTCAAATGTAACGGTATCGAATTTGATATTCACAAATTATAGTGTGTTTTTATAATAGATGGTTAGAGAATATTATACAGGGTGTATTGTAAGTTGATACTTCTTTTTCAACTGTGTATGAATCTCTTAATTCTAAGCAACTTTTTCAAATAAACTTTTTGAATATTATGAATAACAAAGAAGATAGAAAATTTTAAAATTTCGAACATTTTCCAATACGTACCTGCTTTATTAAATAAAATATGTATTTATGGCAGTCATATGTCAAATATATGTCAAAAAATAAATAAATTTCATATTTAATGAAGCAGGTATAACGTATTGGGAAATATTCGAAAATCAAAAAAAAGGTAAAAATTATTAAAAAATTTTAGTTTAGTTTTTCAGAATATTCAAAAAGTTTATTTGAAAAAGTTGCTTGAAATTAAGAGATTCATGCACAGTTAAAAAAGAAGTATCAACTTACAATACACCCTGTATTGTAAAAAAAATATCCTTCTTTTTTGAATTAATTGTTATTTTTCAGTCGATACCTATGCCTAGGTTTCCGCCATGCCTAAGTTCGGCTTGAAGTCGGTTTGAATCCTATATCGATCCTCTGTAAACACGGCTCGAGTTGACTCGACGAAGAAAAAGATACCTCAAGTCAATCTCGATCCGACCTCTCAAGCCTGCATATAAACGGGGTAAATTATTCAACAACACTGCTCATCATATCAACTGTCAACTGTGACCTATCAACTGTCCAACTGTCCAACAACTGTCAATTGTCAATTGTCAATTGTCAACTGTCAAATGTCAAAAGTCAACTCAAGTGTCTTGCGCACTGTTAAAAGAAGAGGTCTTTTACAACGTTAGGCATTAAACAATTAAACAATTAAACTTTTAACTGGTATTTTGCGTAGATCATTTTCACCGCTAATTAGGCGAACGACAACAAAACCACGTGCTCCTGAACGTGCGCCCGGCGTTATAAAATAGGTAAACACGTGTCGAAGATGGTCCCTGACACAAACAATCGGCCGACTGACAACAAACAAAAAGGATAACTAACGCGCTCTCCTGCGCATCGATTTCGATGGCTTTCTCTGTCGAGCTCTCGCCGAGCCCGTCTTCTTGCTGGAAAAAATAATACGAATAATGAAAATAAAAATCCGGGGAATGCCCCGGAAAGAACAATATAATATTGGCAATACTGTTTACTGACGCGGTGAAAACCGTGGAGGACAATGGCACATCGGCAGAAAATTTCTGCAACTGACAAGGGCATTGTGTGAACGTCTTTTAATGCGTATTCCGAAGTTAGCTTTGATGTCGTTTGGTATATTATAGGAGTAATGTTCGATAAATTATTATTGGGTTATAAATTTGGCTGGATATCTACAAAGATAGGAGAATTGTAATAAGTAGAAGTATAATTAAAAGATATTTGATATTTCTATATGAATATAGAAATGGATATTCGGAAAATTCATAACGAATGAACCAAACGGCGTTTTATCGAATGATGTCTTTTCTACGTGCGTCAAGTGGAAAATAAAACCAATTTAAAAACTAGATATCTAATTGTCTTCGGTTTATTGAAAATTAACAAAAAAAAAATGAAAGGGGAGACCTGTTGAATTCAATTTCGTATTATCGATGTAATCAACAGTTTTCCTTTAGATAAGCAAAAGTTCTTTGTTTCGTAAAGGTTTATTTATGAAAAATTAATTTGGTTTCGATTTGTATAAATAAAGAAATATTGTATAAATGTATGAAACATAAAATGAAAGAAAAGTAGAAAGAAAATTATTAGAGGATGAATGTAAAGAGAATGAGAAAATTGATAATAAATGAAATAAATGCTTTAAGCAAATTATAAAATATCGTATTAGAAAAAGTTCCGTGATCTGTTTACTTTAATATGTGTTTTCCACTTTAGTTTTTCTACTATCCACAATCTGAATAATGTTATAGTCTATTCATAAATGAGGTGGAGCAACAAATCTTCATGATACTTGCAAAACCGTTGGATGATCCATCCAAGTAATATTAAAATATTATCTTGAACCTTATTATTTTTCAATTTCAGTGTTCAGGTAACTTCTGTGTAGCTTCTCAGTAGGCTGGAATTTGGCCAATTGATTGATTTATTACTCCGCCTCATTTATGAATAGACTATAAGAAATAAAACAAAACCTAAAGTAAGAGATGATAGATGATGATACGAATGACTTATAAATTTCAAAATGTTATTAAAACACTCGTACAGAAAACATCAAATTCCATTACTTATTTCCCGACTTCCATAACCGCAGTGACAGAAACAGTTTCACTACACGCCAGTCTATTAACTTTTTTTCATTTCGATTTCATTCACGAAAATCCGAAAAACGCATCGACTCCTTAACGGCCGGCGTTTTTCACCTCGCCCGCTGGTAAATTGTTTTTTGCGGTCGAAATTTTTTCCCCTTCCAATATGTAAATACGTTTCGGGAAAACGCGCCGTGAAATCAAATACGATCCGGCCACGCTCGCATACACTGCACCAGTGCTGGCACACCAAACATCACAAAATCCAAAATAAATCCAAAGAAATCCGCACGAGTCCAGAAATGCGGTAGTAAAAGTATAGTGCACAACACATAATATTTTTAAGATATTAAATTAGTGACAACATAATGTAACTTTAACTGTAACTGCATCTACCATGAGGTGGTAGAAAAAGTATAGTGCACGACTCGTTGATAACATGTTTTATTATACAATAATATTTTTACGATTTTTTGTGTGTAAAAATTGGTATGCTGCGTGTAGCATAAAGAGATACGCCTATGCGTTATAGCGGGCGATAAAACTACGATTTGTATTCTCTCAATTCTCATGATTATGAGGTTGGATGGCTTTTTTTGCCGTTAATAGCCTCGGTGTTTTTCTCTAGATGAATCCTTAATGAAGACGTTATTGGTCAATTAGGAACCGGAGTTTTTTGTATTACCGACCGGCTAATGCGCCTTGAAATTGCTATACGACGATTTTAAATACTTACGTTACAAAGTACACTAAATTGATATTCCTGTTATATTTAAAAGTTAAATTTATACGAAATTGGATGTTTAATGCCCGATTTCACCAACCGGGTGGAATTCAATTGGTCCCCGCAGTCAAATTTACCCAAATATAATCCTTTTTCGACTCGAAAGCTATCAGTCAATTGGTCCCCAATACCGGATTAAGGGTTTCTAGGAAGGACCGATGGGAATATTTATAATTTCAAAATTCTCTGGCAAATTTCGATTATGTATTTTCATTTCATAGTACAATTTAATGAGGATTTTATGATTAGGGGAAATTTTTTGACTTCTGTCTTTTTTTTCTATTTCAATATAGGGAGAATCCCATCCCTTCCAGTATACTTCTAGAAAATTAGGTGTACTTTTCATAATAACAAATTTCGATATTGTAAAATATGAAGGTACTTTACTCTTGAGCAAAATTCACATTTTTTGACATACCTCGTATAAGATTGATAAAATTTGATTTTTGATGGTTGCATCTTGGATTTTATATCATGCAGAACTTTTTGTGAAGAATAACTATTTCGTAAAATTAATAATAAAGTTTCCCATATGTTGCCAACTATTTTTTGAAATCCGTTCGTATATTAAAACTAAAATAAATCTTTTTTGGTACAGAATTCTTCTTTTAATATATATTGTACCAATTGTATATATTTTAAATTACTAATGCTTATAGATATTAAATATTTTTTAACACTAAAAGTTGCATTGTGTCCAAATTCTCTCAGCTATGTAAGTACACCAGAAGATGTTAGCCAAATGATAGTTATTCATGCAATGTAAAATCTTATCTAATCGGATTAGGAATATTTTGACCGCGGGGACCAATTAGCCCATTAAATTTTGAAACTGGGGACCAATCGACCTGTAGGATTATGGAACCCCGCTGACAAAAATGACCGTGGGGACCAATTGACCAACACCGTACCAACCTGTCTTAAGGTATTTCTTACATAAGTAATTCCTAAGGTAGGAAGTACTTAAATCTATTACCATAGTTCATAAAAAAATTATTAAACTAACAAAATATTTAGTAACAGTAACAGTCGATACATAATTTTTAAATACAATTACCCTTATCGAAGTATCATCATTAAAAGGGGAATTAATTAAATTCGCATTCAAATTGATACAATTTAGACGTGAGGTTGCTGGATAGACAACTAATTAGCGATCCCCTTAAGGCACATCACCTCAATAATCCCCAAATACGCTTACGTCGCAACCGCCGCCTTGTGGCTGCGTGGCTGTGTAACCTAATCGTCGGGGTATATAAAAAAAAAGAAGCGCCCAAACACACAAGTATACACGCGTATCAAGCCGGTCCCCGTCGCCCCGCCGACGCCGAGCCGTCGTCAAATCAAAACATTTACGCCCGAAAATCGGCTAATTATCGGGCCTTAAGCGGCTTTGGCTCGTTAACGTGCCGCACGTGGAACGCCCGAGGTAACTTTTCCCGGCTCGGAAGTCGACGCTAATTAGAGGAAACCGGAGAGAGAACCGCGGTCGCCTGGCAACGCCGCTTTGCCGCTCCGCCGAATCGTGGCGCGCCGTTTGTTTTCGTCGCGAATTTGTCAGATTCCCCCCGAAAGGAGAGGTTTTTTTTCTTTGATCAACGTTTCACCTGGAACGATATTCAAACGACGAGATATTCGCAGGAAGATCTAAATGTATCGCTATAAATCACAAAAATCAAACTTAGTCTCGACCTAGTCTTAACCAAATCTGAACTTAGTCCCTCAATATACCTAGTCTCAACCTATTCGCAACCTAGTCTCAACCTAGTCGCAACCTAGTCTCAACCTAGTCTCAGCCTAGTCTCAACCTAGTCTCAGCCTAGTCTCAACCTAGTCCCCACCTAGTCTCGACCTAGTCTCAACCTAGCTCTAGGTTCAGCTTACTCTCAACCTAGTCTTAACCAAATCATAACTAAAAGTGTCTCAAAGCTACAATTCTGTCTCTCATAAATCGACCTAATTTCGACATAAATGAGAATAGTTTCAAGCTAGTCTTATCTTAGTCTTTGTCTAGTCTGAGCCTAGTCTCAACTTAGTCTCAGCTTACTGTCAACCTAGAGTTAACTAAATTTTAACTTAGTCTCTCAATCACAGCGTATATAGTTGAAATATGATATAAATCGACTTAATCTCTATCTAATCTTAGCCCATTCTCAGGCTGTTCTCTGCCTGGTCTTAGCCTACTTCGAGCCTAGTCCCGACCTAGTCTTCATTTGATTCAATTTACAACAAGTATTAATCAAATCATGATTTAGTTTATCAATTCTAGTTTTGCATAGTAGAAATCGATTTAGTCTCAACTTAACCTCTGCATAGTCTCAAGCTAGTTTCCGTCTAATCTTAGTCTAGTTTTAGCCTACTTTTAGACTACTTTTAGCCTATTTTTATCCTACTTTTAGCCTACTTTTAGCCTACTTTTAGCCTACTTTTAGCCTACTTTTAGCCTACTTTTAGCCTACTTTTAGCCTACTTTTAGCCTACTTTTAGCCTACTTTTAGCCTACTTTTAGCCTACTTTTAGCCTACTTTTAGCCTACTTTTAGCCTACTTTTAGCCTACTTTTAGCCTACTTTTAGTCACTTATAGCGTACTTTTAGCCTTCTTTTAGCCTATTTTTAGCCTACTTTTAGCCTATTTTTAGCCTACTTTTAGCCTACTTTTAGCCTACTTGTAGCCTACTTTTAGCCTACTTTTAGCCTACTTTTAGCCTACTTTTAGTCTACTTTTAGCCTACTTTTAGCCAGTTTTAGCCTACTTTTTGCCTACTTTTAGCCTACTTTTAGCCTACTTTTAGCCTACTTTTAGCCTACTTTTAGCCTACTTTTAGCCTACTTTTAGTCAACTTTTAACCTACTTTTAGCCTAGTCTGAAACTAGTCTAAACTTAGCCTCTTAATTTCAGCTTATAGTTGTGCACAATCTAAACCTATATAACCTCGAGTAAATCTCTTTGATAACCAGTGGAACAAATTCTTTACATATTAGGAAATGAAAATGCTATTGGAAATTTCGGGCTCGCGTACTATTTTTCACGGCGAAGAAAATCCGATATCCGCCTTGTATTTTCTAACGCACGGCGACGTCTAACAAAAGGAGCGGCTACTTATTAACGCCCCGGCACCGGTTTAAAAACTAATCTCGGATCTCCTGGTGGACACCTAGGACCTCCCGCCGAGCGCGATATTACTCCGGAGCGTAATAAAAGGCTCAGTGAGGGGTTCTCGGCGTTTTCTCTCGCTCGCTCCGCTTCGCTTCGCTTTTCTTCTCTACGGTAGTTCTTCGTTTCGCTATCATTATTTCCATATTCGATTTGTTATAAGTTTCGTTTTTGTTCGTTCTTGGAATTAACAATAAAGCGCTAAAAGTTGTCCAAAAAAATTATCAGTGGAAAAAGTATAGTGTGGGACTCTATACTCTATATGCGGTGCCACAACAAACTAATTCGATTTTAATGTCGCGCCGTTCCTTTTTCGATTTTTATGCGACAACATAGTAAATTTCAAAGAGACATCGGCAACAAAAAACGTTCGGAAATTCGTACTTAAAAATGTGTTAAACCATGGCCGGTGGCGAAAATTAAACGACCCCGAGAGAACCCGAAGATCACTCTTCTGTCCCGTATACCAAATTTATTACCTGCGCACCTAAATTTTTAAAACTCCGGGTCCGAAAATGTGTTTCGGCCGCGCCGCGTTTACACCAGCGTTTCAAAACCAGAAACGTAGTTGTCATTGATAATATTGGATGGCTACGAATACTGGACCACTCAATTTGGACAATAAATAGTGGCTCAATAGGTCATACAAGAAAGTTATGCATTCTCTGGATTACAATGGCGATTGTGGAGACAAGAATCAAAGGGCTAGGCATAAATTTAGGCAATTTTGGACATGTGTTTTGGACAATAAATAGTGGCTCAATAGGTCATACAAGAAAGTTATGCATTGGGCACTTTTAGACAATAAATAGTGGATTAACAGGTCATACAAGAAAGTTATGCATTCTCTGGATTACAATGGCGATTGTGGAGACAAGAATCAAAGGGCTAGGCATAAATTTAGTCAATTTTGGACATGTGTTTTGGACAATAAATAGTGGCTCAATAGGTCATACAAGAAAGTTATGCATTGGGCACTTTTAGACAATAAATAGTGGATTAACAGGTCATACAAGAAAGTTATACATTCTCTGGATTACAATGGTGATTTTGGGGACACCATCAATCAAAGGGCTAGGCATAAATTTAGGCAATTTTGGACATGTGTTTTGGACAATAAATAATGGATTAAGAGGTCACATAAGATTATTTACGGGATTATTGATTTTAAAACATGAATCTAGGCAAATTTTGCACTAGTTTAGGACCACAAATAGTGCATCAACAGGTCACACAAAAAAGTCATGCATTCTCTGGATAACGGTGATTTTGGAACATGAACCTAGTCTATCCAAAAATGGTATAAGAGTACATGTTTGGTCCTTTTGCATCCTAAAAATACTGATTCTGTGTTAGGCTAATTTCAATTTTATCGTGCTCAATCAAAATTACAATATTCCTGAACTAATTTAGATCTAAACCAAATTTAAAGGAAAGCCAATTCTTATCTTTTAGATTCAACATATAAATAGAATCAAACACAATAAAGGACCTAAAAATGCTATATTATCTTTAACCTAATATCTACCTACTATTTAGGTGGCTTTAGTAAATATTCACCAATATTTAAACCACTAAATAATGTGAAAAAGAAAACAAAACTACATGTAAACGTATATCTATCCATCGATGAAAACGAAGTATTTACCTGTAAGCATACGGCCCATAGGACTTTTAAAAACGCCTAAGCTTAAAGTTGACGAGGCACAAGGTACCTACTCGGATGATTCTTAAACTTTTTACGACAGACTTCGCGGAACCGAAGTCGGGGGGGCCCCGGCACATTACATACCACCGTATACCTGGGTTCCTGATGATTCGTCAAGCCGCACGTCCATATGTCAAATTGTCAATTTTACGACTATCACTTCCAGGGACGATCGCTCATTCACAATGCCGATGCGTCTCGCTCGGAGGATTTTTCGGAAACGCGTCGGGCGATAAATAAATGTCAAAAACCGACTATTGAGCCTATGTGTATACTCGTCCCACCAGAGGTGGTTGTATTGCAGTTGGTCCCGCAATTGTCGTGGGTGATTTTTGCTTTTCTTTTTCTATTTATAAATTGCGGATTTGAAATTGAAATGCAAAAACCAACGCTCACGTAGATATTACGTTTTACCTATTTGAAAGATAATATTTGGTTAGTAAAAGATTTTTGCTAAATATTAATCTAATCTTAACCTAAATTCAATATAATGACCTAACTTCAACCTAAGTTAATGTCGATAATCTTAACCTAATCACTATCTAAACTCCACCTAATCTCTACCTAATCATTACCTCATCACTACCTAGTATCTACCTAATTTCAACCTAATTTAATGTTGACAATCTTAACCTAATCTCTACCTAAACTTTATCTCATCATTACTAATATCTACTTAAATCTCTTCCTAATTTCAACCTAATCTAATGTCGATAATCTTAATCTAATTTCAACCTAATTTAATGTTGATAATCTTAACCTAATCTCTACCTAAACTTTATCTCATCATTACCTAATATCTACCTAATCTCTACCCAATCTCTACCTAATCTCTACCTAATCTCTACCTAATCTCTACCTAATTTGAACCTAATCTAATGTCGATAATCTTAACCTAATCTCTACCTAATCTCTACCTAATCTCTACTCAATCTCTACCTAATCTCTACCTAATCTCTACCTAATCTCTACCTAATCTCTACCTAATCTCTAATACCTAATTTCAACCTAATCTAATGTCGATAATCTTAACCTAATTTCAACCTAATCTAATGTCGATAATCTTAACCTTATCTCTACCGAATATCTACCTAATCTCCACCTAATCTCTACCTAATTTATATAATGTCGATAATCTTAACCTAATCTCTACCGAATATCTACCTAATCTTTACCTAATCTCTACCTAATATCTACCTAATCTTTACCTAATCTCTACCTAATCTATATAATGTCGATAATCTTAACCTAATTTCAACCTAATCTAATGTCGATAATCTTAACCTTATCTCTACCGAATATCTACCTAATCTCCACCTAATCTCTACCTAATTTATATAATGTCGATAATCTTAACCTAATCTCTACCGAATATCTACCTAATCTTTACCTAATCTCTACCTAATATCTACCTAATCTTTACCTAATCTCTACCTAATCTATATAATGTCGATAATCTTAACCTAATCTCTACCTAATCTCTACCTAATCTCTACTCAATCTCTACCTAATCTCTACCTAATCTCTAATACCTAATTTCAACCTAATCTAATGTCGATAATCTTAACCTAATTTCAACCTAATCTAATGTCGATAATCTTAACCTTATCTCTACCGAATATCTACCTAATCTCCACCTAATCTCTACCTAATTTATATAATGTCGATAATCTTAACCTAATCTCTACCGAATATCTACCTAATCTTTACCTAATCTCTACCTAATATCTACCTAATCTTTACCTAATCTCTACCTAATCTCTACCTAATCTATATAATGTCGATAATCTTAACCTAATCTCTACCTAATCTCTACCTAATCTCTACTCAATCTCTACCTAATCTCTACCTAATCTCTAATACCTAATTTCAACCTAATCTAATGTCGATAATCTTAACCTAATTTCAACCTAATCTAATGTCGATAATCTTAACCTTATCTCTACCGAATATCTACCTAATCTCCACCTAATCTCTACCTAATTTATATAATGTCGATAATCTTAACCTAATCTCTACCGAATATCTACCTAATCTTTACCTAATCTCTACCAAATATCTACCTAATCTCTACCTAATCTCTACCTAATCTCTACCTAATCTCTACCTAATCTCTACCTAATCTCTAATACCTAATTTCAACCTAATCTAATGTCGATAATCTTAACCTAATTTCAACCTAATCTAATGTCGATAATCTTAACCTTATCTCTACCGAATATCTACCTAATCTCTACATAATCTCTACCTAATCTCTACCTAATCTCTACCTAATCTCTACCTAATCTCTACCTAATCTCTACCTAATCTCTACCCAATCTCTACCTAATCTCTATCTAATCGCTACCTAATCTCTACTTAAATATCTACATAATCTCTACCTAATCTAATGTCGATAATCTTAACCTAATCTCTACCTAATCTCTATCGAATCTCTACCTAATCACTACCCAAGTTACTATTTTTTTTTATAATTTCAGTTCACATCATCAAAATTATCAAAGCAGTCAATCATTCCGGAACCCTCTCTCTTTCGCTATATACGCGACCCATCCAATTAAAACACAACCTAATTACAACTAATTATTTTCACGGATAAATTAACATTAAACCGAATGTCGGACGACGATGATAATACAAATCCGCCGAGACCGGGTCGTGCTCGTACTGCAATAATCGACTCGGTCATCATTTCCTGGTCGTAAGTCGAGCCGCGTACTCTCCCTCAATTTCCGGTATGCTCCGGACGCCCTGTCTATCTCTAGCTCGCTCGCTCGCTCACTCTCCCATCATCCGCGCCCCGAATTATCTCGCCGATAATCGCAGGAAATTATAACAACGTGCCCGGCGAATTCCTATCTACCTGTCGATGGGCACCGATAGATGGCGTTATTTCTGACGAAACAATTACGTCACATCTGTCAAAAGTGTCACTTGTCAAAAGTGTCACTTGTCAAACTGTCACTTGTCAAACTGTCACTTGTCGCTCTGTTAAAACAGTTACATTGGCCGAATAGCCCTGGAAGCTGAGGCAGAAACATTCAGAAAAATAGAAGAAAGAAGAATAAAGACGTCACTTTTAAATCGCCCTATTAAATCTGACATCTTGTTGCTTTGTCAAAACTGTCACTTGTCGCTCTGTCAAAACTGTGACTTGTCGCTCTGTCAAAACTGTGACTTGTCGCTCTGTCAAAACTGTCACTTGTCGCTTTGTCAAAACTGTGACTTGTCGCTCTGTCAAAACTGTCACTTGTCGCTTTGTCAAAACTGTGACTTGTCGCTCTGTCAAAACTGTCACTTGTCGCTCTGTCAAAACTGTCACTTGTCGCTCTGTCAAAACTGTGACTTGTCGCTCTGTCAAAACTGTCACTTGTCGCTCTGTCAAAACTGTGACTTGTCGCTCTGTCAAAACTGTCACTTGTCGCTTTGTCAAAACTGTGACTTGTCGCTCTGTCAAAACTGTGACTTGTCGCTCTGTCAAAATTGTCACTTGTCGCTCTGTCTGTGACTTGTCGCTCTGTCAAAACTGTCAGTTGTCGCCGTGTGAAAAATGGTGGAATTTCTGTTTCGTCCGGGGTCCGGTTGGGTCCGGTTGTATCGTACATCAACGAGATACGGGATCGGATTTTTCGGTATTTATGACGGGCGGGTCGCGGGGAATTAAATGAGCTGTCTTGCATTAAACTCGTTGAAATTAATTTCCAACGGCTTCCGTGGAGAAGGCCACTTGATATCCGTTTCGCCTTCAATTAGTCGCCGAGCGATAAATTTCTCGGGGAATTGTGTGCAGGTTTTATTTTTTATTTGGTTTTTTTTTCGTTTTATGCAAGCTCGAGTTACGACTAAAAATACTTACCTATTTCGGGTAATATGACGATGACGTCACGCTTAGTTATCGATGAACAAAGTATACACAATATAAATGCTTTCGCTGGATTTATTAGAAAAGGGTTGTCTATTATTGTACACTCTGTACACAGAATGGCACTACTAAAGTAAAATAAATATTAGTGTTTGGAATTTGATGATTTTTATTTTATATTAGGTCTTTGCTAACTAATTGTCAATCAAAGCTTAGGTAATTTCACCATGACATCGATCTAATCTGCTGGATAGCGAACGGACTATAATTGATCACCACGCGCTATTTTGATAAGTTCATAGATGTCAAATCTGGTTATTATAGTGGCTGGATTACCAACTATACTTCCTTCACAAATCGATAAGTGCTTTTCGTAAACGAAAAAAAATTAATTACGACATGTATACGGGGCGTTTCGATATCACGGTATAATTACCTCGGTAGCCCGAATTTGGGAATCGAAAAAAGTTTGTCAGAAGACCTGGGCTTTTCGAACGTAAAAACACATGACAAGTTAATCAAGGTAGCGCGATGATTCAGCACGACGCGGCGGTACCGAACATGCGTTTAGAATTCACATTAATGAGGTACTGCGTGTTATGCGGTGACTTGCACGAAAAAAACCTCCGAGTTTTCTCTCGTTTTTTTTTTCGTTTTTAATTATAGGGCCCAGAAGGCGTGAGAGGGATGAAATGATCAGGGTACGGTGTCGATGAAATTCCGGTTTGCGTTAGATTGATGATAAAAGTTTTTCTAGATGGAAAAATTTCTAGGTATACGACAGGTCGGATTGAGAAGTACCGCAAACAAGTGATTAATGCAGCACACAGTTTTAAATTAATAATCAACGAAAACTACCATCAAGAAGGCTTTTTAATTTCTAAAGCAATGGCCAACTAAGAGAACCTTAACATACGTGGTCTTCCAACGAAAATTTTGGTTGTTGGGGGAGCTTTTTTGACGGGCAAGCCAACTTGATATGTTCATCCCCCTAACCCCCAGCCAACCTAAACTTTAGAATTTCAAATGGAACTATTGCCTACTTCTAATGCATCATTTGAAAGCCCTTTCCTTTGCGAATATTCTGGCGTATCGGATCGTATTTGAAAATCGGTTAAGATTTGACAAAGTTTTCAAATCTTTGTTAATGGGTTAGTTAAGTTAACTTTGTTAACTTTGTCAAATATTAAGCGATTTTCAAATACGATGCGCCAGAATATGCAACATTTGCATATATTTAACGATTTGTCCAGGTCCAGTTTTTGCATATTTTTTGTATATAGATTCAATTTGATAAATTGTGATCATTTTACATACATTGCATATTTTTGTTATTTTTTTGAAAATTATTGCATAATTTTGACATTTTTTTGAAAATCGCTGCGAATTTTTGATATTTTTTTTAAAATTATTGAATATTTTTGATATAAAATTATTGCACATTTTCTTGAAAATAAATGCTAATATTTGATATTTTTTGAAAATTATTGCGTAATTTTGATATTTTTGGAACATCATTGAATATTTTTGATATTTTCTTGAAAATCAATGCAAATTTTTGATATTTTTTTTGAAAATTATTGCATTTATTTCTTATTTTTATGTATATTTTGAATCAATTTAGAAAATTTCTGAGCAATTTATAATGATCCAGATCGAATAAAAACTGTCCAGAACATTTAAAAACGCTCTAGAATCAATTAAGATTGTTCAAAACAATGCACATATGCATTGCAAAGCATTGCAATGCTTTAGAATGAAATTTGATATGTTCAGATCAATTTAAAACGCTTCTGAATGAATTAAAACTGTTCAGAACGCTTTTAAAATGCTTCAGAACGAATTAGAAATGATTCTTAACAAATTTGAACGTTTCAGAATGAATTAAAACTGTCCAGAAGTCCAGAACAATGTAGAAGAGTCCAAAACGAATTAGAACTGTTCAGAACACTTTTATAGAATACTTCAGAACGAATTAGAAATGATTCTTAACAAATTTGAACGTTTCAGAATGAATTAAAACTGTCCAGAAGTCCAGAACAATGTAGAAGAGTCCAAAACGAATTAGAACTGTTCAGAACACTTTTATAGAATACTTCAGAACGAATTAGAAATGATTCTTAACAAATTTGAACGTTTCAGAATGAATTAAAACTGTCCAGAAGTCCAGAACAATGTAGAAGAGTCCAAAACGAATTAGAACTGTTCAGAACACTTTTATAGAATACTTCAGAACGAATTAGAAATGATTCTGAACAAATTTGAACGTTTCAGAATGAATTAAAACTGTCCAGAAGTCCAGAACAATGTAGAAGAGTCCAAAACGAATTAGAACTGTTCAGAACACTTTTATAGAATACTTCAGAACGAATTAGAAATGATTCTTAACAAATTTGAACGTTTCAGAATGAATTAAAACTGTCCAGAAGTCCAGAACAATGTAGAAGAGTCCAAAACGAATTAGAACTGTTCAGAACACTTTTATAGAATACTTCAGAACGAATTAGAAATGATTCTGAACAAATTTGAACGTTTCAGAGTGAAATAAAATTGTCCAGACCTAATTTTGATATTTTCTTAAAAATCATTGCATATTTTTGTTTTTTTTTTTTAATCACTGCATATTTTTAAATAAATCGTTGCATATATATGCGTATATATTAGCAATTTTTTGCATATATATTCTGCTCTTTACTTATTATTTACTACCGATCAATTAGGTTCAAATCCGCATCAATAATGATCGGGGATATATGCGCTTGTGGAGTCGAGTTGGCCGCGAGTCGGGCATTAAAACGATTTTAAATCGATTCCCGATAAGATGAATCGATATAACATGTCAATAAAACGGATTCTGACGTGCTCTCTCTGTCGGCAACACCGAAATTGACCTCTGAACCTCTTTACTCTTGCGCTCCGTCCTTTTCTCTTCATCTGATAGATACTTCAATGATTGGACCATTAGGACACGATCTTTATCGGCGAGAAAAAAATTCCCGCAATGTATTTTATAATCACTCTATATAAAGATATCATTTTAATCCACGAATGACGTCATCGCGCTGATATAACGAACGCACTATACGCACGAGTCGCAAAATGGAGAACCACTTCGTTTATATCTTAATGTATGTATATGCACGAAATAATAGATAGTTGGCGGATCTTCGAGGGGCGCCCCCTTTTTCGAGGTCACGGCGCGTTATTCAAATTGCGCTTGTCATCCGATAATGCCCCCGTCGACGATGATTACGTTTTTCCTAGGGGGTGGTTGTTGTTATAATTTATTCATTTCGCTTAACTCGTGTTTACCGTCGCGCATCGGTCGAGTTAATAAAATCGGATTAAATGCACCGTATTATGTGTATTTTTCTTAATGATCGAGCGGTGTAAAAAGTGTCATTCTGTAATAGAAGCGCGTGACGTCACAGTTGATTTAGCTTGAGCGTGTTATATGCAATAGGTATATGAGTGCATTGCAAAGAAGGGTTACTAAATTACTTATATTTAAAGAGCGGAATATATGCAAAATGCATTTATATGTAACATTTGCATATATTTAACGATTTGTTCAGTTATTGCATATTTTGAAAAAAATGCATATTTTTGCATATATGTAGATATTTATGTACTTATACTACTTTTTGTTCATACATTCAATTTTGATCATTTTACATATATTGCTTATTTTTGATATTTTTTTGAAAATTATTGCATAATTTTGATATTATCTTGAAAATCAAGGCAAATTATTGACCATTTTTTGAAAATTATTGCATAATTTTGATATTTTTTTGAAAATCAAGGCAAATTATTGACATTTTTTTAATATTATTGCATATTTTTGTTATTTAACCTGAAAAGCAATGCAAATATTTGATATTTTTTGAAAATTTTTGCATATTTTCTTGAAAATCAATGCAAATTTTTGATATTTTCTTAAAAATTATTGCATATTTTTGATTTTTTCTTGAAAATCAATGCAAATTTTTGATATTTTCTTAAAAAATTATTGCATATTTGAAAAATCAATGCAAATATTTGATATTTTATGAAAATTGTTGCATATTTTCTCTTTTCTTCTCGTAATTTTGATATTTTTGGAACATCATTGAATATTTTTGATATTTTCTTGAAAATCAATGCTAATTTTTGAAATTTTTTTTTTAAATAATTGCATTTATTTTTTATTTATATGTATATTCTGAATCAATTTAGAAAATTTCTGAGCAATTTATAATGATTCAGATCGAATAAAAACTGTCCAGATCACTTAAAAAGGCCCTAGAATCAATTAAGATTGTTCAAATCAATTCACACTGCTTTAGAATGAATTTTGATATGTTCAGAACAATTTAAAATGCTTCTATACGAATTAGAAATGTTCAGAACACTTTTAGAATGCTTCAAAACAAATTAGAAATGATTCTGAACAAATTTGAACGTTTTAGAGTGAAATAAAATTGTCCAGAACAATTTAGAACTGTTCCGAACGAATTAGAATTCAGAACAGTTTTAGAATGCTTCTGAACGAATTAGAAATGGTTTTGAACAATTTTTGAATGTTGATTTTGAATGTTGAACAAATGAATTAAAACTGTCCAGAACAATTTAGAACTGTCTAGAACGAAATTGAACTGTTCAGAACACTTTTAGAATGCTTCAGAACAAATTAGAAATGATTCTGAACAATTGAACGTTTTAGAACAAATTTTGATATTTTTTTGAAAATCACTGCATATTTTTAAATAAATCATTGCACATAATATGCGCATATATTAGCAATTTTTTTGCATATATTCCGCTCTTTAACTTATAATATATTAGAATGAGTACATACATACAGTGTGTCCACTGATGGGCTTGCCTATAGGAGAAAAATTAGTCACTCTGTATATGTTTAATAAATCGCTTTTATAAATACATGCACAAACAATACAAAAATCTAACGTATTGTACACGTAAAACAATTTCAATATATCTCTAAGGATTATCATTAAAGCTCGAAGGCCGGGTGGTAGGCCCATTAAAATAATTCACATGAAAAACTACAAACGGTAGGATAATTTGACAGATGAATGCTGTGTCGGTAGCAAATCACAATTAGAGGAGCGGGCGTGGATATATCGAATTTTCGACGTGCATATAAATAAAAACAAACGAGCCTCGCGCGCGTCTTCTTCGCGTTTTAGACGCGACAATACAATGATCCAGTAGGCGACGTCGCACAAAAGACAAATTCCATAAGGAAAAGTGATTTAGCAAAAGCGTCGTGACGTCACGAGAACGATTATATTGAACGAACTATATGCACTTTTTCACAAATGAAGTTAAATGTTTCAATAAGAAGATTTTAAGTGCTATCTTCCGATAGCGAACGGAGTATAAATGAAGAATTAATTTAAATTACACTGATAATGTCCTCAGAAATTCAAATATTGAATGAGCTATACTTATAATAGATATAATTCGTTCAAATATAAGCAAGCGTGACGTCATGATCGAATTAACGTAAACAAAGAAAATAAGATTTACACCCTGTATAGATTATTATTGGTAGGTTATTTGCATTCTACGTGTATAGCAAATGAAGTGAACGAATTAATTCCTGTCGGCGGCAGAAACGAAAATGATGATATATAAATCCATCTCCATCTCCTTTTGGGTTTAGGCGAACGTTGGCGGTATGTAGAGGCTCGACTATGGGCATTTCGTGATTTGTAACTGTCAAGATGGAGGTCGCGCACCGATCGCTAATGATCGAACGCATCGGTCATCATCATCACACTTACTAATCATTTCTACTTAACTTCACATCGGCGGCATCGCCGAGGCGGCGACCGCTGCATTTTTTACTTCTTTTTTTTTCTTTTGTGGTTTCTTCCTATCTCTCTCCACGTCCCTCTATCTAGCTCTTTTGCTACGCACAGGATTAAGTTCTTCTTCACAGGATGGGCTTCCTTGATTTTTGGATTTTGCATCGGTATGCGCCGCGTCGGCTTTTCATGTAGTGCACCTCTATAATATTTTATTGTTTGTTTTATATAAAGTCTCTCTTTCAACTTTTCAACTGTATATTGAGTAAGCTTTGTTTTGTTTCCTCAAGCCTCATTCATATAAACATTTGTCGTGCTAAACAAGCCTGTAATTTGCACTTTTATGCAATAATAAGGTAATTATCTACAGTTGGTGCAACACAAAAATGAACGTACGTCACTAATGTGACGACATTTGCCAAGCATTGTGTCAAACTTTTAAAAATAAATATATAAAACAGATTAAGTTTAATACCTGCTGAATTTAATTTATTATTAACAAGGGACGATAGAAAATGTTTAAAAGCGGAATTAAATCATCTAAGAAAAATTAATATTATAAAAATTCAACGTATTTATATAAAATAAATAATTTTTTCTTATAGAATGTTGATAGGGACTGACTGTCAAGTCGCATAGTTGCCGTTGTCATCCGATCAGTACTTTTAATTTTTCATTTCTTCTTCTTTTTCTTCTTTCTAATTTATTAAGCCTCCACTACTAATGGCTATTCGGCCGAATGATGAAGAAATAAGAATTTCTTGTATAGTTATCTTTTTCACATGTTAGAAATGACACAATTTCAGCACTAAATATTTCATATTTTACGAAAGTTTTCTCTAAAATTTCACGATGTTCACTTATAAACGACAATTATACACAAAATTTTTCACTCGACCTATTAAATGTATTTCAGATGATAAAGGAATTTGATGATAATTGTACTGAGCACCTGAACACATCTGTATTTTAGGAACGTGAAACAGGAACCCCTAATTTTCAATTTGCTTTTGTCATTTTACCATTTGACAATTTTAGAAAATTCCTAGATTTTGTAAACTTTATAAAAGTTCGGCAACACTGTCTATTTGTGACGTAGTAAATTTATGGTGACGTGCGTTCATTTTTGTGTTGCACCAACTGTACCTTGTTTTGTTTCCACATTTCTCTATACTACTTCCGTTTTTTAATATAGTAAATAGACATACCAAAGTTCAAAAACCAATTAATTTGTGTTGATGTTTTAAGTTATCCCCCAGACTAATATGTTGGGAAATAATTATTACTGATTGATGTAAATGTTGAGAATTCGTTTGACATTTAGGTGTAATTAGGTTGGATGAACCGAACCCTTTATTGCTGCACATATTGTTGCATATCTCTCAATTAATACACATTTCTTGAAATCGTTCAAAAGTACTTTATTCAAGGATATTCAAGACATTGTATGTAGCATATACAATACTAAATATAGATGAGGCTCAGAGTGCTATCCCTCATTGTGAAATCGAATTTTATGCATATACAGCACGTGCTTACTAAGAAGCGACAACTTGCATACTTTAAATAAACAATTCAAGGAACAATAAATGAGAAAAAAAGGCCTTTGTTAAGGATATTCTCCCATTAAACGCGCGCCATGCAGTCTATAGGTAGGTATATGACCCAACCAAAAAATAATACAAGAGTGTACCAACCAAACCATAGGCGGGGTTTACTAATGGGCTCAAATATCTAATCGAAATCTACAATTAAATTCAATTTCTGACCATATTTACAGTTTTTTGATGCCAAAAACCATTCAAAATTTATAAAAAAATCTTCATCGTCTTCTAATAATACGTTCATTTTGAATAATGTATTGTAGGTATATCAGGAATTTTATCTCTAAGGATTGGTTTAACAACTCAATGTCAAATGTTAAAACCTTCTTGAACCGCCTTGGAAAGCTCTTGTAGGTCCGTTCAAGCAAACTTCTCTCTGAACCACAGATCAATAGTGACTGACGTAATTAACAAACACAAATTTGAATTTAATCTGGGTTCAACGCAAAACCACAATTGAATTATCTATCTACAGTTGGTGCAACACAAAAATGAACGCACGTCACCATAAATTTACTACGTCACAAAGAGACAGTGTTGCCGATCTTTTATAAAGTTTACAAAATCTGAGAATTTTCTAAAATTGTCAAATGGCAAAATGACAAAAACAAATTGAAAATTAGGGGTTCCTGTTTCACGTTCCTAAACTACCGATGTGTTCAGGTGCTCACTACAATTATCATCAAATTCCTTTATCATCTAAAATATATTTAATAGGTAGAGTTAAAAATTTTGTGTATAATTGTCGTTTATGAGTGTACATCTTGAAATTTCAAAGAAAACTTTCGTATAATATGAAATATTTAGTGCTGAAATTGTGTCATTTCTAACATGTGAAAAGATAACTACGCAAGAAGTTCTTATTTCTTCATCATTAGGCCGAATAGCCATTAGTAGTGGAGGCTAATAAACTAGAAAGAAGAAGAAGAAGAAGACATGAAAAATTAAAAGTACTGATCGAATGACAACGGCAACTATGCGACTTGACAGTCAGTGCCTATCAACATTCTATAAGAAAAAATTATTTATTTTATATAAATACGTTTAATTTTTATAACATTAATTTTTCTTAGATGATTTAATTCCGCTTTTAAACATTTTCTATCATCCCTTGTTAATATTAAATTAAATTCAACAGGTATTAAACTTAATCTGTTTTATGTATTTATTTTTAAATGTTGGACACAATGTTTGGCAGATATGACGACATCAGTGACGTGTATTCATCTTTGTGTTGCACCAACTGTATATCAGAAATTCAACCTCATTTTTTTGGTTCAACAACTCAACGTCAAATGTTGAAACCTTCTTGAACCGCATTCGAAAGCTCTTGAAGGACCGTTCAAGTAAAGTTCTCTCTGAACCACAGATCAATAGCGACTGACGTAATTACCATACACAAATTTGCAATAAAACTCGGTTCAACGAAGAACCACAGTTGAATTATGCATCTATACAACCGGATAAAAAAATAAAACAAAAAATGCAAAAATCTACTAATCTTTACCAGCACATTTTATAGTAGGTATACCTTATATAGGTAGGTAAGTATAAGAACCCCTTTTTACACATGTAATACATTTTTCTTATCGAAACATTAGCATATATAGGCGTCTTTAAGGAACGTTGTTATTAAGCAATCGTTTACTTGTGTCACCACCTTTCGCCTAATCACCCTTCCACCAATTTCGGGGGTGCTGCGATAGCATCTCGGTCACGCACCTAGTGAATTAGCGATGTGGCAACATGTGTTTTCACACGTGGGGTACTTCGTGACTTATCGTCGAATTCTAATCTCTCGTCGATGCCTATCCAGTCGCTCGACTTTACACGAAAATGACATAATTGTTAACGCCATGGAAATTCTCCATTCGCCGGGCTTTTCGCGCAAACGGGCCTTTTCCAGCCTTTTCCAGATTCGTATCGAATGCGGCAAGGTTTAATGTGTGGGTTTTCGAAATTGGTGCACTACACGAGATGCCGATGCGGCGCATTCCGAAACAATTCTAGTCCAAACAATTCAAAATAAAGGAAACATCAAAAGTGATATCAAAGTAGAATCAACACTGGCCAATGTTCAAATATACCTAAAACAAAAATTTTGGCATGTGACATTATATTTCAAGTGAAAAAAGGGAGTTCAACGTGACCTGAACGGCGTTCATCCAAATTAATGAAGATCTTGCGCTCTGCAACAAAAACCAAAATGAACTCGGTTCAAATTTGGCTCACAATTTAGTTGAACTAAGGCTCATCTGTGATGTCTACAACCGGACCTTAGAGTAGTGCTTAATGTCATTAATAATAAGAGGCCCATCTATAAGAAAAGTCATCTAATTAAAAACGAATCTTCTAAGTTTCATAGTAATTTCGAAGATAAAAAGGAATAAGTACTTCAAGTACTAACTGTTTTAAAGATTTCTTTCACAACTTTTACGAACATTAATATACGTAAAAAATTATATGCATTATTCTTATCATCAATTCATTCCATTAACTCATATTATTAATTCAATATTCAAACTTCTTTAACGGAGAAGACCACGACTTTTTTTTTAATTTTTTTTTTCAAAACCGTGTGTTCTAAGAAGGTGCGTAATGAAATTTTAATTTTTTTCTGTGGCCAAATAAGACCGCAATTAATTTTTAAAGTTTGAAAAACGTCACACAATCGTCATACACTCTGCTCCAATCAAAGCGAGAGTTTCAAAGAGAAGTCACATTTAGCAAGTTTGCCACGTTTCCTATTACTCTTCTTTACTCCGCAAAATGTGCGTTTTTTGTATATTTATTGCAATAAACATTTTCTGATTTATCCATTTCTTCCATTACCTAATGGATAATTCGATATATTAATATAGAAATAACACCTTCACCTGTATGAATTGTAACCGATTTTGGTGTTAAAAACAAAAATATTGGGCCTGAAAAATTTATTTGACAACATTCTTGTCAACTTCAATATTATCAGTAAAGTGTTTTGTGCCGAACTGCAATTCGTGTAATTTGTTTTGTGCAATTTTCAGTAAAATCTGACAAATGACAGTTTCATTTTTGTTCGTTTGTGTATTCTTTGTTCCTGTGTTCGAAAATTCATACTATTTACTATACAACAAGACGTGAGTGGTTTATGATTGGTTGATAAGGTATGAGTCAAAACCCGAAATTTTTAAATTTCAAAGGGCTATAACTTTTTAATTATAACACATTTTGAGCAACTGAAAACGGTTTTGAGCTCTAATAAATCATTTCTAATCGTATCTTTTGCCGAAATCTGCTTATCTCACATTGTGGTCTTCTCCATTACCACTGATGGTAAACTTATCTATTATTGAGCAAATTTGAGTAAAATCTAGTAGATAACCATATTATAGAAGATCTCTAATATATAGAACTAGAAGAGGGCCACGGGTACAGGTAAACGTCAGATATATATTCGCAAAAGGTTTCTTTTCTATACCTTATGCATCTCTTCTGATGCGCTTCAAAAGAGAGGAATCGTTTCTCAGAAAAATCCATTCGAATTTTTCTCGGATATTCGCTAGACTCTTAGACGCGGCGCGACTTTACCTTTTTAAAAGTCCTTTTGGCCATAAGTAATTCGCATAAACAGGTGTGCTGTGCGCACGGGATATGAAATACCGAACTTCTTCTTCTCCTAATGTACTCGCGCGCATTTTTCTACGCAGTAGCGCACGCATTAAATTTTTTCATTCCAAATTATTTATCACAAATTAATACAAAATAATATCTACCGCTGAATAATTGATCACAAAATAATACAATAAAGAGAATTCAATTTGAAATTTAATCTAGTGGTGATGACACAAATGCTAACATTGAATGAACTATATATAAGTATACAGGGTGTCTCACGTATAAGAGTTAAAACTATCTGTAAGTATATTGGAAATTAATTACCCGATTTTGATAAAATTTAGTATGCATATATTAGTCAATAAGATGAGTCTTTTAAAAATATTTTGACAGTTATAGCACTTTCAGTTGACCCTGAAGTTGACAGCAACGTTCTTATTTTAATAGAACACCCTATATATTTTTGCTTTTTTAGATTCTAATCGATGAGCTGATTACAAAAAGGGGTCATACTTGGTATTTTGGTCTCTCTATAGGTAACTATAACTTTATTTTGCATAAACTATAATTATGCATATAGTTTAATCAATTATTTATGGGCGTGATGTCATAACTTTAAAAGATTATTTTATTTCTATTTTTTATATAGTATAAAAAAACATCCCTAATAATTTATCTCGTTGAATCGTTATTTCCCCATTACGTAGGATATATAGAGGAAAGATAGGAAAAGCGCCACAATACGTATTTACCTAATTACGGGCGATTAGGAGAAAAGCGAACACGCGACCCCGGACGGCATTTCCATCGATTTTCAGATTCCTATCTGAAAAAACGAAATTTTTACATAAACCCTAACACGATTTTGATGAGTTTCGGTGATTTTTATTTCCTCTTATCGTCCGAAACGATCGAACACACAGAAAATAAAAAGCCATCACCGATTCGATTCGGTTATCTCGTAACGGTTAATTGTTCCAAATATATACCCAGGTAAATTTATAACGCTATATAGCGCAATTTCCATTTTATTCAGTAATCTATATATGAGAGAATAATCGAAATATTTTTTTAACAAGAATTGACAGAAAGAACTGTCACTGTCATTACCATCCACAGCCTACTATTATAGGTACCTACATGATTTTTTTTACAATTTACAATTTTAATCAATGCAATTAAAAGTTCAAAGTTCATGTCGTGTACGTTTCGTTTATTCTGCTTCGTACAAAAAATAACACGGTAACTTTTTTAAGAAACGTATAGTGTGAAACCGTTTATTTTATTTTATTCCGAAAAAATGACAATGGAATATTTTCCCATACGAACCCTTAAATTAACCTCCATTTCTTAAAATTCCGGTATACGTTCTCACGCAATCTTTCCGTATACTTACGGGAATAGACGCGATAACTTTTGCACGCATTCAATAAATTTAATCTTCAAATTAAAACAATATTGCCTTGTTAATTTATTATTATTATTAAAGAGCGGATTATATGCAAAATGCAGATATATGCAACATTTGCATATGCATACTTATTGTATGTAGATATTTATGTACTCACTACTTTTTGTTTATACATTTTGATAAATTTTGATCATTTTACATACAATTTGAAAAGATAAAATTTACTTAAAATTTAATTTAATATTAGAAAAGAATTTACAATATCTCTTTTCCATAGTTCAGGTCATTTTGCATAATTTTGATTTTTCTTTGAAAATTATATAGCATTTATTTTTTATTTATATGTATATTCTGAATCAATTTAGGAAATATCTGAGCAATGATCCAGAATGATCCAGATCGAATAAAAACTGCCCAGAACATTTAAAAACGCAGAACTAGAATCAATTAAGATTGTTCAAAATAATTCACAATGCTTTAGAATGATTTTGATATGTTCAGAACAATTTAAAACGCTTCTGAACGAATTAGAACTGATACTGACAATTTTGAACGATTCAAAATGGATTAAAACTGTCTAGAACAATTTAGAACTGTCCAGAACGAATTAGAACTGTTCAGAATACATTTAGAACGCTTCAGAACGAATTAGAATTGATACTGAACAATTTTGAACGTTTCAGAATGTATTAAAACTGTCCAGAACAATTTAGAACTGTCCAGAACGAATTAGAACTGTTCAGAACACTTTTAGAACGCTTCAGAATTGTAATTTGATACTGAACAATTTTGAACGTTTCAGGATGAATTAAAACTGTCTAAAAGAACTAATTTTGATATTTTTTTGAAAACCACTGCATATTTTTAAATAAATCGTTGCATATAATATGCGCATATACCTATAGTAGCCATTTTTTGCATATATTCCGCTCTTTAATTATTATTTATGTATCTAATTATGCATATTTTTTGCTTATTAAGCTTCTATATAGGGAAATTTTTGGATGGCCTCTTATGCGTATATCTTTCAGCTATAGTAGTAAATATACTTTATTTAAAAATTGAGAGCAATCGATTGGAAAAACATCGACTTATTTCGATACAAAAATATTTCCAATGTAAGCAAACCGTTCGATTGTTTGAATTTCAAATTTTCGATGTCAAAAAAATGAATAATGCAAACGGTAAATGATCTTGAACGACGCGTTCTAGTGCTCTTGTGGCTGTTATGCACAAACAGTCGCGGCCAGATGGTCGATAAGATAAACCGCTAAGGTTAAGGATGCTGTCCAACATTCAATACGATTTGTATTTAAAATTATTAAAAATAAAACAGACCAACTTGTACGAGCGCACAATTTTTTTCGAAATAATTAATAAATAAACCGCGTATTGTTCACGCTATATAATATCCGCCCCCCGTACAAATGGGGGTGAAACTGATTTCTTTCCCACAGGATGTTTGTACTTAAAAATTACCGATTTATTAGGCGACCACAAAACGCCAAAATACCCTCACATGTACACATACCTACCGCGTTAGATATACCGTGCAACCGCCAAATTATAGACTCGACTTTTCGGGGAAAATAATTATACACACTCGTACAACAATATTCGTGTAAAACAATCCGCACCGAAAATTTTCACACAGATTACAAAAATTTTTCAGGATTTAATAGAGGCGGAAGCGATTCCGTTCCTTTGGAACTGTTCCAAAATATTAATCAAATACAATAAAGCGAATTCAATTTAATGTGGTGACGTCACAAGTTCTAATAACATTGAATGAACTATATGTAATACAATAAAATATGTTCAAATTGATGTAGCGGTAAAATATTTCATATTTCATGGCATATTTCATGGCCATTTAATTCCAGGTATAAGTACATTATATGTATGTAGATTCGGTTGGTTATTATTTATTTCGGTAGTGTCCACCTCGAGTGGCTCGAACAGGTGTAGAAGGGGGTTAGTACGCGGGGTTTCCCACGGTAAAATCACGGACGACGTGGCTCTCTGCGGCAACCCTCCGGAGTAGCAGGGGGAAACTTCCCTTTAGTGGAGACAAGGGCAGTAATTACCATATGCCATGTACGAAAATCGCGGTCGCTGAGAGAGCGTACCGAGCGAGAAATCCGCATGTTGATGTCGAAAGGAAAAAAAAAGAATCGTAATGATTTTTGGTAATTACTGTTATTATTTCTAACGATTCTTTAAAGGGAGGATTTGGTTATTAGAGGTTCGTTAAATTTACTGGTGTACTGTGTTTATGCTTCTATGTAATCATGCACACAGACGTAGAAAAAATAACGTATGTAACCCCAATTATCGAACTGTGTGAACGTAGCACCCCCACTATCAAATAATTTGTGTTAGTGCTCAATATTTAAGTATTTGAACAAACTTAAAAAAATAATATATCGGAATTTGGTGGTTTTTTAGTTAGGTAATTTCGAATGCAATAAGCTGAATTTAATTTATAGTATTTATCTTAAAGATATTTGATAAAAACGCATTAGAGATATTAGAAAAACTGATGATGAAAACTCGAGTTTGATCTCTAATTTTTCTTTGATTTTAGTGCTTCTATAAAATAGCCTTCTAAAAAGTCGGATTTTAGTGCTCAATTCTTAGCTCAAAAAAATACGTATTTACCATTTTTTATAGTTTGAGTCTCTAATGATTGATCACTAAAATCCGACATAGGCTATTTTAGAGTCACTAAAATCAATGTAAAATTAGAGACTAAAATCATTTCTCTATCTTCATTTTTAATGACAAATTTACTCTTGAGGATTGGATTAAATAAAATTGGAAAAACATATTTTTTGGGGCTAATGATTGAGCACTAAAATCCGACAAGGGCTATTTTAGAAGCACTAAAATCAATGTAAAATTAGAGACTAAAATCATTTCTCTATCTTCATTTTTAATGACAAATTTACTCTTGAGGATTGGATTAAATAAAATTGGAAAAACATATTTTTTGGGACTTATGATTGAGCACTAAAATCCGACAAGGGCTATTTTAGAAGCACTAAAATCAATGTAAAATTAGAGACTAAAATCATTTCTCTATCTTCATTTTTAATGACAAATTTACTCTTGAGGATTGGATTAAATAAAATTGGAAAAACATATTTTTTGGGACTTATGATTGAGCACTAAAATCCGACAAGGGCTATTTTAGAAGCACTAAAATCAATGTAAAATTAGAGACTAAAATCATTTCTCTATCTTCATTTTTAATGACAAATTTACTCTTGAGGATTGGATTAAATAAAATTGGAAAAACATATTTTTTGGGACTTATGATTGAGAACTAAAATCCGACAAGGGCTATTTCAGAAGCACTATAATCAATGTAAAATTAGAGATTAAAATCATTTCTCTATCTTCATTTTTAAAGATACTTTACTCTTGAGATTCGAACAATGTAAAATTGAAAAAACATATTTTTTGGGGCTAATGATTGAGCACTAAAATCCGACAAGGGCTATTTTAGAAGCACTAAAATCAATGTAAAATTATAGACTAAAATCATTTCTCAATCTTCATTTTTAATGACAATTTACTCTTGAGGATTGGACTATATTAAATTGGAAAAAAACATATTTTTTGGGGCTAATGATTGAGCACTAAAATCCGACATAGGCTATTTTAGAAGCACTAAAATCAATGTAAAATTAGAGACTAAAATTATTTCTCTATCTTCATTTTTAATAACAATTTTCTCTTGAGGATTGGACTATATAAAATTGAAGAAAAAAACATATTTTTTGAGGCTTATGATTGAGCACTAAAATCCGACATAGGCTATTTTAGAAGCACTAAAATCAATGTAAAATTAGAGACTAAAATCATTTCTCTATCTTCATTTTTAATAACAATTTTCTCTTGAGGATTGGACTAATACAAAATTAAAAAAACATATTTTTTGGGGCTAATGATTGAGCACTAAATTCCGACATAGGCTATTTTAGAAGCTCTAAAGTCAATGTAAAATTAGAGACCAAAATCATTTCACTTTCTCTATATTTTAATGTATTTTTTCTATATTCCTCAGTTTTTCTAATATCTCTAATAAGTTTTTATCAAATATCTTTAACAAAAATACCTTAAATTAAAATCTAGTTAGAAAGCACTAAAAAAGAACAAAATTTCGATATGTTTTTTAATTTTGTTGAAATATTTAACTGTATAGGGGGTGCTAGTTTTTTATAAACTTAGCACCGCCACTTTCAATCGCAATTTTCTGCTTAACCAATTGAGCACTAAAATTAGTAATATGGGCACTAAATTAGCACTAAAAGAGCACTAAATTATGATGTATGAATTTTTAATTTTTTTGATGGTGGTGGTGCTAACGGTTCGACCCTTAGTATAAGTAAAGTATCATTAAAAGTTGAGCTTTTAAATGCTCAACTTATTTGAATCTCCCTGAATGAAAAAATAATTAGAGACCAAAAATCCTGCTAAGTTCACACAGGTCGATTATATCGAATCTTCTACTAGCCAACTCGTAGTTACTCATTCGTCGAGTCGCCGCGTCGTAAAAACGAGAGATTTATTTATTATTTTTTCATGAATCCCCGACCGGACGGTGTGCGTACGAAAAGGTGACTTCCATTTGTCTCGGTAATCTCCCGTGTTCGGTAAAAAACATTTTTCACGACGCCGCGTAGTTAATGCTCGGACACGCAAAGCGCGCTAATGTACGCGCGTCGTAGCGCGCTGATGAGCGCAGCGGCGCCCCAAAAATTACACGGGGCAAAAAAATAATTTTAATCGTATTTAAAACAAGAGCCTTTTAAACTACATTTTTCAATAATTCATCACAATAGTTCGGGGCATCGTTAATGAAAAATTAATCTCGTTGGAGCGTTCGATTTCTAAAAATAATTTCCACCCTTTGTACCGTATATCGTTGGGTATGAACTGTTTACAAACCACCCATGGTTTTGCACACAAATCATTTATCCTTCGAATATGTAGGAAAAAAATAACCGAAGGGCGCACACGCACCCTGCGATTTTCGACCCATCGGCATCAGCGGTGGGACGGGACACAGAAGACAACAAAAAAATTATTATTGATGCATAAAATGCTATAAATATGTACATAAATGGGGGTGTATTGGGGATAAATAAATAATTTACTCTATATATAGGAAGGATTCAAGATTGGTCCTTATTAATCAGGAAAGAGCGGAATATATGCAACATTTGCATATATTTAACGATTTGTCCAGTTTTTGCATATTTTGAAAAAAAATGCAGATTTTAGCATATAGGTATGTAGATATTACTACTTTTTGTTTATACATTCAATTTGATCAATTTTGATCATTTTACATACATTGCATATTTTTGATATTTTTATTAATTTTTGACATTTTTTGAAAGTTATTGCATATTATTGATATTAACTTGAAAAGCAATGCAAATTTTTGATGTTTTTTAAAAAATTATTGCATATTTTTTTGAAAAGCAGGGCAAATTTTTAATTTTTACTTATTTTTTATTTATAGGTACATATGTACATTTTGAATCAATTTAAAAAAGTTCTGAGAAATTTATAATGATCCAGATCGAATGAAAACTGTCCAGAACATTTAAAAACGCCCTAGAATCAATTAAGATTGTTCAAAACAATTCACAATGCTTTTGAATGAATTTTGATATGTTCAGAACAATTTAAAACGCTTCTGAATGAATTAGAACTGTTCAGGACACTTTTAGATTGTTTCAGAAGGAATTAGAAATGATTCTGAACAACTTTGAACGTTTCAGAGTGAATTAAAACTGTCCAGAACAATGTAGAACTCTCCAGAATGAATTAGAACTGTTCAGAACACTTTTAGAATGCTTCAGAACGAATAAGAAATGATTCTGAACAATTTTGAACGTTTCAGAATGAATTAAAACTGTCCATAACTATTTAGAACTGTCCATAACGAATTAGAACTGTTCAGGACACTTTTAGAATGCTACAGAAGGAATTTGAAATGATTCTGAACAATTTTGAACGTCTCAGAGTGAATTAAAACTGTCCAGAACAATGTAGAAGTGTCCAGAACGAATTAGAACTGTTCAGGACACTTTTAGAATGCTACAGAAGGAATTTGAAATGATTCTGAACAATTTTGAACGTTTCAGAGTGAATTAAAACTGTCCAGAACAATGTAGAAGTGTCCAGAACGAATTAGAACTGTTCAGGACACTTTTAGAATGCTACAGAAGGAATTTGAAACGATTCTGAACAATTTTGAACGTTCCAGAGTGAATTAAAACTGTCCAGGACCATTTGGAACTGTCCCGAACGAATTAGAACTGTTTAGAACACATTTAGAATGCTTTAGAACGAATTAGGAATGATTCTGAACAATTTTGAGCGTTTCACTCAATTTCAGAGTGAACTGTCCAGAACTAATTTTAATATTTTTTTGAAAATCACTACATATCTTAAATAAATCGTTTCATATGAAACACTACATATTATTATATACAATTATTATATTCATTATTTTAATATGAATAATATCAATTTGACCCTCTTCAATTAAATTATCTATTTTTTATATTTTTTAATTAACAACAACAAAACCTCTTTAGTAGCATTAGTTAAGTATTTCCTAAATGCTTTAGACAAACCCAGTGAGTTGTCCTAATTTTAGGTATCTCCTATCACCTTCAAGTATTAATTAGAGCATGGTGAAAAGCATATTGTACTTAGGTCTTCCTAAATCCGGTTCAAGTATTACCCAAGTTTAAGAAATGGGGCATTAGTATTCTCACACTACAATAAATACTCTAACATATCATATTTATATAATGCATTATAATAGCACATTTAGTGCATTATTACGCTGTACTTAGTGCATCATAATAGTGCATAATATTAGTAGAATTAATTAATATTTTATATAGATGTGTACCTAAGAGTAGAGATGAATAGTAGAGGTGCGCCACTGATCGTAACGTGTTTAGTAAAATAAAAAGCGATTATTCGTATAGGTCTCTCTCGTACGCGGCGTGTGATTTATGAATTAGGGCTCCGGTGTGCGTCCCTAAGGACCTTCTTTCCTACCTTGATTTTCGGTCCGGCGACAGCGGAAAGAGAGCGAACCCGCCTCGACGCCGCGGGGCCGGGGCGATCTCGGCCGGGGGGGCGGCGAGCGGGGCGCGCGGCATACATAGATGATTTTTCGGTGAGTTGCAGCTGGTGCGATGCGAGTGCGGAACGCCGATATTCCTCTCCGCTGTCGGCCCAGGTGCGACTTTTCGTTTCCCTTTCGCCCGGCCCCGCTGCCGCCTCGCCCCCCGCGCGCACCTTCGGCGCGGGGACAATGAATGGGGGCTCTCTCTGCGACGTGCTTCGCTTATGTGATGCGTTTCCAACGCTCGTATGCTTATATAAACTCCCGTTTAATCAAACTTTACAACGCTATTATGTGCTCCTTTAAAAATAGCATATAGTCCAATATAGTGGGTTATTTAAGATTTGGAATTTTAATCTGATATAAAAAACAAACTAATGATTATTTTATAGAATAGTTTTGAGTTTATTAGTAAGATTGAACCTTTCCATTTAGGAATTGAAGATAACATCATTAAAATGTCAATACCACATTTGATCAGCCCAATTTTTCAGTAGGTATATTTTCTACTGCTTGGGCCTCTATTAGACTTCGACAATTGTAAAGCTTGCAATGGCAGTCATTTTAATTATGTTTTCTGCAATTCCTAAATGGAAAGGTTCAATCTTTCTAATAAACTCATATGCTAATAACTAAATATGCAAAAAAATTGCTAATATATGCGCATAAACATATAGGTATGCAAAGATTTATTCAAAATTGCGCAGTGATTTTTAAGAAAATATTAAAATTAGTTCTGGACTTAGTTCACTCTGAAACGTTCAAATTTGTTATGTAGAATCATTTCTAATTCGTTTTGAAGCATTCTAAAAGTGTTCTGAACAGTTCTTATTCGTTCCTGGTCAGTTCTACATTGTTCTGGACAGTTTTAATTCACTCTGAAATGTTCAAATTTGTTCAGAATCATTTCTAATTCCTTCTGAAGCATTCTAAAAGTGTTCTGAACAGTTGTAATTCGCTCAGAAGCGTTTTAAATTGTTCTGAACATTTCAAAATTCATTCTAAAGCATTGTGAATTGTTTTGAACAAACTTAATTGATTCTAGGGCATTTTTAAATGTTCTGGACAATTTTTATTCGATCTGGATCGTTATAAATTGGTCAGAAATTATAAAAATTGATTCAGAATATAAATATAAATAAAAATAAATGCGATAATTTTCAAAAAAATATCAAAAATTTGCATTGATTTTCAAGAAAATATCAAAAATATGCAATAATTTTCAAAAAATGACAAAAATTTGCATTGATTTTCAAGAAAATTTCAAAAATATTCAATGACTTTCAAAAAATGCCAAAATTATGGAATAATTTTCAAAAAATATCAAAAATTAGCATTGATTTTCAAGAAAATATCAAAAATATTCAATGATTTTCAAAAAATGTCAAAAATTTGGATTGATTTTCAAGAAAATATCAAAAATATTCAATGATTTTCAAAAAATGTCAAAAATTTTGATTGATTTTCAAGAAAACATCAAAAATATTCAATGATTTTCAAAAAATGTCAAAATTATGGAATAATTTTCAAAAAATATCAAAAATTTGCATTGATTTTCAAGAAAATATCAAAAATATGCAATAATTTTCAAAAAATGACAAAAATTTGCATTGATTTTCAAGAAAATTTCAAAAATATTCAATGATTTTCAAAAAATGTCAAAATTATGGAATAATTTTCAAAAAATATCAAAAATTAGCATTGATTTTCAAAAAAATATGCAATAATTTTCAAAAAATATCAAATATTTGCATTGATTTTCAAGTAAATATCAAAAATATGCAATAATTTTCAAAAAATGACAAAAATTTGCATTGATTTTCAAGAAAATTTCAAAAATATTCAATGATTTTCAAAAAATGTCAAAATTATGGAATAATTTTCAAAAAATATCAAAAATTAGCATTGATTTTCAAAAAAATATGCAATAATTTTCAAAAAATATCAAATATTTGCATTGATTTTCAAGTAAATATCAAAAATATGCAATAATTTTCAAAAAATGTCAAAAATTTGCATTGATTTTCAAGAAAATATCAAAAATATGCAATGTATGTAAAATGTATGCAAATATATTCCGCTTTTTACTCATAATTTTGAAAAAATATTCATTAGTTTGCTTTTTATAGATTAAAATTTCAAATCTTAAATGTCCCAAATCTGGCATAAAGGACATCTTATCCTGACCCTTTGTGGACTTAAATTGTTCAACAGCATCAGCTAAATTCATCTCATTATATGCTCCACAAGACCCTACCATTTGGTACAACATAAAATTAATATTCATAACACTAGATCAATTTATATCCACAAAAAAGGAACTAAATGCATTCGAGCCGTTCAATCGCCGCTAGGTCAAGTACGGACAATAAAAATCGCCCGTGCACGGACGGGAAAGTCCCCGTGGAAAGGCGAAAAGGGCCGAGAGCGAGAGGGGTTTCCCTGCCGAGCATACATCACTGTAACTTTTTGCAAAGAACGCGCGTTTCACTTTGTTGATAAATAACTCCGTCGGCGGGCGAAAGGGGCTCGGGGGACGGCGGGCCGGGGGGCGGCGAAGCGGGTCCGAGAGGTGCGCCTATAGAAAACGGCGGGAGCGAAAGAGAAAGCCGGCCGAGCCGTTTCACTCTACACGGTGATTTACAGTGGAAGACCGCGCGAAAAAAAGACAGAGACGGACCTGGAAAACGATCATTTTAAAACTCACATATCCATAAATTCATCTAAATGTAGCAAAATTTTGTTGCAGCTTCCAATTGTAATACAGTTATGACGTCATACTTAATTGCTCTTAAACATACTATAGCTTAATAATTAAAGAGGGGAATATATGCAAAATGCATATAAAATATATATGTAACATTTGCATATAATTAACGGATTGTCCAGTTATTGCATATTTTGTATTTTGCATATGTAGATATTTAAGTACTTACTACATACTTTTGGTTTATACATTCAATCTGAATAATTTTGATCATTACATACACTGCATTTTTTTTGAAAATTATAGCATAATTTTGATATTTTTTGAAAATCATTGAATATTTTTGATATTTTCTTGAAAATCAATGCAAATTTTTGACATTTTTTGAAAATTATTGCATATTTTTGATAATTCCTTGATAATCAATGCGAATTTTTGATATTTTTTTGAAAATTTTATTGCATAATTTTGATATTTTTTTGAAAATCAATTTAAATTTTTGATATTTTTTGAAAACTATTGCTTAGTTTTGGTATTTTTTGAAAATCATTGAACATTTTTGATATTTTCTTGAAAATCAGAGCAAATTTTTGACATTTTTTGAAAATTATTGCATATTTTTGATAATTCCTTGATAATCAATGCGAATTTTTGTAATTTTTTTTGAAAATTTTATTGCATAATTTTGATATTTTTTTTGAAAATAATTGCTAAATTTTGGTATTTTTTGAAAAGAAATGCACATTTTTGTTATTTTTTGAAAATTATTGCATATCTTAAATAAATCTTCTGGTTTATATATTCAATTTGAACAATTTTGATCATTACATACAATGCATATTTTTTGATATTTTCTTGAATATCAATGCTAATTTTTATATTTTTTTGAAAATTATTGCATTTATTTTTTATTTAGGTATATGTATGTATATTCTGAATCAATTTAGAAAATTTCTGAGGTATTTATAATGATCCAGATCGAATAGAAACTGTCCAGAACATTTAAAAACGCCCTAGAATCAATTAAGTTTGTTCAAAACAATTCACAATGCTTTAGAATGAATTTTGAAATGTTCAGAACAATTTAAAACGCTTCTGAGCGAATTAGAACTGTTCAGAACACTTTTAGAATGCTTCAGAAGGAATTAGAAATAATTCTGAACAATTTTGAACATTTCAGAAACTGTCCAGAACTGTCCAGAACTAATTTTGATATTTTCTTAAAAATCACTGCATATTTTTGAATTTTTTTTTGAAAATCACAGCATATTTTTAAATAAATAGTTGCATATATATGCGCATATACTAGCAATTTTTTTCTGCATATATTCCGCTCTTTAATATAATAATGCATATAGTTCATTCAATGTATAACTTTGCGACGTCATCATCATTATTAATTAAATTAAATATACCTATTTTATGGTTGGAAAAATCGTCCTGAATGCGTCCCTGGGGAGTCCCCGAAACTCTATTTGTATCGCAGGATGCCGTGACAGTCCAATCTCGCGCCCGAGACCTCCGGACCCCCAAGATTAATAATTCTACTTGTTTTTGTAATATTTCACGTGTTAATTACGTACATTGTCGACGGTATTTTATGAAAAATTACCAACCGGTCCGTTCGGTCCGATGCCTCAATGGACGCTCTAATGCCTCCCCCGAAATGTTTACGTTATGGCTATACATTGGAGAGTAATGACGCGTTAACAGGTGCGAGATTTTCCTCGATTCTGCAGAAGGATAATAAAAAAATGCCGTTGATTAAAAAAATCAAGATTACATAAATTAAGACTACTTAAGGGCACTTAAGAAGCTCTTTGAAAATACTGTACACGTTGGCTTTAATGATGACACTCTTAGTAAGTTTAAAATTGCACCCACCTCTGTGAAGATGATGTCCAAAATTAGATCTGAACTATTCAAAATAAAAAATTTAGGATGCTTAATATAGTTCACTGGTTTCTATGAAGATGATGTCAAACATTAAAAAATTTAGAGACCTAGTGCACTATCCTCTACGAAGACGCTATCCAAAACCGATCCAAATTGTCCACGATTAATTGTCCATTAATAATCTCTCTTTCAACGGTCAATAGTAAGTTGTTGACGAATTGGAACTTCCGAAGACGACGTCCATAATTTAAGTGTTACCTAAAAGAAACCGGCCGTGATTTAGTCGATACGTTTTTCCTCTTTTATACGCCCCATTTGTCAACTAATAATAAATATACCTACTATATTGTAGATCTCGGTCCAAAAAAATTGTTGTCATTAAAACGTGTATCTTGGCACAGGAAACAGGAAGTTAATCTGCAACTGCACGTAGATAGCTTTATATATATTACCAAATTGTACAGGGTGATACTATTTCGATTTTCAAAAAACACTGCCCACATTTTCACCAATAATCATATTAGAGATGGAGATGACGTCCATACAATTTGTAGTCAATGATATAATAATGTTATTAATGCTTTTTATACATAATTTATACACTCTATGAAGATGACGTCCATGAATTTCAAGACAAAATTCATCTGTGGTGCAAGTTTTGAGTGCAAAATTGACGCTGGTTCATAAATATGGCAATGTTTTAACGTGGCGAATGCAGACCCATGAAGATGACGTCCATGATTTTCATGACAAAATTCATCTGTGGTGCAAGTTATGAGTGCAAAATTCACGCTGGTTCATAAATATGGTAATGTTTTGATGTGGTGAATACAGACCCATGAAGATGACGTCCATGATTTTCATGACAAAATTCATCTGTGGTTCAAGTTTTGAGTGCAAAATTCACGCTGGTTCATAAATATGGTAATATTTTAATGTGGTGGATGCAATCCCATGAAGATGACGTCCATATTTTCACGACAAAATTCATCTGTGGTGCAAGTTATGAGTGCAAAATTCACGCTGGTTCATAAATATGGTAATATTTTAACGTGGTGGATGCATAGCCATGGAGATGACGTCCACAGGATTTTCTACATTAACTGGCGGAGATTCGAGTGCGAGCGCATATGACCCCGTATAAGAGATATATCGAGCGGGTGACTGCCGGTATAGCCGAATCCGAGCGGAACTTCCGGTCGACCGGAAACATAAAAAGAGACCGCAATTGCTCTTCGGTCGCGGTCAGTCCTAGTTAGGAGGCGAGCTTTACTCTCTTCTCCTGACAAATAGATATCTGCCATATAATATATTATACGTGGAATAAGCCAAAATATCCAAATGTAAAAATCAATTAAACCAAGTGCTATGGGCGCAACAAAGACAACTTCCATTAGTACCTACTCATTCTAACCATTACATTTTATTTTAAGGGTGTATTGTAAGTTGGTACTTTTTTTTCAACTGTGTATGAGTCTCTTAATTATAAGCAACTTTTTCAAATAAATATTTTTATTTGTAAACATTTTTAATAATTTTTACCTTTTTTTTGAATTTCAAATATTTCCCAATACGTACCTGCTTCATTAAATATGAAATTTATTTATTTTTCAGCAATTATTTGACATATGACTGCCATAAATAAATTTCTTATTTAATAAAGCAGGTACGTATTGGAAAATATTCGAAATTTCAAAATTTTCTATCTTCTTTGTTATTCATAATATTCAAAAAGTTTATTTGAAAAAGTAGCTTAGAATTAAGAGATTCATACACATTTGAAAAAGAAGTATATCAACTTACAATACACCCTGTATAATTTAACTCATAGAATTGACCAAATTGCAAACAAATTTGCACTTACCTGTGTGTAGTAAAGTTTTTAAAAATTGTGGTATCTGGCATTAAGATAATGGTAGTATAGGTACATTATTAAACTCAAAAAAAATGTTAAAAACAACAAAATTAATTTACTTTTTTTCACTTACATTGGGAGAATATAAACTGAAAAAATTTTCGCATATGAACATACGACTCTCGCAGGTGATTTATTTTGTCGCATTAATTCCACCTGGGGAGGCGATGTAACTTGTCAAATTTGGATAAAATACGACGTTGGAAATCATCTGAAAAATTCGCCAAACGACAAAATGCAAATTCAGTAAATTACCTTTAAAAACAAGTAGCAAACAAGTCGCGTATAATACGGGAGAGATGATAAATCGGTCGCGGGTAAGTAAGCGAGGAAACCCAGGTATAAGAATGCAAAAAGTTCACATAGTTCACCTGATATTTCAACACCGTGACGTCACCACTCGATTACCGCGAACATACTTTATGGTAATAATCGAGTTTGCAGTTCAAACACAACAATGTTCGGAGCTTTATTTCATCGAAACACACTGTATAAGTAATTGAATAAGTGACCTGTGGTTGCGCATAGGTACCCGTGGCGTTTTGACAAATTAATCTGAGCGTATCACCGGCGATAGTATAATTTTTTTGTCGTTGGGTGTCGCTTTACGGGACACCCAAGTAATCCTATATGGTCGCGCCCGACTGATATTTCAAAAAACCTACACTCGCCATAATACCATCATTTCTGTCTAACGTTAAAATTTATGGTAGGCGAACAGTTGATCGCAAATTATGAACTAAATAATTACATATCGAATAAACAATAATGAGTCTATAGGAGATATATAGTGAACGGACTATAAGATGGAAGTTATAGTCTGTTCACTTGTAATAGGTGATGAATGCGACATTAAATCTTAGATCATACATAAATGGATACCTCAATACCATAAAAACTGAATGTACGTCACGGTTTCAACATTTCCAACATGCCTTTTTCACATTATCTCCTTCTGCTTTACAGAATTTCTAATAGCTTTATCTTTGTTTTGGTCAGCTAATGGAGCATGCGCATTGAAAACTTGAACGTATGAATTAGATAACTGTTTAAATATATCTTAATGCCAGATTTATATAGATTTATTATTAATTCAAATATTTTAACACTTTTGAATTATATTTATGTATACTCTTTATCAAAAATTATAATGTTTAAGTTCGTATATGAAATTTTGATGTATAGATATTTTAACTTTATAATTATTAATAAAAATAGTTAATCCATTATTTATTTTTGGTACAAGATAAAAAGAGAAAAGAAATAGCTTTTAGAAATTTGGCAACGTTGCTACTTTCTAATTCCTAACCTAATCCTAATCTAACTTAACTTTTGCTAACTTCAAAACGTCACGTGTTTGTTTTGATTGTTATTTCTTATTTTTTTATATTTGAATTATTGAATATGGTTACACAAATAAAATTCAAAGTATGAATGTTTAAATTTGGCGCTAATTCTGTATGTCAAATGTTTCATAAGATGTCAGTTGACCAAGACAAAGATGGAGCGTTAAGAAACACAACTTGTTAAACAAGGATGGGTAATTAAAGTACGTCTCTGATATGTTGGAACCGAGTTTTTACTTCATCGATGCATCCATGATCTAAGTATTAAATGGAATGCAATACCATCATCTCTGTCTAACGCTAAAATTTATGATAGGCGAACAGTTGATCGCAAATTATGAACTAAATAATTACATATCGAATAAACAATAATGAATCTATAGGAGATATATAGCGAACGTACTATAAGATGGAAGTTATAGTCTGTTCACTTGTAATAGGTGATGAATGCGACATTGAATGGACTATAAGAACTTAAGGTGAATGTCACGAACGATAAATATACAAAGTAAATTGAAATTTTTAAATTGAAGAAATTAAATATGTAAATGTCGTTGTTGCCGATGCATGCAGGTATAAGGTTTATCCAAATTGAAATCTACACTAACACAATGAAGGTTTTTTTTTATAATTAAATAAATTGTGAACGTGTTGATGTATTCAACAGTGTTAGCGGTATCAGTCGAAATTTGTAATAATCGCCAGATGAGGAATCAAAAGTTTTCTATACAAATTTTATTTATACGAAATTTTGGCAACGATGGAACGAAATAATGGGATAAAACATCACATAAATGTAGTAATATCTAGTAAATAAAATTTATTAATACAATTTTTTATATTTATATACAGAGTAGGTATTAAGTATCGCGTTCTAAAATAGGGCGTTTCCGAATAAATTCTTGCGCAAACAAAAAGGAAATAAAATAAAAACTTCATTAGCCATTTAGATGGTAATTTGCTTCCCTTCTAGGCGAATGCAAATTTTTTCGCGAGATTTTCCAAATCGGAAAAGCGAGTTTTTCCGTTCGAGGGAGAGACGCCGCTCCTACTTCTCTCTACGATAGCGTAATTCGCGAAAATGCGAAGAAAAGCGCACGTGGAAATGGAAATAAACGAGCGCCAGAGCGAGAGAACGCCATCGAAACGCAGAACATTAGCGCAATTGCGTGCAGGAGCGAAAGACATTAAATTTTCAGGATGATGTGATGAGGGAAATGGCGTGTGCCGCAGATTGCCCAAATTCGCTTTTCCATATCCTATTAAACGGCCTTTGCGAAACAATCGCTTCACTTCACATAATCACTTTATTACATGTTATTTAAAACATTTTTTTACAATATATTCTCATTAATACAGGGACGTGATTTTTACTTAACAAATTCATAGATGGCTTATTTACACATATCAAAATTATCAGGGTGGGCCGTTTTCCCCTATGTGTTTTTAGAAAGGAAATATCCTCATATGGGATACGTTGATAATGTGACACAAAGTTAATAAAAGAATGACCTGTGGTGGGATATCAAACTGATGGTGATTAATAATCAGCGGAATATATGGAAAATGCATTTATAGGCAACATTTTCATATATTTAACGATTTTTTCAGTTTTTGCATATTTTGAAAAAAAATGCATATTTTAGCATATATTATGTAGATATTTATGTACTTACTTACTACTTTTTATTTATGCATTCAATTTGACCAATTTTGATCATTTTACATAAGTACATTGCATATTTTTGATATTTTTTTGAAAATTATCGCATAATTTTATTTTCTTGAAAATCAATGCAAATTTTTGACATTATTTGAAAATTCTTATTGCATATTTTTGATATTTTTTTGAAAATTTTTGCATAATTTTTACATTTTTTTGAAAATCGCTGCAAATTTTTGATATTTTTTGAAAATTAGTGAATATTTTTGATATTTTATTGAAAATCAATGCAAATTTTTGACATTATTTGAAAATTATTATTGCATATTTTTGATATTTTTTTGAAAATTATTGCATAATTTCGACATTTTTTGAAAATTGCATATTTTCTTGAAATAAAATGCTAATTTTTGATATTTTTTTGAAAATTATTGCATTTATTTTTTATTTAAATGTATATTCTGAATCAATATAGAAAATTTCTGACCAATTTATAATTATCCCAGATCGAATAAAAACTGTCCAGAACAATTAAAAACGCCCTAATAGAGTCAGTTAAGTTTGTTCAAAATTATTCACAATGCTTTAGAATGAATTTTGATACGTTCAGAACACTTTTAGAATTCTTCAGAAGGAATTAGAAATGATTCCGAACGTTTCAGAGAAAATTAAAACTATCCAGAACAATGTAGAACTGTCCTAATTCGTTCTGGACACAACAACACAACACAACAAAGAGTTCTCTAATGTTTAGTTTCTCTGTTAGAATGCTTCAGAACGAATTAGAAATGTTTCTGAACAGTTTTGAACGTTTCAGATAGAACGTTTCAGAACGTTTCGTATTTTTGAAATTTTTGTGAAAATCACTGCATATTTTTAAATAATAAATCATGTTTTTGCATATATTCCGCTCTTTAGTGATTAAAATTGCAAGAAACAACCAATTTCAAATCCAAGCACCATCAATAATTCCATCAGAACTATCGGTGCTGATGTATGAATGCAAGGAAAATCTTATTCATACACTCATCTACTCGGAGATGTATATTAAGCACACCGAGTCAGTTTTCAGTTGAATTTCCACTCGGCTAGGCCGATGTTTATAGGCGCAGGAGGCGGCAGGGTCTTTCTTGTATGCGTAGATTATATGTATTTTTTGTGGCGTTGAAATAACATAGTTTGGCTCGCATTTCCAAGCTCGGCCGAGCGTGCGGCCATCAAGTCACATCACCCACTGAATCGATATTTATGTCTACACTTTTCTTCGCCACGCGGCCGGTTTTCCATGCCTTCCTGCGGTCGAGTGTGCGGGAAAATCGCGAATTGATTTTCTACCGAGCGTAACGAGCTCGCGGAGCGAGCGAGAACCGTCCAAGGTCGTTCGTTTTGAAGATTGCAACAGCGGGAAATTTCGAGCACTAGGGCTTCCTTATTCTCTCTATTCTACCCCATAACTCAAGTAATTTGTTAAAATTAGTAAAAGGCCATTTACGGCGCGTTTCCCGGCACGCTTTCTAATTACCGAGAGGCGCTAGATGGCTGCACGATCGAGGCCGGCTCGGAGGCCGCCGCGACGCCGGGCGTCGTTTCCTAATGGGGCGTTCGCGTGGCGAATGTTCGCCTTTCGAGGAGCCGAAATTGATTTTCCTTACCTTGCGGGGTTAGATGCGACTCGACACTTCGGGGGATTAGAGCGAAGGATTTTAGTTTTCGGCGAATTTCGTTAATCTCCTCTCGGGGATGAGGCCTCGCTTCTTCGAAAAACTCGTAATTTGTCTTATCTGAGGTGCCCGAGCGTTTTTTTCTTCCGATTTTCGACCTTGTTCGAACCGGTTCCCGGGGCCGGTGGGGTTGGATTTCTATGGGAAACGCGCCCGGAGAACAGGATTTCGAAACTGGATCTTCGACTCGAAGGGTGGCTTCCTACAGGAAAAAGGGCGGTTTCGATATCGAATTTCGTTTTTATCGCATCGCGCGTATTTCCTACCCTTAAAAATCTACCAAACTTGATTTCTATTCGCTCATTTAATCATAACAATTTAACTATAAAAATCGGTGTTGGTCAATTGGACCCCACGGTCATTTTTGTCAGCGGGGTTCCATAATCCTACAGGTAGATTGGTCCCCAGTTTCAAAATTTAATGGGCTAATTGGTCCCAGCGGTCAAAATATTCCTAATCCGATTAGATAAGATTTTACATTGCATGAATAACTATCATTTGGCTAACATCTTCTGGTGTACTTACATAGCTGAGAGAATTTGGACAAAATGCAGCTTTTAGTGTTAAAAAATATTTAATATCTAAGCATTAGTCATTTAAAATATATACAATTGGTACAATATATATTAAAAGAAAAATTCTGTACGAAAAAAGAATTATTTTAGTTTTAATATACGAACGGATTTCAAAAAATAGTTGGCAACATATGGGAAACTTTATTATTAATTTTACGAAATAGTTATTCTTCACAAAAAGTTCTGCATGATCTAAAATCCAAGATGGCAACCATCAAAAATCAAATTTTAACAATCTTATTCGAGGTATGTCAGAAAAAGGGAATTTTGCTCAAGAGTAAAGTACCTTCATATTTTACAATATCGAAATTTGTTGTTATGATAAGTACATCTAATTTTCTAGAAGTATACTGGAAGGGATGGGATTTTCCCTATATTGAAATAGAAAAAAAAGACAGAAGTCAAAAAATTTCCCCTAATCATAAAATCCTCATTAAATTGTACTACGAAATGAAAATACATAATCGAAATTTACCAGAGAATTTTGAAATTATAAATATTCCCATCGGTCCTTCCTAGAAACCCTTAATCCGGTATTGGGGACCAATTGACTGATAACTTTCTACTCGAAAAAGGATTATATTTGGGTAAATTTGACCGCGGGGACCAATTGAACTCCACCCCTATACTTTATCTACTAAAATTACTACACTTATTTATAGCATTAAATCAAAACTAAACACCAACTATTCACCATACTTGTAGATAAATTATGTCTAAATATTCGAGTCGTTTGAAGCTCACGCACCGTAATTCCTTTATCCTGTCCAATCAAATCAACGTTATTTATACGAATTAATAGGTCGAATTGGTGTAGTGGTAATAAATTCGCAAATTTCCTATACAGATTCACTCGTATAAATTAGCAAATTTATCAGAAACTCGCCTACTTGTAAGTGAAATGTCTGGTGAAATACATATTGGGGTGGAGGAAAGATGCGAAATTAAATCAAAACCGCATTTTATGATGTTATTAACAGTCGATCAGAGCAGGCCCAATGGGTTCTTCGCACCATCAAGCAAGCGTAGTTCCCCGGAGGTGTAATCACGGTAGGGGCCACCTGCCCGGAACCGGAAGCCGGACCTGGTTTTCTCTCGGTTGACCCGAACTGGCCGTTCGATGGCCATGAGAATTTGTGCGAGCCGCTATTTTTTTTTTGATTCGTTGTTCTCTGTAGGTACGTAGGATCTAAAATGAAGTTAAAAAATGTACCATTAATTTGACAATTTTTTGATTATTATTACAAAGTGTTGTACCATCACCAATTCCTAAAGTTAGGTAATACTTTAACTGGAATTACGAAGTCCTAAGTACAATATAATTTTGCGTTTCACCATGCTCTAAGTAATACTTAAAGGTGATATTTGAACGAACTATAACTCCTAATATAATACTATAGTCCGTTCGCTATATATCTCATGTATTATAGGTATTGATAGTGCAAATTGTTTGGATTTTAAATTGGTCGTTTTTTGTAGTTTTAACCACCATCAGGTTGTTGTTTTATGAACTTTTGTCCAAGTATTATTAGATATACGATTTTTAACATATTTTTTGCCTATTTTGCTTGCACTATCATCATTAAAGAGCGGAATAAGCAACAAAATTTGCTAAAATATGCGCATATATATGCAACGATTTATTTAAAAATATGCAATTATTTGCATAAAAACATGAAAAATTTGCAGTGATTTTCAAAAAAACATCAAAATTAGTTCTGGACAGTTTTTGGATTCACTCTGAAACGTTCAAATTTGTTCAGAATCATTTCTAATTCTTTCTGAATCATTCTAAAATTGTTTTGAATTCTAAAAGAGTTCTAATTCGTTCAGAAGCGTTTTAAATTGTTCTGAAAATATCAAAATTCATTCTAAAGCATTGTTAATTGTTTTGAACAATCTTACCTAATTGATTCTAGGGCGTTTTTAAATGTTCTGGATAGTTTTTATTTGATCTGGATCATTATAAATTGCTCAGAACTTCTTTAAATTGATTCAGAATGTACCTACATATGTATAAATAAAAAATAAATGCAATAATTTTCAAAAAAATATCAAAAATTTGCATTGATTTTCAAGAAAATATCAAAAATATGCAATAATTTTCAAAAAATATCAAAAATATTCAATGATTTTTAAAAAATATCAAAATTATGTCATAATTTTCAAATAAATATCAAAATTATGCAATAATTTTCAAAAAATATCAAATATTTGCATTGCTTTTCAAGTAAATATCAAAAAAATGCAATAATTTTCAAAAAATATAAAAAAATTGAATGGATTTTCCAAAAAATATCAAAAATATTCAATGATTTTCAAAAAATATCAAAAATTTGCAATAATTTTCAAAAAAATATCAAAATTATGCAATAATTTTCAAAAAATATCAAATATTTGTATTGCTTTTCAAGTAAATATCAAAAATATGCAATAATTTTCAAAAAATATTAAAAAATTGAATGGATTTTCCAAAAAATATCAAAAATATTCAATGATTTTCAAAAAATATCAAAAATTTGCAATAATTTTCAAAAAAATATCAAAAATATTCAACGATTTTCAAAGAATATCATAAATACCTATGCAATAATAAATATTAAAAAATTGAATGGATTTTCCAAAAAATATCAAAATTATTGCATTGGCCAAATGCAAAATGGCCTGAGCTATGGAAAAAAAATTTACACCTAAGATAAACCTAACACCTAAAGATATTGTAGAATTTTTATTAGCAAGTTTTTCCAATAATCTCCTGCAACTAAATTTCACAACGATAGAGGAAAAAGAGCGACCGTTTCGAAAAACATTTTGGTAGGCGATAGTTAATCTCTCTAATAGTCCCATCGAATGTGAACTAACGAAACAGGTGTTTTCTCCTCTTCTCTACCTTTGCGGAGCTATTAATCTTCCGAAAATTAAGAACGCTCGGCTATTAGCCACACTCAACACCTACCGTAATGATTCTTAATTTCCTCAAAGACTAGGAGAGATGTATTAATGGTGTTGGTGTATTTATAGTGTATATTTTTTCTTGCATTAACCTTCGGTTCGGTCCGAAAAAGGTTTACGTACAGGTATAAAATAACGCATCAGGATAAAGTTCATTGTTCCATTATAGAAATTAATCATTCCGTATGATGGACGCATATGGGAAAAATTTCCTATCACCGGATTATCGACATGCTAACGGTTTAATTCGATTAATCAACCGGAGGTGTATTTATTATTCGGTTAAAATTCCAGTAATACTCATTAACAGAAATTCGAATTCGGCTGGGATATTGGAAAAATTCTTAGCCCGTTCCCGGAAGGCATTATCTAAATCCGCACAGTACTCGTAAAAGGTACTTAAATGGATTACGAGATTGAAAAATGTTTAGGTAAATTTCAGGTAGAAATTTTCGAACCCCAGCGCAAGTAGATTGAAATTTCGACGTCTTCTCCGAAGGAATACCAAACTTTCTAAACTCTAAACCTCTTACCAACAAACTAATAAGTACCAAGAATTTTTCATGTTGGCATTTACAATGTTTATTTATAGAGAAAATTAATATTTTTGACTTCTCAAATAAGCCCTAAAGCCCTAATTATAATTATCGATACCAACATGATCTTGAGTAGCAAAATTTTAATATAATGTTAAAATAAATCTTTGAAAACCGATTTAGTTGGAGCTCAAATTTAAAACGCGTCGGGCTAAGTTTTGAAGTTGAAAAGAAAAGTTTTTCGAGCTCGAAGGAACGCGGAAAAAAGGTGAGTTGTAAAGCGTCTCGGAAACGTTAACGTTTTACAAGTTGTAATTATTCGTTCTCGAACGGGTAAACAGCGAAAAGTGGCCTCTCGAGTACCTGGTATTCGGCCAGTCTTAAAAATCCAGTAGTCCGTTATCGAGTGGCCACTTCAACGGCAGGCTAGATAAATATTTCCTCTTTTCGAATCGGACACGTTCGAATTTCAAACGTGAAGTTGGCACCCTCTTAATGCTCGATATTTTATCAATATTAAATAGAGTTTGTAAACGATTTTCGATTTAATACGGTGATGACGTCATGTTGCGTTATTTTTAAATGTACTATATGAATAAAGTTATGTCGTGGCGTCATCGTAATCGTGTTTTTTATTTATGAAACGCTTACACTAATTAATAAGTACAATTTAATCGAATTTATGGTTTCATGGGCGATGGAGGGTGTAAAAAGCACTTCGTGTGACACGTGTTTTACGCATCGTTGATGACATGCAAATGAGAGTACTTTCCACTACTTATAGAAACATTAAATTAATAATTAATATTCTATACGATCGGTAAATTAATAAAAATACATTTAAAACTTGTCAATTTCATATATTCACAATTTTTCGATCCACTGACTAATAACTTTTTAACACACTGTACACATTCGGAGAAAAAAAAAACGTAAAATTATTTTTAATATAATATACACAAAGCAGTGATATTTCTTGTTTAATTTAAAAATTTTTGTCATTTTCATCACAGTTCATCAGAAATTTCCGAACGAATCCGGAATGGCCTCGACGAAACAAATACGTAACAAAAATCATCGATCAGGCAGATTCGTTCAGAAAAAAATGATTCGACGTACTGGCGTCAAAATTCAAAAAAAAGTCTACATAAAACAAAATTTCGTAAGGTAATACTGATATAAACACATCAATTTAGAATATACAGCACAGCACCTTTATCTCGCTCGCTACACAAGCTCGATTTGTACGAATAATTAACTTACTTATTAGTCATTTCAACATTAAATGGCATGTGTGCTTATGGTAAAATAATAAAATAAAAATGTGGCTGTAGATTCTAAAAATAAATGCATTAATTATTGAATTTTTAAACACTAGTACATCTAGTTTTGTGCTATAAACAATTTGAGATTGGCGATTATTATTATTATCGAAAATCAATAAAAGTTTAACATAATAAATACACAAGTATTAAAAGTATCAATATACAAAATAAGCACTGGGGTAAAATGTTTATCCGTATAAAAAAAAGTTACAAAAAAAAATTAAACCGAGATTAACAGTCATTTTTTTTATTATTTAATTAATTATCTATTTACATATTTACAGAGAATTTGTTTTTTTGGTACAACCGTTTTGTTTTTGTGTATCAGGTATCGATTTAAAAGGAATGCAGTGATTTTCCTAAATTTGATATTAGAGTGAAAAATATCGTTCGGTGGAATCGAGTTCGAAGAAAAGCGGAAAATCGAAAATTTTATATATATCACAGTTCGATTGATTTATCCAAATTTGTAATTCATTGAAAGATACATACACAAAAGGCTGGTTCGAAAAATAATGATTTACATTTCGTTAATTATTGAATTAAATTTTTATTTATTCATCCATTTTTATTGGTTTCCAACTATATCCCAATTTAAAATAAATTTCAACACAAATTTACCCGCACATTTGCACATTTATCAGCATTTGCAAAGTATGGATAAAATATTTTGCTATTTATTAAAAGTTCAATAAACAATTTCCTGAATTCAAAAACTCATTTAACATCACAATAAATATAGTTGGAATATTTTTTTTCGGTGCTCAACGTTAATAATACGTTTATATTTTTGTCAAATAGTTCTAAAAAAACTTAAATGCATAGTAAAAAAATGAGCATAACTGTGGAATTAAAATGTTCACTAATTTTTTATTATTATCACTTAAAATTTAAAACTACTTTCACCTTCACACAGTTAATATTAATCAATTCAAAATCATTATTTTCCAAACAAACAGTTAATTGTATTTATATTTAAAACTGAATTTATTTATTTTAGGCTCTTTTATTTATCGAAAAACCAAAAAGATTCTCTAATAAATGTATAAATACCCGAGAGTCGCAGGGGATTTTGACTTTAAACGCGTTTTCTCGAAGCCGATTCGAAACGATCGAAATCATTTTGTATTTACACCAAAACAACAAAAAAGAAACAGAAGAAACCAACAAAATTTCCGACGAAAACAACGAATGACTTTAATTGAATTGTTATTAATAGAAAATTTACGTTCGCATCGGAAATTATGGAAATTCATCTTTAAACTATTTAAAGTAATATTTGAAAAATGTCTTTCTTTAGGTTATTTTGAGAATAAATAGATTTAAATATGAGCGCATGGAAGATAATTATCTAATCAGAAAATACTTTGTTTTCATTGTATTAATTTTCGCAAAATGAAAATTTCTTGCTATTTCAATTAGATTCGCAACTTTGATATAAAGTAGTCGATTTCCTGAAAACTACCAAGTTTTATTATTTTCTGATTAACAATAACAATCTATTGAATCGCCGTGCACAAGAAGATAAATGTTAGATACCCCAATTTTGTGTTTAATTTCATGGACAATAGAGAATTATTAATTTAAAAAAGCAAGGGGTTTTTAATATTAGTATTTTATCTACGATTATGAAAAAGTAAGCACTTTTTGCATGGATTATTTTACAATAATGTTTTAACTTAAACGTAGCAAATAAGAGAGTACAATCGTAGATAAAATATTGTAATCAATTTGTGTTAAGACACTCGAAATAAAATTGATCATGAACTAATTCTAATCAAAAATCCCCTTAAAAATATTGTTAAACTGCATTCGTCAATTACCCAATTACTCGAAACAGTAAATTACTCCTTAGTGTTATATAAAATTGACAATTTAGATTAAATTAAAATGCAATCAACAGATATTTCTAATGCTTATATACTTCATTTAATAACAAAAGAGACATGTTTAGAAGTTGTGTGTTAAAAAAATTGATACTGAAAATGAATTAGAGATGTGCTAAATTTTGAAAATGAGCGTAATTGGAAAGTTAATTTTCTTCCTACTTTTATTGGTTTTAATAGTTGTTGAAAAATTTGTATATTCTGCTAATGTTGGTGTAGATAAAAGTAGGAAGAAAAACAATAATTGATCCATCGAGTAATTTACTTAGTTTATTAGGAGAGAAATTGTGAATATTTTCGTCTCTTTTAGTTAGTAAATAAAGTTATAAAAATTGAAGTAAAACGTATACAAGGTACCTTCGCAAAATTTCATAACAACGCACGGCCGCCGCCGAAGAAGAAGAAGAAGAAGTAGATGAAGAATCTTTTTAGACATCGTCGAAAAAGAAATGATAAAAATAATAGATGATAATAATAATAAAAAGTAAAAATATCGTTTTGTTTGTATAGTTACTCTATGTACACACAAATTTCACAGCGGTGGCACGTCAATGTCCTGCGCCACGAACAGCGGTTCTCACATATGCGTCAGCGGCGCCAAGGGCCCTTGGACCATCGGATCCGGCGATCCCCCGTACTGGTGCTGCATATGCTGCACCCCGGCGTCCGTCGGCAGGTACATGGAGATCATCTGTCGCAGATCGCCCTGCTGCGGCTGGCCGGCGTACTCCCTCTTGATGCCGCCGCCGCCGCCGCCGCCCGGCGTCGGCGTGTGCAGCCCCGAACTCGGGCTCACCGGCTCCGACTTTATGCTGGACCCCGACGGGCTGTGCGACGACCCGGCCTGGTGCATGCCGTAGGGGCTGCCGGCGCTGTTGGGCACCGTCGTCGCGTAGCCGCCGTACCCGCCGTTCATGTAGTTGTGCTGCATCTGGCCCATGTCGTAGCGCGGGTAGTTCGTGCCGGGGTACTGCTGCTGGTAGGCGTCGGGCATCATGTACCCGTTGGGCATGTAGCCGTTGGGCATCTGGTACATCTCGCGGGCGGCGGCGGCCGCTTGTTGCGCCGAACTCGGCGCCGTCCGCGACGGGTCCGACGTGGGCAGTAACGTGGAGGCGCCTAGGGGGTACTTGTCCTTCTTCAGGAGGGTTTTTGTCTTGCGCCTGGGGCGGTATTTGTAGTCCGGGTGCTCCTTCATGTGGACGGCTCGCAACCGTTTCGCCTCGTCTATGAACGGCCGTTTTTCCGATTCACTGAGTAACTTCCACTCGGCACCGAGTCTTTTAGATATTTCCGAGTTGTGCATTTTGGGGTTTTCTTGCGCCATTTTCCTCCGCTGGCCCCTGGACCACACCATGAACGCGTTCATGGGCCGCTTCACGCGCTCGGTGTTCTGCGATTTCGACGAATTGTTGTTGTTGATGGTCTGTTGTTGCTGGTGCGACGGCTGCTGGTGGTGGTTTTGGCTTTGGTGCTGATGCTGGTGGTGGATCTGCGGCCCCTGCGGCTGGTGGTGGATCTGATGGGGATGCTGCGATAGCCCGTGCATCGGCGCTTGCCCTAACGCGCTCAACGAACCGTAATTTTGTAGCGAATGGTGCGGCGGTATGTTACCGTGCAAACTGCCTCCCTTGAGGTCCGTTTCCATCGTCAACATGTCTTCTTCCGTCGGAGCGAACAGTTTGCTGGTGTTTTTTTTACACTACACTCTAAACAGCACACACGAGACAGACGCACACTCCGCACTCTGCAGCTGTACACTCTTTTGTGAGGGGTTTGCAGTCGGCCCTGCGTGTGCTGGTCCCCACCAAAAACCCTACGTTTGATTGACAGAACCGCCTGCCATGTTTGGAATGCTCCAATCGTGCGCATGGCTCTGCCGATGGTCACGCCCACCGATTCCCCTACCTTCGTCGTATCGGGCACATCTGCGCCGTGCGCTCGGACTAATTACTCGCCGATTACTAATTATACCTAGAGGGTATTTTTACTGTGCGGAGCAATAATAATTAATTAATACGGGCGCATCGTTTCGCGTTCGAAAAATCTCTAATTAATGAAGGTGAGCGACTTCTCCGCCATTGTGTCGGTTACTTTATTTTTCGGTTATATCTATGTAGATACGTCAGAAAATAAATACACATGCGATTCGAGAGAAAAGTTTCCAAGACGAGCGAGAGGGAGAGACAGAGAAAGGGAAATTTCCTTCTTTTTCTGTAATTGGGGCATGTAAATATTTTGACAATCGCCTACTAGACGACTATTGAATTGACTGCGAATTTATTCGTTTGATTTATTGTGCTATATAGCTGAAACCTATAGTTAATTTTTTTTATTCGAGTTCGCATTAACTCTAGCGTGACTCTATTATGTGAAAGTTGCACTTATTCAGTTATTCTTTCGTTTATTTCGTTAGCTTTTTTTCGCTGCTGCGAATGCTCTTATAGGTAATTTTCTTCGATTACCAAATTGATCTTTAATTTCTGTAACATGTATCTATTAACTTGTAAAAAGTGTTGATGTTTTCAGCACAAACTTTAGATACTTATAATAGTTGTATCCTATCTGTGCCTCTACATTGTTCAATATTAATTTATATAAGTCTCTAAAGAAAATTTTTAGAGTCCGGTTATTATTCAACTTTAGGTAATGATATTCGATGGGTATTTCCAATTTCCCGAGAATATTGTGATGCAACAATTTTGTGGCTGCAGGAAACTAATAGATACTTTTAAGCGGTATTAGATAATTAACTAAAGGATATACCTAATCGATAATCTGTCTGATCGGTATGATTTGAGTGGAACATTATTTTTTAATTAGCGATGTAGAATTGTCGGAAGAGCCTACCATATAGCAATAAATCCGAAACGCAGGTAGTAACAATAAAAGTCAAGTACCAGGATTTATTGAGGGTTGGTTTACTTAGTGAAATTTTACTAATAGTAGTAAACATCTTGGCATCAGAGTCCTTCTTAAAATTCTATAAATAAATCTCGCTGTACCTACACAGTTAAATAAATTATCTTTATAAAATATACAGGGGTATAAGAACAATTTTCTACCCTGTATATAGCTTTTATATTATATTTTTGCGAAAAAAAACTCTTCTTTTAGCATCCCGTTTCACCTGAAAATCACGGGGAAAAAGGCCATTGTGCGTTTTTTATCGGACCAGTAAAGTGCCGGTAGCGCTGCGACGGCACCCCGGACTATTTCCGGACTTTGACAGTTCAAACCCGGATATGACGTTATCTGGAAGGGCCATTGTGCCCGTTGCTTTTGACCTTACGTGTTACCGTTTTATATACGTGATACGTTTTACGATTATTGTAAAAACGGCCATTTTTTTATTTTCGCTTCGAGTGGAGTATATAGTGTGTATAGAGTGAAGAGGAGAGTCGGCTCTGATATCTTGTATGTGTAAATATTTTTTCTCCGCATTTCGAGCAAATCGGCGTAAAAGAAACTTTTAATTTTTTTTAAATGGAGTAGATAAAATTCTGAAATTATGCGTTTCAAAAGTGTGTGCACAATTTTTGCTTTAAGTGTACATAACTGCTTTTGATGGAAGTCACTCTCGCAAGTACTTTCGCAATTTTATTGCTATAGTCGATACTACTATAAACATCATTTTCGAAGAGCCCATAAATAGAGCATACAAAGCCATTTCAACTAAAATGAAAATAAAAAAAATTGCTAATATATGCGTATACAGGGTGGTCCAGTTTATAATGGCATAACTTTAGGAAATGATGGATAACGTTAAAATAATGATAATTTCTCAATACTTATATAGCCGGGAAAGCTTTGTTTTCGAGATACAGGGTGTTGAAATTAAAAAAAAATATAAGTATTATTTTGGATATGGCCAAAACGGCTGCTTGGAAAAAATTTAAATTTGGCACACAGGATAAGCTAAGGATCCTTCATGATTTAGGGAATATGGTGATAAATTACAAAAACCAGTGGCGGAGATATGGGTATGCCATTGCCCTTTTTTAAAAAAATCCTTTACGCCACTGGCTATAAAAGTATTGAGAAATTATCATTATTTTAACGTTATCCATCATTTCCTAAAGTTATGCCATTATAAACTGGACCACCCTGCATAATAATAACAAAAAAATTTATTTAAAAATATGCAGTGATTTTCAAAAAAAAATCAAAAATATACAGTGATTTTTGAGAAAATATCAAAATTAGTTCTGGACAGTTTTATAATTCACTCTGATGAAACATTCAAAATTGTTCAGAATCATTTCTAATTCCTTCTGAAGCATTCTAGAAGTGTTCTGAATAGTTCTAATTCGTTCAGAAGCGTTTTAAATTGTTCTGAACATATCAAAATTCATTCTAAAGCATTGTGAATTGTTTTGAACAATCTTAATTGATTCTATAGGGCGTTTTTAAATATTCTGGACAGTTTTTATTCGATCTGGATCATTATAAATTGCTCAGAAATTTTCTAAATTCATTCAGAATATACATAAATATAAAAAATAAATGCAATAATTTTAAAAAAGAACAAAAATTTGCATTGATTTTTAAGAAAATAACAAAAATATTCAATAATTTTCAAAAAATACCAAAATTACGCAATAAAATTTCAAAAAATGTCAAAAATTTGCATTGATTTTTAAAAAAATATCAAAATTATGCAATAATTTTCAAAAAAATATCAAAAATATGCAATGTATGAACCTAAAATGATCGAAATTGATCAAATTGAATCTATAAACAAAAAGTAGTAGGTATAAGTAAATAAATTTATATAAATATAAAGTTGCATATACAGGGTGTTAGGTAAGTTGATACTTCTTTTTTAATTGTGTATGAATCTCTTAATTCTAAGCAACTTTTTCAAATAAACTTTTTCAATATTATGAAAAAAAAACAAACATTTTTTTTCTTTTTTTCGAATTTCGAATAATTTTCAATACGGCCCTGCTTTATTAAATATTAAATTTATTTATTTTTCGGTATTTAATTGACAAATGACTGCCATAAATAAATTTCTTATTTAATAAAGCAGGTACGGATTGAAAAATTTTCGAAATTTAAAAAAAAAATGTTCTTTATTATTCAGAATATTGAAAAAGTTTATTTGAAAAAGTTGCTTAGAATTAAGAGATTAATATATTAATCTGTATACACAGTTAAAAAAGAAGTATCAACTTACCTAACACCCTGTATTCCGCTCTTTAATTATTAGTGACGCGCATCTAACTTTGTTTTGCACAAACTATATATACCTACATTTTTTTATAAAATTTTACACATACTCGAGCGAGATATTTTAAAGGTTCAATTAACTCGCTCGCCCAGTATAGAGAAAGGTCATTACGAATTCGCGGTTAGGAAATTTATACCTCCTATATGCCCTCTTCCGGCGCCCCCCCGCCCCCCATTCGCCCGCGAAACTATGTCAACACAGCAAATTGTGCATGTGCCCCCATTGTTGGAGTCGCTCATCAAAGTTGCATGCGCCCCGGGGCTCCGCTAGATTACCGCCATACCCGCTCCGGCTGTTTGGTTTTAATACATTTTCAATGAGTCTCCGGCCCGAAGAGCGTCATACATTTTTTCTCCGGCGCGCAGCGCGGAAAAAATTAATCTAATACACCGGCGGCATCCCCGCGTATAATCCTCCGGGTGCACCGTATTGTCCCTCTTCTCACGGACCCGAAAGTCCTTCCGGAGGACCATGCGGTGCGTGATGTAAGAAGATTTGCCCGGAATCAATCGCCGTTGCGGCGGATCCGCGGCGGCATCGGGATAATGTCGGGAAGATAATCGGCTCTAATGCCACTTGATTACTTTCTCCCCCGGGAGACCCGAATGGGCTTCTCTTACGTGTGTGTGTGTGCGAGAATGATCCGGCTCTAAGCCTTGATTTGTTTCACTTTATTTCCCTCGACCATTGCGGGAAAAGTATTATCTAAGAGATGGATTTTGGGGGATGCTGCGCTGTAGCACCTTGCAAGAAAATTTCCCCTTTTACCGCCGATTGTAATTAATATACAGGGTGTTTATTAAGTATACATGTACTAAATTAAAATTAAAATAATTTAGAGCGCCCTCTAAGTGCTACATAAAAATTAAAGTAAAAATTTTGATTTCTGATCTCAAAAAAACTGGTCAAATTCTCGCAATGTTTAAATTCCCTTCGTATAGCTGTGTGCTCCCATACTAAAAAAAAATGAACATTTTTGATTTTAGATAAAAATCGTGCGATATATTATTAATAATTCAGAAAGTTGTATAATTGTTATAAAAAAATGCTCTATAACCCCGGTGGGTTATATTCTCGAAATGTTTAAATACCCTTCGTATAGCAATGTGCTCCCATACTATAAAAAAAGGAACATCTTGGATTTTAGATAAAAATCGTGCGATATTATTAATAATTTAGAAAAATAAATTAGTCAAATTAGAAATTAGTACAATTAGAAAGTAATAAATTAGTCAACAAATTACCCTTTTAAACTTTAAAATAAGTATATACAAAAGTACTTAATAAACATCCTGTATAATTATAAGGAGATGCTTCAACTTATTAAAAATAATTGTTTTGGGTAAAGATGAGTTACTAAATTACAAAATTGGAAAATAATACTCAATTATTGCAATTTTTCCAAACGAAAATATAAACAATAAAAATTAAAAATATTAAAACCTGTTTATAATCTGGTCGTTTCGACACAAAAACCGGATTATTTATTATTATTATAATTATTATTGTTAGAACGAAGGTTCTAAAAATTTTTAGTAGTTGTTCTCGGTGACGCAGTCTTTGCATAAGCGCGATCGTTTAATTTTTACTCGGAACGAAAAGTTTTTATTAGGGAACCGTGGACGTAAAAACGTCTAATGCCGAAATATAATTTGATTTACGAGCGAATTTTAAGCCCGAGGTGGAACCAATGGATGGTGTTAAAGTACCATAACGCGATTCTAGGTTCCACGAAGGGTATTTAAACATTTCGAGAATATAACCCCCCGGGGTTATAGAGCATTTTTTATAACAATTATACAACTTTCTAAATTATTGATAATATCGCACGACTTTTATCTAAAATCCAAAATGTTCCTTTTTTTTATAGTACGGGAGCACTTTGCTATATACGAAGGGTATATTTAAACATTTCGAGAATATAACACCCCGGGGTTATAGATCATTTTTATAACAATTATTCAACTTTCTAAATTATTAATAACATCGCACGATTTTTATCTAAAATCTCAGATTTTACGTTTCGAAATTTTAACCCCACGGGAGGTTATAGAGCATTTCTTATAACCATCATTCATATAACTTTTCAAATTATTCATAATATTTTCGCGCGATTTTTGTCTAAAATTCATCCAGATTTTCCTTATCAATAGTAAGGGAGATTTCTATTTCTCGATTTCTTTTCTCCTCCGATTGTTTAGTTTATTTCACAGACATGCGAACTTCGACAAAAAATGTTATGATGTTTTAACAAAGGAAATGTACTTTGAAATAAAATATAAGGATTAAATAAAAGTCTCACCAGTTCTATGAGCTAAAAAAGTAAAATAAATTATCAACTAACACTATAAATTAGTATAAATGTGGAGCATGTATATTAAGAATATACCAGCAATATGATGAAATCATAAGAGACTACTATTTTTCTGACCGAATGCGGTATTTTTGCGAGTCGTACTCGATAACTGATAAGCTATAAATGATTAATTTTCATTAGCGGAGTGAATAAAATATTTAATATTTATATATTTGCATAATATATTATATTTTCAGAGAAAACAAAGCCGAATTTTTTGGAAAAACACATCAGTGACGTTCCCTGTATGGGAAATGGTTAAAACATATTCATAGATATTAGTTGTCTAGAGAAATTTTTGTTTTCTCATCCATTTATGTAGATTAAAGTCGTACGCCACTGTAACTTGTTTTGTTAACTTTAGTGCGTATTGTATAGTGATATAGTTCGTTCGTTGAAATCATGCCGGTTTCGGATTAAGCGTTCAATGTTAACAGTCCCCAAAAAATACCTTTTTTTGGGGGAAAACAATATTGTTCACAGTGTTTTACTGCAGATTAATTTTGATAAAATAAAATAATTTTGAGCAGTTGGCGTTTTCCCCGAAAACAGGTATTTTTTGGGGACTGTAAACATTGAACGCTTAATTCGAAACTGGCACGATTTCAACGAACGGACTATAATATTGTTTACCTCGCGGTCAAATAGATTACTGTTTTTTTTTTTTAGTGATTCATTTGATTGTAAGTTCTTCGTGTTCTTCTCAGTTTAACAAGCTTGTGTGTACAGTGAAACGGTGTTAAGTTACTGGGGAGAAAGTGAATAATTACTATGAACTTCAAGCCATTTTTCTACAACAAAATAGGTGAGCTAATATTTCTTTTGAGGTGAATGGTTTTTTCCTCTATTATTTGAAAAATTCGGGTTGATTTTATAATTTATCCATTATTCTAAAAATGTAGAGACCATATGGAATAAATAAAGGTCCTATTAATAAATAAATTTGAATGAGATATCTTTCTTAATTAATCAATCATTATTTTGTCGATTCTAATTTTACGGTAAGTTCGATCGTATAGCGCGAGTCTAGCGACTGCAATTGCTGTGCAGGACCGCATTTCTTAGAATTTTTTTTTACATTTTTAATTAATTTTTGATAAATATTTTTCTTGACGGTTTTGATTAAATAATCACATAATTCGCTAAGATGACCCGTTGTCACTTTATCATTAAAAATTGTACCCCAAGTTCGGAAACGCCCTGTATAACTTCTGTGTAGATTCTGTGTAGTCTGGAATTTTGGAAGTGACAACGGGTCATCTTAGCGAATTATGTGATAATTTAATCAAAATCGTAAAGAAAAATGTTCATCAAAAATTAATTAAAAATGTAAAAAAAAATTCTAAAAAATGCGGTCCTGCATAGCAATTGCAGTCGCTAGACTCGCGCGATACTATCGAACACACCGTAAAATTAGAATCTACAAAATAATGATTAATTAAGAATGCCATTGTCACTTTATCATTAAAAATTGTACCCCAAGTTAGGAAACACCCTGTATTATAGTCAAGGCGCTTACACCACAACAAAAGGTCATTATATAGTATATGTATATCTGCGCATTAAATTTGTCGTAGATATACAATATTTTACGATGCATTTTACCGTAATAAAGAAATTACACGTTAGGAAGCGGCTCGCGCGAGTGACGCCCGTCTATCCGTCAGTGCCGCGATATCATTAGATGTAATTTTCGTGCGGAATAACCGCGGCGCATAGCTCGAAAATTGGAGTTTATTTTCTCGAAGAGCGGTTCTCGTAAATGGTGAAAGGGCGGCGTTGCGTTGCGAATCGTCGAGTGCATACGCGCCGATGACAAGTCTCGACGTTTTTGTACTTATATACGTACGACGGTTTGAGATAAAAGGAGGTATAACGACCTGTACGCGAGGGCGCCCATCGGTGAAGAAAATCAACTGATGCAATGTGCAAGAGCATGCGATACGCCTATTGGGAGAAGAAAATGTTTTGGAGTCATTTTTCGTTTCGTTCGTAGTTCTTTTGGTCGACTAATTTATACGCTTGATTGGCAGCTTCTAACTACTGTTCAAATTGTCTCTAAAGTTGTTTCAAATGTGGAAGATTTTATGTCTGATGATGATGATTCATTATTGTTTACTTGATTCTTCTAAAGCTGATCCTTCTTTACTCGATTCATCTATACTTGATTCTTCTTTACTTGATTCATCTTTAGTTGATTCTTCTATAGTTGATTCTCTGTAGTTGATTCATCTGTAGTTGATCTTCTGTAGTTGATTCTTCTGTAGTTGATTCTTCTATATTTGATTATTCTACAGTTGATTCTTCTATAGTTGATTCATCTTTAGTTGATTCTTCTACAGTTGATTCTTCTACAGTTGATTCTTCTACAGTTGATTCTTCTACAGATGATTCTTCTACAGTTGATTCTTCTACAGTTGATTCTTCTACAGTTGATTCTTCTACAGTTGATTCTTCTACAGTTGATTTTTCTACAGTTGATTCTTCTACAGTTGATTTTTCTACAGTTGATTCATCTTTAGTTGATTCTTCTATAGTTGATTCATCTTTAGTTGATTCTTCTACAGTTGATTCTTCTACAGTTGATTTTTCTACAGTTGATTTTTCTACAGTTGATTCATCTTTAGTTGATTCTTCTATAGTTGATTCATCTTTAGTTGATTCTTCTACAGTTGATTCTTCTACAGTTGATTCTTCTACAGTTGATTCTTCTACAGTTGATTCTTCTACAGTTGATTCTTCTACAGTTGATTCGTCTACAGTTGATTCTTCTACAGTTGATTCTTCTACAGTTGATTCTTCTATAGTTGATTCTTCCACAGTTGACTCTTCTACAGTTCACCGCTTACGTAAACTTCTCTTTGAACCACAGATCAGTAGTGATTGACGCTCCTTACAACAAAAATTTGCAATTAATCTCGGTTCAACGCAGAACCAGAGTTGAACTATGCATCTACAACCGGGCCTTAATCTATTTTATATTTTTAAAAGTTAGCCACAATTTGACAAATATGGCGACACATATAGTGACGTGCATCTATATATATATATCTATTTTTTTTCAAACTATATCATATTTTATCTAATAATTCACCTCGTGGTGTCATCTCTGAATTAACTTGAATTTTTACATGCTCCTCCTACACCTTTAAATTCACTTCAACTAATAAACTGAATCGTTTATTGGAAATCAACTTTAGCACCCCTTTTCGATAGTGCATGAGGGATTTATTCCGTCGCATTTACCAGCAAATATTTTTCAATTAGAAACGCTCATCGTGCAGGTATAAGCAAATCTCCCGGCGCCCTTTGCTATTATTTAATCGTAATTCGGCGAAGATGAAGAAGGAAAAAAATGATATACAAGGGACGTCGAGGCCGGGGCTACCCTCAAAATCGCCGAATCAGTAGCGCTAACCCCGCAATATTTGACGCATCGAACCGTCGGGAGTTCGCGTATAGGCCTATAGGAGAGGATTGATATTGGAATTCCTGGGCCGGCTACGGCTCTCTCTCGAGCAATAATTAAACGTCACCCTTCGCGGCCTACTGCTGCGTCGGAAGGACCCCCGTCGCGTCCGTACAGGATGGAATTTGCCCGGCCGTATGGGGCGAGAGGGAACGCGCCTGGAGAAAAAAGTTCACCCGATGGGAAATTTTAACTAGCTTTTGATGAGGTGCTAGGATTGAATGAGTTAAGCGCTCGGTATACGATGTATATTCAGGTGTACGTACGAAAACGATTTTCGATTTATTATAGTTGAAGGTTGAGGGCGGGCGTTGTGGAGTTGGAATTGGATCGAGTTGAAAATTAGGGAGTTGTTTTTGAACTGTGTGTTTATCTTGTAGGGTAACTAAGGAATCATGGGGAAGAATAGCAATTACAGAATCGACTATTAATGCAGGATAATTGAGGAGTAAACCAAAGGAAACAACTACTCAATCATGTAGAGAAGCAGAAGGATCAACTTTAGAGGAATCAAGGTAAAAAGAATAAAGTATAAAAGAATCAAATTATAGATGAGTGAAGTAAAGAAGAATCAAGTATAAATGAATATTACTATATAAGACATTCAACTGTAGAAGAATCAACTTTAGAAGAATCAACTATAGAAAAATCAACTACAGCAGAATTAACTACAGAGAATCAACTACAGAAGAATCAACTAAAGATGAATCAACTGTAGAAAAATCAACTGTAGAAGAATCAACTGTAGAAGAATCAACTGTAGAAGAATGAACTGTAGAAGAATCAACTGTAGAAGAATCAACTGTAGAAGAATCAACTGTAGAAGAATCAACTGTAGAAGAATCAACTGTAGAAGAATCAACTGTAGAAGAATCAACTGTAGAAGAATCAACTGTAGAAGAATCAACTGTAGAAGAATCAACTGTAGAAGAATCAACTGTAGAAGAATCAACTGTAGAAGAATCAACTGTAGAAGAATCAACTGTAGAAGAATCAACTGTAGAAGAATCAACTGTAGAAGAATCAACTGTAGAAGAATCAACTGTAGAAGAATGAACTGTAGAAGAATCAACTGTAGAAGAATCAACTGTAGAAGAATTAACTATAGAGGAATCAGGTATAAGAGACTAGAAATCTTTCTCGACAATTTTAGAAAATTCTTAGATGTTGTAAACATTATAATAGTTCGGCAACATTGTCTATTTGTGACGTACTAAATTTATGCTGACTTTATTTTGCATAAACTATACATTGTTTACTGATAACTTAATGTGATGTCACCTCTAAATTTATCTATTTCGCACTCGTAAAAAGTCAAACATTTAAAATTGAATGAATCTGGTGGGTATCCATTCACACGCATTAATATACCGAAAAGTCAATGAAAATAGGCCATTCTGTCGAACCGAGGACGATTTTTTTTCGGTGGTTTTATTCACAAAACGTCATTAAACGAATGACAGCGAGGCGTGTCAGTTCACCTAGAAATTTAAAACTCTGCTCCGGGTATATCTAATACCTCGTTGGGAACCATCACAATGGGCGAAAAAAATAGCTCGAGTTCGTCCATTCAGTTTTCGTGAGTAAAAACTAGGAGCTTGGCCCCCCCGTCGTTCTTTTGTCGTTGAGATTTCAGTGTCCACCAGTGGCGTACCCCATAAATCAATAAAAATAATTAACACTCTTGACCATTATAGGGATAAAAAAAATAGTAATTTCCAGAGGGGGTTTGGTAGTAGTAGTAGAAAAATAGGCAAAAATGTTAGCGTAAATAATTTTATTGCGTACTTATTTGTGGGATAACTATCTACGCCATTGGGTTATTGTTCGTTTCTGAACTATATCATTCGAAGGTACGGATTTTCGGTACGTACCGACGTTTTTTTTTCTTCTCTTCGGAAAGGTATTTTAACCCCTATTATATGGAATTCAATCCCGGTTAATCCAGGTAGTTGCACCCGCACCCTCGTAAAGCTGCTTATTGCCCATGGGGTGGGATAATTATTTTTCCGAGAATTCCCATAATTTTTTTTTTCGCCCACTTTCGCAGATTTGTAATACCGACGAGCAATCGTCGAATTCATCCGCGATAAAAACCCGAAATCCCAATAATATCGAGAAGGTATAAGTCATCGCGTTATTGTAAATGTTTGAGATGGCAAATTCGCCCTTTCTCGGAATACCACCCCGGGTTTATTATGCAAAAGTGCACACATCTATCATGCGAAATGCGAGAAAGCGCGCGGCCTTTCTCAAAATTCAACGCAACAAGTTGGAGCCGGAGCTCCTCTATTCAAAACGAGCCTCAATGCCTCAGCATTGAGCGGGTTAAGAATGGACCGTTTTCCCTACAAGTACCTACTCACAATATTTGCTTCGAATTATTTTCTTCCCTCAAATACGCTAAATACTCGCTATATTAATTAAGTACATCCTGAGTGATAGTATACAGGGTGTCCCAAAATTAGCGGACGAAACTTTAACCCTGGGTTTATTGGTAAAAAATAACCTAAATAAAGGAACTACGCCCCTTTAAAGGGGGACACTTGAAGGTGGTTTTTTTCTAATTACATATTTTCGAAACGGTATGAAATAAAATTTTGATACTTTGAGATCTTATACTAATTTTGTTATGTTGAATTGAAATATGGATTCTTTTATACTTGGTTCTTCTACAATATTGATCCTTCTAAAGAATCTAATGATTGATTCCTCAAAAGTTGATTCTTCTATAGCTGATTCTTCTACAGTTGATTCTTCTACAGTTGATTCTTCTACAGTTGATTCTTCTACAGTTGATTCTTCTACAGTTGATTCTTATACATTTGATTCTTCTACAGTTGATTCTTCTACAGTTGATTCTTCTACAGTTGATTCTTCTACAGTTGATTCTTCTACAGTTGATTCTTCTACAGTTGATTCTTCTACAGTTGATTCTTATACATTTGATTCTTCTACAGTTGATTCTTCTACAGTTGATTCTTCTACAGTTGATTCTTCTACAGTTGATTCTTCTACAGTTGATTCTTCTGCAGTTGATTCATCTACAATTGATTCATCTACAGTTGATTCTTCTACAGTTGATTCTTCTATAGGAAGGAATGTAACGTTGGCCGATATGTTTATGGGAACGAGTTAGGTTATTCTTGATCAATAAATACACTAATTTTGGGCCACCCTGTATTTATCCTTTGAACACGACACGCGCCTCCAATTTTCGAGTTTTTCTCCTAACAAAACGTAACCTAAACGTTCGTGCATTGAACGGTTTTTTTTATTCCCCGTTGTTGTTATTGCCCGTTGTTGTATTTATATTGAATGCAGGAGAGAGTGTCTCAATGTACACTATAACACCTTGCATTATATGCAGTGATAGTATAATAAGAATAAAAGCGGCGAAAACGGTGAGGTCTACCTGTTTAACTTTATTATTCGTGTCTTTGAATCAAGTGCACAATCCACGGGACAATGGTTTAATGCTTTTATAACATTATTATCTACATTAGAATGAATTGTTGGGGGTTCCATTATTGTTGCGATAAAAGACTTATTATCTTGCTAGAGTCGTTGTGGATTTTCGACTGCTCAATGGACGTACTAATTATGCTATACAGGGTGTGATATACTAATAAATTTTACTCATTAGATTTATTTATAAATGTATCTGCTAATAGGACGTTATAGAATTAAGACTCGCAGAAAGGTTGGAAAGGGGTCCGCGGGTGTACAATTAAGAAACTCTCTCGAATTCAGATCTTAGATTCCACTTTAGACGGACAAAAAATTCTAATTTTTTTCACCGCCGCTAAAAAAATAATCGGTACGAATCTGAGCTGCGTGGAGATTATAGAAAAAAATTGTACGCTCCGCATGACAAAAGGAACCCGAAGGATAAAGCATGCATACGCACACACAGGTCATACCGACCCGAGACCGGTGGTTGATCTTTTACGAGGACCAGGTGTTCGGGCCGCCTGGTGGCGAGGGGCTGGCGGGGGACGGGCCGATGGGGCGATATTAGACAGCGGGGTGGCTGCCGTGATTGACAGTTCGGCGAGTCTTTGACATACCGAAAATTCCGCTCCGTGCGATAGAGGGGAGGTAAAAAATGCGTCCGCATGGCCGACGGATAGGGGAGGAGGAGGAGGGCGGCGGTGTGTATGAGGGAATTTTTGAGGTATATACCTAAGTACGTATTATATTATAGTCCAGTCGATTTGGTTCGAAATAATACTCGTAGAAGAAGTTTGGTTGTTTGTTGTAATATTCAATGTGCTATAATAGTCCTGTATGTAAAGTAGGGATAAATTACATGAAAAATATGTATAGGTAGATGGAATAGTTTCAATAAAAATGTTGAGCTTGGGAGCTTCTGTTCCTGATTTATTGGACCTAGAGCTCTTTGAAGATGACTTCCGTTAACTCAATAGTTTTTACATATACAGGGTGTCGGAAAAAGGTTGGGACATGGTTTAATAGACTTTGTATAGACTTCTGAGATTAAAAAAAGATGATTTAACCTAACTTACCTATACAGTTGGTGCAACGCAAAAATGAATGCACGTCACATGTGACGACATTTGCCAAGAATTGTGTCCAACTTTTAAAAATAAATCCATAAAATAGATTAAGTTTAATACCTGCTGAATTTAATTTAATATTAACAAGGGATGATAGAAAATGTTTAAAAGCGGAATTAAATCATCTAAGAAAAATTAATATTATAAAAATTCAACGTATTTATATAAAATAAATAATTTTTTCTTATTACAATGTTGATAGGCACTGACTGTCAAGTCGCATAGTTGCCGTTGTCATTCGATCAGTATTTTAATTTTTCATTTCTTCTTCTTTTTCTTCTTTCTAATTTATTAAGCCTCCACTACTAATGGCTATTCGGCCGAATGAGGAAGAAATAATCATTTCTTGCGTAGTTATCTTTTTCACATGTTAGAAATGACACCATTTCAGCACTAAATATTTGATATTTTACGAAAGTTTTCTCTGAAATTTCACGATGTACACTTATAAACGACAATTATACACAAAATTTTTCACTCGACCTATTAAATGTATTTCAGATGATAAAGGAATTTGATGATAATTGTAGTGAGCACCTGAACACATCTGTATTTTAGGAACGTGCAACAGGAACCCCTAATTTTCAATTTGTTTTTGTCATTTTGCCATTTGACAATTTTAGAAAATTCTTAGATTTTGCAAGTTTATAAAAGTTCGGCAACACTGTCTCTTTGTGACGTAGCAAATTTATGGTGACGTGCGTTCATTTTTGTGTTGCACCAACTGTATATCCGAAAGTGTTTAGTATAAAGAAGTTATAGGGTTTTGAAGTTAAGAATAAAAAAGAGGTTTTTTGATATTGTGGCAAAATCGCAACTTTTTTTCGTGAAAATTTGTACAGAATATCTCTGTTCGATGAAATATTATCTAAGTACAATTGGAGACTTTGTTTTGCAAAAATTATAGCTGAATAAATAGTAGTAAAGGGCCGAAATTACGATGTAAGAGATTGATACACTGCTCCAATAAATTAACGCACCACTTAATATTTTGTGAAAAATATAACCACTTTAAACAAACTGAACAATATTTTAATACTTTTGGAAATACCCTGCTTGTATATTGTGTCTTTTAACAACTAAATAAAGCACTTGTCCGTGCAGAAAATTTTTTTATACTACTAAAATCGTTGAAAGATAAATTGACTTTAAAATCAGTTTGGTTTGATATATTACTGTTGGAAGTGACCTTTTACGCATTTCGATATTTTTATGATTAAACTGATAAGATGCAACGCGAATCCCGAAATTTGACTCCTTTGCTTCTTATTTCTTTCAAAATTTCGTATTCATAATTTTGTACTTTTCCCCTTATTTGTTTCCTTATGGCTTATTCTTAGGTATACATAGGTTGAAAAATGCTTTGTTTGAGAGTAAATTAATTAAAATTATTGAAATATAATGTTTGATTACTTATTTTTATTTTAAAAATACAGTGCTGAACAATTAATAAGGATCACAGCCAGAAATAGCCAGAGTTTCTAGCAACAGATTATTATGATGACATTATGATGATATAATAGATATTATTTTTCTAGCAACAACCAAAAATAAAAAGCTGTATCATTAATTTAAATTAAAAATAGCCAAAAAATAATTGTGATCCTTATCAATTGTCGAGCAGTGTATAATATTTAGTTTATGAGTGGTGCGTTAATTTCTTGGAGCAGTATAGATTAGATAATGAAAGAATACTACAAAATGACAAAAAACCGAAATTAGAATAATTAATTGCTTTGAGTTTGGTGCGCTGCACGTATGACCGGCTCGAGCGGCGCTGAGGACGAGCAAAAAAATTTAGCAATTTTCCTAAAAGCTTGCACCGAGACCTCGTTTGTGTCCGTATAGCTCCGTACGGTGCAGGGGTAATTTCGAGCGAAATAAACGCCCGTGCTATAATGGATAATGCGGTCTCGTGTCCGATGGTTTCGGATTATCAGGCACACACACGGCGCTTTGTATGCGCCAATTTCGAGCGGTTAGCTACTTCAGTTTATTAGAAAATGCATCGCAAAACGCGGGACACCAGAGGCCATCGGCTTGTTCCATACTCGATATACAGTTAGTTTTTCCTTTTTTTTAATTTCTGTTCGATGTTTGGTAATAATCAGTTTGCGAAGTAACAGAGATGAAATGGAAAAATGTGTTTTGTGTTGACCCTTTTTTAAAACCTTGCTCCGCACTGCAATGCGTTGATAGTTCGGTGAAATTAGTTCTGAGGTTGGTATTAAAATGCTGGATGTTTTGAAATTTGTCAAAGGAATAAAAGATATGTGTACGTATATGGGAGAATATGGGATTAAATGATTGAAATTCATAAAAAAGTTTGCCATACGGTTCCAACTTAGTGAGACATATAAGTAAAGAGCGGTATATATGCAAAAAAAATTGTTAATATATGCAACGATTTATTTATTTTTTAAATATTTTTTAAATATTTTTAAAAATATGCAGTGATTTTCAAAAAAATTTCAAAATTAGTTGTGGACAGTTTTAATTCACTCTGAAACGTTCAAAATTGTTCAGAATCATTTCTAATTCGTTCTGAAGCATTCTAAAAGTGTTCTGGACAGTTTTAATTCACTCTGAAACGTTCAAAATTGTTCAGAACCATTTCTAATTCCTTCTGAATCATTTTAAAAGTGTTCTGAACAGTTCTAATTCTTTCAGAAGCGTTTTAAATTGTTCTGAATATCTCAAAATTCATTCTAAAGCATTGTGAATTGATTTGAACAATCTTAATTGATTCTAGGGCGTTTTTAAATGTTCTGGACAGTTTTTATTCGATCAGGATCATTATAAATCGCTCAGAAATTTTCTAAATTGATTCAGAATGTACATATAAACAAAAATAAATGCAATTATTTAAAAAAAATATAAAAATTTGAATTGTTTTTCAAGGAAATAACAAAAATATGCAATAATTTTCAAAAAATATCAAAAATTTGCATTTTTTTTCGATTAAATATCAAAAATATGCAATAATTTTCAAATAATGTCAAAAATTTGCATTGATTTTCAAGAAAACATCAAAAATATTTAATGATTTTCAAAAACTATCAAAAATTTGCAGTGATTTCATAAAAATATCAAAATTATGCAAGAATTTTCAAAAACTATCAAAAATTTGCAGTGATTTCATAAAAATATATCAAAATTATGCAAGAATTTTCAAAAAAATATCAAAAACATGCAATGTATGTAAAATGATCAAAATTGATCAAATTGAATGTATAAACAAAAAGTAGTAGGTAAGTACATAAATATCTACATATGCAAAAGAATGCATTTTTTTTCAAAATATGATGCAAAAACTGGACAAATCGTTAAATATATGCAAATGTTGCATGGTATAGGAATATTTTTCTTGGAAGATTTCATTCTGCTTTTTAATATGAATGAAATTAAATTCTGTAGATATTAAACTTAATTTATTTTAATCTGTTTATACTTTGAAAAGTTGAGCACAACGCTTGCCAAATATGAAGACATTGCTGACGCACTTCAAACTTTGTTTTGCGTAAGCTATAGGTATATGTTAAAAGCATACTTATTGGCCTCTACCATTACGGTTATCTGTCACTATCGCAAAATGATATTTGTGATACTACAACAGTGATTAAAAGTGCACTAAACAGTTCGATGACCCATTCGCTATGTTCGAGTAGATTTTTTTTGTGGCACACGCATACACAACATTTTCAATACGTTCTCGACACACCCCTTCAATTTCTTCACCCCCCGGGACCGTCATTATCAACGTCCGTAATATTTCAAAGTCCACTTTCCAGCCCGAACTTTAAAATAAAGCTCGTATCATAAGGGCCTCAATCTCCATACGTGTACGGGGAGATCGGGCGATAAGCGCCCCTCGTGCGTTCCCCAAGAAAAGGCGGTACAGCAATTTTTTTAGCGGCAGTGAAAGTGTTAAAAATAACAATTTTCCTACTATGTATAGATTAAGCGAGGTTTGTATTTGAATAAGATTTGTTCGCGAAGCAGCTCGAGGGTTACTTAAGCGCTCATTCGCAAATAAAATTCCGTTTCCATTCCATTTGGAAAGAAATAATTCGCAACGCTTTGATGTAAAGGTATGCACTTATTCGCGGTATTAACTGCAGTGTTGAGTATTCTTGATGTTAACGCCACTGAGGCGAGCCTTTGCGGGTTTTCGCGAAGAGCGATGGCTTAAAAAAAGGGGGGCCATACCCCCGGATTACATGCAGTTTACAATTCGGATTTACGCGGGCGATTCTTTCGGATTTGTCAAGATTTCGGGGATAAAAGTGTTTGGATTCGGCATTATTATCTCGGGGTAAATTTTCCTAAAACTTGCATCGTTTATCGCAGTCGAACGTTATAGGGTGGGTTTTTTGGTGGATTTTTTTTATATTAATTTTACCTTCTTTGCCCATATACAGGGTGTCGCAAAAAAGGTTGACCAACGGTCTTATTTTGAGCAGAAAATTGCGTTTGAAAATGACGGCGGTGCTAAGTCTATAAAGCTAGCACCCCTACATTTAAATATTTGAGCAAAATTAAAAAAATAATATACCTACCGGAATTTAGTGCTATTTTAGTGCCATTTTAGGCTATTTTCTTGCCATTTTAGGCAATTTTAGTGCTATTTTAGTGCTATTTTAGTGCTATTTTAGTGCTATTTTAGTGATAATTTTAGTACTATTTTAGTGCTATTTTAGGCTATTTTAGTGCAATTTTAGTACTATTTTAGTGCTATTTTAGTGATAATTTTAGGCTATTTTAGTGCTATTTTAGGCTATTTTAGTGCATTTTTAGTACTATTTTAGTGCAATCTTAGTCCTATTTTAGTGATAATTTAGTGTCCAAATTGTCGAGCAGAAAATTGCGTTTGAAAATGATGGCGGAGCTAAGTTTATAAAGCTAGCACCCCTACATTTAAATATTTGAGAAAAATTAAAAAAATAATATACCGGAATTTAGTGCCATTTTAGGCTATTTTAGTGCTATTTTATTGCCATTTTAGGCTATTTTAGTGCTATTTTAGTGCAATCTTAGTGCTATTTTAGTGATAATTTTAGTACTATTTTAGTGCAATTTTAGTACTATTTTAGTGCAATTTTAGTACTATTTTAGTGCTATTTTAGTGCTATTTTAGTGCTATTTTAGTGCAATTTTAGTGCTATTTTAGTGCTATTTTAGGCTATTTTAGTGCTATTTTAGTGCTATTTTAGTGCTATTTTAGTGCTATTTTAGTGCTATTTTAGTGATATTTTAGTGCTATTTTAGTGCTATTTTAGTGCTATTTTAGTGCTATTTTAGTGCTATTTTAGTGCTATTTTAGTGCTATTTTAGTGCTATTTTAGTGCTATTTTATATGGCTTATTTTTGTCTCAGGAGTCTGTGGTTAAGCCATCATATCCCAACCTTTTTGCGACACCCTGTATACTCATATGCGTTTGTTGTGTTATTGAAAAAAGACAAATCACACAAAAATATGATTATTCCGTCGTTTTCTAATTCTAATCGGTTTCCACAGGGAAAAGGAAAAAAGCTAATTACGTAGAAATGATGGGGAAAGAGAGAGGGCGGTAGTGTCGCGTATATACTATATATATTTGCTGGGAAGGCAACAGTATAGCCCGTGTAGCTCGAAACTGGTGATTAAAATGGAAGCTGACGACCGAACCGGCGGAGGAAGGAAAAGCACAAAAAAGAAAAGGGTATTTGTAAAAGCGCGAGTTCATGAGTTGGACCCGAGATTGGACACCAGAGATGGATTCCGGATTTTTTTTTATTCTCGTACAAGTTCGAAAGTATATCCGATATTAGATGTACAGCATAGGGAGAAAGTTGAGAAAAAGTGCAATTATTTTTCTTATAGTTTTTAAAGATATAATGTGAAATATAATAAGCTTGCGAATAAAATTTAGTTTCTGGACAATTTATAAATTCTTAAAAAAATATTCAAATGCTTAAGAATTTTGCGGATTTCTAAAGCATTATATTATGTGACTTGCTAAAGCTCGGAAAGGGGGCGGGAGGAAGTTGAGAAAAATTGATATTATTTTTGTATTTTTTAAAGATCGTGAAATATAATAAGCTTGCGAATAAAATTGAGTTTGGACAATTTATAAATTCTTAAAAAAATATTCAAATACTTAAGAATTTGAGGATTTCTAAAGAATTATATTATATGTGACTGGCTAAAAGCTCGGAAAGGGGGCTGCGCGAAAGAACGAAACTAAAAATGACAAGTGTTTATTTATATAAAAAATGGCGTCTTTTTTCAACTTTAAAATCGCGATTGCGAAGCGAAAGTTTTTCAAAAAATTTAGTAATTTTTGTAGTGTTATAAGTATCTAAACGTAGTTTTCTAGAACAAAAACGATAGGGGAAAAAATAGAGTGTTACGGTCCAGATCGAAGGGGCCCTAAAACCCCGGGGTCCGGGATATTTAATATTTCACCGCCGTAAGCTGGAAACAGAAGTAATACGACATCGGAGTGGCTGTGAAACGAAAGAAAAACGATTGGAAAGGCGCTCACGTAACCGAAGCCAATATCCCAACTCTCCACTCGTCGACTCTCTCTTCTCCATTCTCTCCGCTTTTCCGCCGCTTCTCTTCCCTTCTGCGCCGCCATCCCTCTCCCGTCCCTTTCCCCATCGGGCGCCGCCGCCTCGCTCTCGCCTCGTCTAATTCGAATTTTCGGGTTAGGATATACGCCGATCCGCATACAGAGTGGACTTACCATTCAATCCGCATTTCCATCAATTCCGAATTCCACTCCATTAGCAAAATCGACGTCCCTTAATAAATAAATATTTTAAATCGCTTCCTCTCCGCGCCCGGAACACGCCCGAAACGTTCGCGACAGTGTAAAAAATTAGCACTTAATTCCGAAAATGTATCCCGGATCTCGATCGTTTTATTATTTTCCTAACTTATGCTGTAATAGCGTCGCGACGCCTCGACTGGGGAGACTTTTTCTCTCGGAAAAAAATGTAATGAGTCGTAAAATTATCGAACTCGATTCGATACCGCTTCATAAATAATAAAAATGTCGCTGCGTGCAGTCATTATCGGAAACTGCTTTGCATAAAGATGCCAGATATCATTCGATGGGAAGACGCAAAGAATCCGGAATAATATCGAATCAAATAGTACAGTCCAATAAATACAAAATAAATAATTAATACAAACTAATAAAAAGTTAGTTTTTATATTTGTGTATAGTGTTTTCTATAGTGTGGCATATTAGTATGCAATGGAGAAGACTACGACTTTTTTTAATTTTTTTTTCAAAACCTTGTGTTCTAAGAAGGCGCGTAATGAAATTTTTATTTTTTTCTGTGGCCAAATAAGGCCGCAATTAATTTTTAAAGTTTGAAAAACGTCACACAATCGTCATACACTCTGCTCCAATCAAAGCGAGAGTTGCAAAGAGAAGTCACATTTAGCAAGTTTGCCACGTTTCCTATTACTCTTCTTTACTCCGCAAAATGTGCGTTTTTTGTATATTTATTGCAATAAACAGTTTCTGATTTATCCATTTCTTCCATTACCTAATGGATAATTTGATATATTAATATAGAAATAACATCTTCATCTGTATAAATTGTAACCGATTTTCGTGTTAAAAACACAAATAATGGTCCTGAAAAATTTATTTGGCAACATTCTTGTCAACTTCAATATTATCAGTAAAGTGTTTTGTGCCGAACTGCAATTCGTGTAATTTGTTTTGTGCAATTTTCAGAAAAATTTGACAAATGACAGTTTGATTTTTGTTCGTTTGTCTATTCTTTGTTACTGCGTTCGAAAATTCATACTATTTACTATACAACAAGACGTGAGTGGTTTATGATTGGTTGATAAGGTATGAGTCAAAGCCCGAAATTTTTAAATTTCGAAGGGCTGTAACTTTTTAATTATAACACATTTTGAGCAACTGAAAACGGTTTTGAGCTCTAATAAATCATTTCTAATCGTATCTTTTGCCGAAATCCGCATATCTCACATCGTGGTCTTCTCCATTGGGCTTTTCCATATAACTCATGTGCCATCCTGCATAATGATTTGTAGAAAATTTGTGTTTGTAAAAAAATATATAAGAATAAATTTGACTGTACTAAATTATAATGCAAACACCTCGGCGACGAAGGGCGTATGGAAAATCGCGTTTAAATTCCCACTAAAATCGGTATTGATTTACGAGGTCTCTTTATATAATTTTATTTGCAACCAGTTGCTTATGGCGCGGAGCAGAAGAGACACAATTTCAGTTTCAGCGATAATTAGGCCACAATGGAAAACAACAATGCGACCGAAACGTTTTGTTATCGTTTTGTGTTTTCGTTTTCGAGAAAACGACGGCGCTGCTCATGCTTCTGGATACACATTTCGAAATGCAAGCATTCTATAGTGGAAAATTAAATGCCTTGCTCGCCTCGCTGTGTATATATGCTTCAGATGCGATGCATTAAAGGGGCGCTCTCGCCTTCAATTAATACCTACAGGTTTTCTTTAATTAAATTTTACATATATTTTTTTATCAACCCAACAATTTCGTACAGTATTGAGGCTTACACCATATATTAGGCTTTACCATATTAATGTACCATCCTGTATAATTGAGATATGTCTACTGTTCCTTTATTAACAAATATCTTAAAGAAATAGCAAAATACTTTTCTAGTATTACTACTACTCTACTATTCTACTACTATTACTCTACTACTCTACTATTCTACTACTCTACTGCTACTATATAGTAGAGATCGTGCGAATGAAAATCACCCCGTATATAATAAATGATCCCCGTATATTTGGATCTTCACATAATTCACGAATTAATGAAGTGTCACTTAACGCAAATGACGTACGTGCGTGTAAAATCGGATCGTGCACATTCGGTATTATTTATACTGACAACAAAAATGCCCATAATTCAATGGAAAAATGATACCCTCCGGTGTGTTTATTTTGGATGAACATTATCGCCCCGGCTAACAAACGATCGTTTAATGTAATATACTTCCAGAATTAATTACGTATAAACGCAACGCTACTACTACTAGTAGTAGTAGGTGATTGGCACGCAACATATTCCCACCTATTGGATATAATACATTTATTTACAGGGTGGCTGAATATTTTATATAAAAATTTGTATAAATACTGACACACATTTTTTAACAATCCGCGTGTGAACTTAGCATCCCCACCATTGAAAAAATTAAAAATTCATGCATATTAATTGAGTGCTATTTTAGTGCTATTTTAGCTCTATTTGAATGCTATTTTAATGCTCTTTTAATGCTCTTTTAATGCTCTTTTAATGCTATTTTAATGCTCTCTTAATGCTATTTTAGTGCTATTTTAATGCTATTTTAGTGCCATTTCATTACTATTTTAATGCTATATTAGTGCTATTTGAATGCTATTTGATTGCTATTTTAATGCTATTTAAGTGCTATTTGAATGCTATTTTAATGCTATTTTAATGCTATTTTAATGCTATTTTAATGCTATTTTAATGCTATTTTGATGCTATTTTAATGCTATTTTAATGCTATTTTAATGCTATTTTAATGCTATTTAAGTGCTATTTAAGTGCTATTTGAATGCTATTTGAATGCTAATTTAGTGCTAATTTAGTGCTATTTTAGACTATTTTAGTGCTATTTTAGTGCTATTTTAGTGCTATTTCAGTGCTATTATAATGCAATTTTAGTGCTATTTTAATGCTATTTTAGTGCTATTTTAGTGCTATTTTAGTGCTATTTTAGTGCAATTTTAGTGCGTTTTTAATGTTATATTAGTGCTATTTTAGTGCTATTTTAGTTCAATTTTAGTTCAATTTTAGTTCAATTTTAGTGCTATTTTAGTTTAATTTTAGTTCAATTTTAGTGCTATTTTAGTCCTATTTTAGTGCTATTTTAGTGCTATTTTAGTGCTATTTTAGTGCTATTTTAGTGCTATTTTAGTGCTATTTTAGTGCTATTTTAGTGCTATTTTAGTGCTATTTTAGTGCTATTTTAGTGCTATTTTAGTGCTATTTTAGTGCTATTTTAGTGCTATTTTAGTGCTTTTTAGTTCTAATTTTAGTGCTATTTTAGTGCTATTTTAGTGCTATTTTAATACTATATTGTAGTGCTATTTTATTTTAGTGATAATTTAGTGCCTAAATTGTCGAGCAGAAAATTGCGTTCGAAAATGATGGCGGTGCTAAGTTTATAAAGCTGGCACCCCTACATTTAAATATTTGAGCAAAATTAATAAAATAATATACCGGAATTTAGTGCTATTTTAATGATAATTTAGTGCTATTTTAGTGATAATTTTGTGCCCAACTTGTCGAGCAGAGAGAATATCAATATAAAAAAATATAATATATCGGAATTTAGTGCTATATTAGTGCTTCTCAACACTACTTAAATTTTTTCGACGATTTAAAAATAGACAGCGTACTCTTCATATACACTTGAACAAAAGATAAACATATTTTCGAGTCGGATGAACCGAGAATAAGCGTGCGAGAAAGGCGTCCCCATTTCGAACGATTTTTTTTATTAATGAAATAAAGAACGCAATCCGCATATCTGTAATAGACTGGTCGGGGATTAGACCCGATCGGGGGTGGCGTCGCGCCGCTCACCGGCCGCCCATGCGAGCGCCGCGCCGCGGCGCATCCGATCTAATGTTGCACTTGGTTTTAATGCGATTTGATTTGACAGTAATCCCTTTATCGAATCCGCCACCCCACGCATCATTGTGAATTCAATTATATTAAATAGCATATGCTCTCTCGCCCGATCTATCCTATCTGTTTTCCTTTCGGGGCTCGCCTACCCCCCGATCTGGCTCTCGCCTTCCCGGCGCTCTATTAGGGGGCTGTTCTGGTGGCCGCGGGGGATATGCCCAATCAATTTGCGAATACTTAACTTCTGTTTTCGGTGCGGTAATTGAATGAGACGCGGGCATTTTTGTCGCATTTTCTTCCCGTACGCGTTACTCGGGGGTTATAATTGATTTAATTCCGAATTTACGGGGGGTGTGTGCTATGCACGCGTTAATTGAGAGCATTCCGATTCGCCAATTAAACGCCAGCTAGTAAATTCAGCGAGATGTTCATCCCGGTTCTCTTTATTTTTTTTCGTACTTTTATATACGGTTAGGGATTCGTTAAAAACATCTCAATTAAAAAAAAAACGCGAGGCACTTCGCGAATAGAAGACTCTCTAATGGGGCAGAATCCCACCTAATGACATACGCAAATATATATTTAAGAACAGAGCGAACGACAATCGCGTTTTGTAGCTCTTTTTCAACTCCCACAATCAGTAGCGCGCGCTTAAATTTAATTAAAAATTCGCAACAAAAATTGGTGGTAGAAAAAATATTGTATACTACTCGAGGACAAAAATATCTCGTTACTTGCTAGAGTTACTTCCAAAAGTAAAGTAAACTTGCAGCAAGTTACTTGGTAATCGACACAAGCCTTTACAACAAATTATTTTTTAGTAAATTAAATATTTTTTTTCGAAATTTGGGGCGACCCTGGGCTGCGAAATTATCGCCATAGATTCGCGCTCGTGCTACACATGATTTAATAACGTCATTAAGCGCGCAAACCGTAGCGCCGGTGGCCGTAAAGGGCCCTAAGGTTTAATAAGGTTTGCGTAAAAATCATATTTGTAGATCTCATTAGGCGCCGCATCATTAGAATGTATTCTCGGCCGTACAATGACGAGCGATGAACGTGAAATTCAATTATCTCCGGACCAGGACGACGACGACGACGACAACGTCGGCTCTATACAGCGTCACGCGACGCGTCACGACGCCCGATCGGTCGGATAGGGAGCTGCATATCTGCGGCGGAAAGGGCCAGTCGCAAGGTAACGAGATTGTACAAATGTTCAGGACACTTATAGAACCCATCACAAACTCATTTAGAACAGAATCAGGACTATTTAAAACGATCCAGGATGAACTAAGAAAGTCTATAACCATTTTGGAACTTCCTGGAACCATTTGAAACAGTTCAGGGCTATTTTGGAACTATTTTGGAACTGACTGGAACCATTTGAAACAGTTCAGGGTATTTTGGAACCATTTTAGAACTGACTGGAACCATTGGAAACTGTTCAGAACAATCTTAGAACCATTTTGAAAATGACTAGGATTTTTTGTTCTGAAACAGTTCAGGACAATTTTAGAACCATATATAAGAACTCCCAGACTCATTTAGAACTGAATCAGGACTATTAAAAACGATCCAGGATGAACTAAGAAAGTCTATAACCATTTTGGAACTGACTGGAACCATTTTAAACAGTTCATGGCTATTTTAGAACCATTTTGGAACTGACTGGAACCATTTGAAACAGTTCATGGCTATTTTAGAACCATTTTGGAACTGACTGGAACCATTGGAAACTGTTCAGAACAATCTTGGAATCATTTTGGATGAAAATGACTAGGATTTTTTGTTTTGAAACAGTTCAGGACAATTTCAGAACCATAAGAAATCCCAGACTCATTTAGAACTGAACTAGGACTATTAAAAACGATCCAGGATGAACTAAGAAAGTCTATAACCATTTTGGAACTGACTGGAACCATTTTAAACAGTTCAGGGCTATTTTAGAACCATTTTGGAACTGACTGGAACCATTGGAAACTGTTCAGAACAATCTTGGAATCATTTTGGATGAAAATTACTAGGATTTTTTGTTTTGAAACAGTTCAGGACAATTTCAGAACCATAAGAAATCCCAGACTCATTTAGAACTGAACTAGGACTATTAAAAACGATCCAGGATGAACTAAGAAACTCTATAACCATTTTGGAACTGACTGGAACCATTTTAAACAGTTCAGGGATATTTTGGAACCATTTTGGAACTGACTGGAACCATTTTAAACAGTTCAGGGCTATTTTGAAGCCATTTTGGAGCACAACTGAAACCATTGGAAACTGTTCAGAACAATCTTAGAACCATTTTGGATGAAAATTACTAGGATTTTTTGTTTTGAAACAGTTCAGGACAATTTCAGAACCATAAGAAATCCCAGACTCATTTAGAACTGAACTAGGACTATTAAAAACGATCCAGGATGAACTAAGAAACTCTATAACCATTTTGGAACTGACTGGAACCATTTTAAACAGTTCAGGGATATTTTGGAACCATTTTGGAACTGACTGGAACCATTTTAAACAGTTCAGGGCTATTTTGAAGCCATTTTGGAGCACAACTGAAACCATTGGAAACTGTTCAGAACAATCTTAGAACCATTTTGGATGGAAATGACTAGGATTTTTTGTTTTGAAACAGTTCAGGACAATTTCAGAACCATATGAACTCCCAGACTCATTTAGAACTGAATCAGGACTATTAAAAACGAACCAGGATGAACTAAGAAACTCTATAACCATTTTGGAACTGACTGGAACCATTTTAAACAGTTCAGGGATATTTTGGAACCATTTTGGAACTGACTGGAACCATTTTAAACAGTTCAGGGCTATTTTGAAGCCATTTTGGAGCACAACTGAAACCATTGGAAACTGTTCAGAACAATCTTAGAACCATTTTGGATGGAAATGACTAGGATTTTTTGTTTTGAAACAGTTCAGGACAATTTCAGAACCATATGAACTCCCAGACTCATTTAGAACTGAATCAGGACTATTAAAAACGAACCAGGATGAACTAAGAAACTCTATAACCATTTTGGAACTAACTGGAACCATTTTAAACAGTTCAGGGCTATTTTGGAACCATTTTGGAACTGACTGGAACCATTTTAAACAGTTCAGGGCTATTTTGAAGCCATTTTGGAGCACAACTGAAACCATTGGAAACTGTTCAGAACAATCTTAGAACCATTTTGGAAATGACTAGGATTTTTTGTTTTGAAACAGTTCAGGACAATTTTAGAACCATAAGAACTCCCAGACTCATTTAGAACTGAATCAGGATTATTTAAAACGATCCAGGATGAACTAAGAAAGTCTATAACCATTTTGGAACTGACTGGAACCATTTGAAACGATCCAGGACATTTTTTTTACTATTTAGAAATGCATCCTAATTCATTTAAAACCTATTCAGAACTATTTAGTACAGTCCAGGATAAACTAGAAAACTCCATAACTATTTACAATTTTTCAACTCATAAAAATGAACTATAATTCAGTAAAATATTTCCAAAAATCGTCAAAACAACATGTAATCTAAATATATTTTTATACATGTAACACGAGATAAATCTGTTGAGCGTTACCCGACGTTCGAAATTTAAGGGCGCTCCGCGGAAGGGGCCGTCTCGGGGACGGCGGTCGGCGGGCGTCGCGGCGGCTATACGCGCGGGGCCGTCATCATTCTTCCGAGATAGCGTCATTGTCTCACCCTTGCGTCATTTACTACATCAAACTATCGTTTGTTATGTGCCAAAGGGGGAGGTCAGAGAGGAGATGCCCCCCCTGTATCTGTCACGGGGCGAGCTGTCACTACGGCGCGTCAGGTCATTAGACGGGACGTTACGGCGTCGTTAACGCGCTTTTTATGCTACATCCGGATAGTCGATAAACTATGTATCTAGTATATACTAATATGTGCGATTTTGTGTTGTAAAAATTCATCGTGAATTAGACTTACTTCGTGCATAATACGCCGAACGCATATAGAACAGCATCAGGACTATATTTAAAACGATCCAGGATGAACTCAGAAGTCTATAACCAATTTGGACTACGACTATTTGAAACTGTTCAGAACAATCTTAGAATCATTTTGGAAGTGGCTAGGATTATTTTAAACAGTTTAGGACAATTATAGAACCATTAAGAACCGTCCAAGCTCATTCAGAACATCATCAGGACTATTTGAAACGATCCAGATGAACTGAGAGAGTCTATAAACATTTTGGAACTGACTGGAACCATTTTAACCAGTTAAGAACAATCTTAGAACCGTTTTGGAAGTGACTAGGATTATTTTAAACAGTTTAGGACAATTATAGAACCATTAAGAACCATCCAAGCTCATTCAGAACATCATCAGGACTATTTGAAACGATCCAGATGAATTGAGAAAATCTATAAACATTTTGGAACTGACTGGAACCATTTTAAACAGTTTAGAACAATCTTAGAACCGTTTTGGAACAGACTAGGATTATTTTAAACAGTTTAGGACAATTATAGAACCATTAAGAACCATCCAAGCTCATTCAGAACATCATCAGGACTATTTGAAACGATCCAGATGAATTGAGAAAATCTATAAACATTTTGGAACTGACTGGAACCATTTTAAACAGTTTAGAACAATCTTAGAACCGTTTTGGAACAGACTAGGATTATTTTAAACAGTTTAGGACAATTATAGAACCATTAAGAACCATCCAAGCTCATTCAGAACATCATCAGGACTATTTGAAACGATCCAGATGAATTGAGAAAATCTATAAACATTTTGGAACTGACTGGAACCATTTTAAACAGTTTAGAACAATCTTAGAACCGTTTTGGAACAGACTAGGATTATTTTAAACAGTTTAGGACAATTATAGAACCATTAAGAACCATCCAAGCTCATTCAGAACATCATCAGGACTATTTAAAACGATCCAGATGAACTGAGAAAGTCTATAACCATTTTGGAACTGATTACGATCATTTGAAACAGTTCAGAACAATCTTAGAACCAATTTGGAAGTGACTAGGATTATTTTAAAAGTTTAGGACAATTATAGAACCATTAAGAACCATCTAAACTCATTCAGAACAGTGTCAGGACTATTTAAAACGATCCAGATGAACTGAGAAAGTCTATAGTCTATAGCCATTTTGGAACTGACTACGACCATTTGAAACAGTTCAGAACAATATTAGAACCATTTTGGAAGTGACTAGGATTATTTTAAAAGTTTAGGACAATTATAGAAACATTAAGAACCATCTAAACTCATTCAGAACAGTATCAGGACTATTTAAAACGATCCAGATGAACTGAGAAAGTCTATAGTCTATAGCCACTTTGGAACTGACTACGACCATTTGAAACAGTTCAGAACAATATTAGAACCATTTTGGAACTGACTATGATTATTTTAAACAGTTCAGGACAATTATAGAACCATTAAGAACCATCCAAATGCATTTAGAACAGTATCAGGACTATTTAAAACGATCCAGATGAACATAGAAAGTCTATAACTATTTTGGAACTGACTACGACCATTTGAAACAGTTCAGAACAATCTTAGTACCATTTTGGAACTGACTAGGATTATTTTAAACAGTTCCGGACAATTATTGAACCATTAAGAACCATCCAAACTCATTTAGAACAGCATCAGCACTATTTAAAATGATCCAGATGAACTGAGAAAGTCTAAAACCATTTTTGAAATTGACTACGACCATTTGAAACAGTTCAGAACAATCTTAGTACCATTTTGGAACTGACTAGGATTATTTTAAACAGTTCAGGACATATATAGTACCATTAAGGACCATCCAAACTCATTTAGAACAGTATCAGGACTATTTAAAATAATCTAGATGAACTGAGAAAGTCAATAACCAATTTGGAACTGACTACGACTATTTGAAACAGTTCAGAATAATCTTAGAACCATTTTGGATCATGCTAGGATTATTTTAAACAGTTCAGGACAATTTTGGAACCATTAAGAACCATCCAAACTAATTCAGAACAGTACCAGGACTATTTAAAACGATCCAGGTGAACTGGAGAAAGTCTATTACCATTTTGGAACTGACTAGGACCATTTAAAACAGTTCATGGCTATTTTGGTACTATTTTGGAACTGACAGACGTTACGGGACGTTACGGGACGTTACGTTAACGTTCGTTAACGCGCTTTTTATACTCCATCCTGATAGTTAATAAACTAATAAACTAAGACCTATATTCTACTAATATGGTTGTGTGATTTTGTGTTGTAAAAATTCATCGTGAATTAGAGTTACTTCGTGCATAATACGCCCTTCGCGTGAAACTGGAGGCCGGCTAATAACCCGAGAGGTGAGAGGCACTCGTGAACTCCTCGGATTGTAAGCGGGGGGCGGCGTTACGTAAGGGAGGCTTCTCGCTCACCTGAGTACCGGCTTCCTGAGATTCCTGATCTACTCCTTCTCATTCAGTGCTCGCGAAAAGGAGATGTCTATCTAATATAAAAAAAATCCTTCGATGTTCGCCTTAAAACTAAACGAGAAAAATTCGTTAATTAACTAGGTAAATAGCGAAAAAATTATAAAAATATTTGTATACTTAATGCAAAAGAAAAACAGGTCAACTAAAGGATTTGCATATACAACAATGCATTTACGATAATTATGTTAATGTATGCAACAACCGGCGTTTGCACGAATCCATAATTATCATCGATACGCGAGATGAAAGGGAAATACAGGGCGAAAACACATGTTTCTCGTGTCCCAGCCGAAAAGTGCACGCGAAGGGCGAATATCACTTACATCTGACACTTGACTCGTGCCGTTGCGGCCGCCTAGAAAAACAAACAAACGCGGAAACCTGTCAGGAAACTAATAGCAGCAAAGACAAATGCCTCGTATTGACTGAGTAACCGTAAACCATAACGCCCGCCGTCGCCCTTTAAGGGCTTTTAGTCCGAGGGCTTCGCACGAAAATCGGTGTGACAGAACTTGATTCATAGATTCATATACAGATTGCTGCAAATTTACTCGGAACATGATGGTCAATTCAATGAGTTGAACAAGGATTTATTAAGATAACAGTGGTTAGAGTGAGCAAGTTGCAATCAATTTGGACAGCCTACATTACCTCCCCTACCCCGCAAATGGTTCTAATTGGATGTGACGTCTAATGTCACATTAGACAGACGAATGACACATTAGACAGACCAATCAAAATTCACTAAGGGGAAACTGAGGAGTGGGAGTTAAATTATAAGTCTATCTTTTTCTTTTATATGACACTAATGGCATTTGTCTTTGTCGCACTCATGGACCATGTTCCGGGTAAACTTGCAGCGATCTGTATATGAAATGGGTCCAAGATTGACCCCCTTAAATATTATAGCATGTTATTATAGGGAACATCCTGTGTAGACACTCGAAATTGTTGCACTCGGCACCTCGACTAAAATATCATCTAAATCTAATAGATTGGGTGACAAGTGACCCAAAACCTATTACTCTCGGAGCGGGCGAAAAACGCCCTCATGTTTGCTGTTTGTTTACGTCAGATCCGATTTCGCAATATTTGACCGCCACACAATATATCTCAGCAGAAACGAAAGATGCACTAATAGTTTTCGATTCCTCGCCGAATTATTTTAAATTCCATATTCAATCCTCTCGCAATTCATTACTATACAGATCGCTGCAAATTTACTCGGAACATGGTCCATGGGTGCGAGAAAGACAACTGCCATTAGTGTCATATAAAGAAAAAGAAAGACTTGCAATTTAACTCCCACTCCTCAGTTTCCCCTTAGTGAAGAATTTTGATTGGTCTGTCTAATGTGTCATTCATCTGTCTAATATGACATTAGACGTCACATCCAATTAGAACCATTTGCGGGGTAGGGGAGGTAAATGTGGGCTGTCCAGATTAATTGCAACTTTCTCACTCTAACCCACTGTTATTTTAATAATCCTTGTTCAACTCATTGAATGTTCCGAGTAAATTTGCAGCACTCTGTATATTAAAATTCAATTGAATACCTCTCATTAAATTTGTACTGGAATCCTATTAAAAATACCGGACAATTTTATTCGATAGTAAATTTTCGAGTGGCGGTTATCTCGCGTACCGAAACGCGGCGGAGGCGGCGGCGGCGGCGATCGAAGTCGCGCGTCCAGCATGTGACACTTCCGGAAATGACGTGTGTCGTCTTCTTCCGGCCGTCGCTTCCGGTCCGACCGTACAGCCAACTTCGATAAAACGCCGGTGCCGGCGACGGCGACCGGTAGACCATTCACGACGTGCCGGAAACGCAAACCCGCCGCAGATGCTTCGCCCGCCCCCGCCGCCCCCTCGTACCTATGACGTGTACCCGTTTCCAACGATTGCTCGGCCACAGTGCGAGCTCGAAAACAGTTGTAGATACTATCAGAATAATCAAGTAGCCATCGCTTTATCATCAAAGATTCTAATCTAATCTGAAATAATCTGATTAAAATGAAATAATAATTATAAGGGTTATACTTATACATACTAGATTGTATAAAGGTACCTTATAAATGCAAATTTGATTGCAATATATGGTCAATTCTATATGAGTTAAATAAAGATTATATTAAAATAACAGTTGTTTTGAGTGATATTAGAGTTATAGTGATGATTAGAGATCTTAGAATATCACTCTTTCTTTTTCTGATATACTAATGAGACTAATGGAAGTTGTCTTTGTTGCACTCATAGACCTTATAGCTTATAATTTTGTACTTCCCGTATATGTTGTGCCTGTACATCCTATCCTATTGACTGCGCCAATTAATCTTACACCAATGGAGAAGACCACGACTTTTTTTTAAATTTTTTTTCAAAACCGTGTGTTCTAAGAAGGCGCGTAATGAAATTTTATTTTTTTTCTGTGGCCCAATAAGGCCGCAATTAATTTTTAAAGTTTGAAAAACGTGACACAATCGTCATACACTCTGCTCCAATCAAAGCGAGAGTTGCAAAGAGAAGTCACATTTAGCAAGTTTGCCACGTTTCCTATTACTCTTCTTTACTCTGCTAAATGTGCGTTTTTTGTATATTTATTGCAATAAACATTTTCTGATTTGTCCATTTCTTCCATTACCTAATGGATAATTCGATATATTAATATAGAAATAACATCTTCATCTGTATAAATTGTAACCGATTTTCGTGTTAAAAACGCAAATAATGGTACTGAAAAATTTATTTGGCAACATTCTTGTCAACTTCAATATTATCAGTAAAGTGTTTTGTGTCGATCTGCAATTCGAGTAATTTGTTTTGTGCAATTTTCAGAAAAATTTGACAAATGACAGTTTGATTTTTGTTCGTTTGTGTATTCTTTGTTACTGCGTTCGAAAATTCATACTATTTACTATACAACAAGACGTGAGTGGTTTATGATTGGTTGATAAGGTACGAGTCAAAACCCGAAATTTTTAAATTTCGAAGGGCTATATCTTCTTAATTTGAACACATTTTGAGCAACTGAAAACGGTTTTCAGCTCTAATAAATCATTTCTAATCGTATCTTTTGCCGAAATCCGCATATCTCGCATCGTGGTCTTCTCCATTTGTCCAAATCCAAATATCACTCTTTCTTTTTCTGAGACTACAATGAGACTAATGGATGTTGTCTTTGTTGCACCCATAGACCTTATAGCTTACAATTTTGTACTTCCCGTATATGTTGTGCCTGTACATCCTATCCTATTGACTGCGCCAATTAATCTTACCCCAATTTGTCCAAATCCAAATTTCCTTAAACTTTTAAAATTCTCCTATACATCAATAACCTATATATATCATAGCGCTAAACATTTATTAATCCGCGGCCTCTCCTCGAAGCGGGGTGGGGGCGCCGAAGACATTAATTATCGCCCTGTATAATTATAATAACCCACAGCCTGGCGTTGATATGATTATTGTGGGGGCCGGGTCGAACGCATATACATAACGGTTCGCCAACAAGAGGTTGTCAACGGCAGAACAGTGGCTGTGCGGCCGGGGGTTAAAGGGGGAGGGTTACCCCGTGCAGCGCCGAGATGTGAATATTAAATCAGACGCTGATTGCCCAGCCCGCCTCCTCGATTACGTCATCTCTACGTTCTATGTGTGTGTGTGTATGTGTGTGTGTGTGTGTGCGTGGTGTGTGTGTCAGCTTGGATGTGACAGCCGCGGCCGCAGAACAATGAGAACATGATTGAGAGCAAGGAAGGAACCAGATACGGGTTAGTCTAACCTCATTTTGTTGGCCCGTCATTCGGAAGACGTGTCTTATTTCCTGTTTTATGAGGCCCGATAACACTCCGCCGTATATTTTAGAGCCGAATGATTGAAATGGAATAGGCGAACTGCACGTCTTACGCCGCATAATGGATATTATCCGCGAATTGATTTATATATACACCGGCGGTTAACAGGAGATATAAATTGTTGCTAGATTAGCTGAGGAATATATTGAATGTGGGTGCAAATACGGGCGATTATCCCCTATATAATTGCCTTTAAAGAACATTAAAAATCGCATACTTACACCTATTGGATCCGCTGGATTTGATCGGTCGAGCAAAAACCCACCGCCTGCTGTTCGATAATCAAAAAGCCATTAGATGGACGAGAGCGAGACGGAGCTCGGGGGATAGATAGAGAGAACACCAACGAGGATTTCGATAGAAAACCGATTGACCCTTACCGATTTCTGATGGAAGATGAATAACGACTGTTAGTCTAGACGGTAGCAATCCGAATAAAATCTGACCTGGCTGCAGTAAGTATATGGAGCTGGAGAGAAGAATATCAACATTAAAAGTACTCCAAATGAGAGTAGAAGCACTAAATATACAGGGTGTTTCCGTTCCTCCCTTGTATAGAGGGAAAACTCTGCATTTCCGGACACATGTTTATAGAAACTTTTTTCATGTTTTTATTAACAACGAATCGCTCTCTAAAATATCTTAGTCTATTTTTCAAACACCCTATATATTGGGTAAGCACTTCCATTTCCAGAAACTTTAGATTCATCAAGTGCGTTGACTTTTGGTTTCTCCTGAGAATCTCTTATATAGGGTGTTATTTAATAACATGCTAATACTTAAGGGGGTGATTCTTGGAGCCATTTTAAGAAAAAAACTTCATATAAACCTATGTCCTAAACTTCTTAACTTTTGAGCACTGAAAAAAATTCATGCAATTTTTCCTAATTGGTTCTGTAATTTTTACATAACAATATATGTAAAGTCATTTTTACATAATTGTAAGTTTAAATTCACATTTTATGTAGAATTACAATTTATTACATGTAAAAAAAATTTCACTTCTGTAAAAATTTTTGCATTACAATGTATGTTGTGTGAAAATAATATTTTACATAACGAATGTAATATTTCAAAACTCGGCGTGTATATTTAACACCCGTTACACATAACAACTAAAATAATAAAAAAAAAATGTTTCTTTATTTGAACCCGGCTGAAGACACCACCGTATGCAGATCATTAAGTGACAAATGCAGCTGAGGCAGAGGGTTTAAGATGTGATGAACCACGGTAAAATCTATATCCTATAATTATACATTTATATCCTTTAAGAGTAGGGTGGAGGAATAAATATTTTTATATTTTATATCTAATATTTTATTGGGACATTCGGTATATGACGTTCTAAACGGACAATCTATAGTAAGGATAAAAATTACCACAAATATGTAACGAATTTTTAGTTTTAACTTTCCCAATTTGGGCGGTAGTAAGCGCGCAGACGTGAAAAGTTTTACATAATAAAGAACTAATTTTTACATATTATTTTATGAAAGACGGATGAGTTCATTTGTTGGAATTTAAGGGGTGTCGAAGCGTCCTAGTCGAAGCGTCGCGTATCGCTATCGCGTTCGCGTAGGAATTAGGAATAGACGAGTTAGAACGAGTTAGAAGCGAACGTGTCCTCTCAGTCCTCTGTAACCTTACAAAATTGTGGTAAAGTAAAAAGTGTGCTGTTTTTTTTTTTTATTAAGAAGGTAAGTTTTATTTTATTATGTTTGCATGCAGATTGTGCAATTTTAAATCTGTTACAATTCGAAAATACGAATTGCATCAGCATTTACATCGCAATTGGACAGCGGTGAATTTTCTTTGTTTAAGAAATAAATGTAATATTATACTGAACAATTATTTCGCATTTAAAAAACACATTATTAGAGTACATGCTAAAGAACATAAAGGTAACATAAATCAAATTTATAAATGTAATGTTGCAAATTGTACATTTACATCTATTGAAGCAACTTTATTTTTTTCTCATATTTATACTCATATTAGAGATGGCGTTGGCGTTAAATGTCCTTTACAAATTGTTTGTAAAAGTGACACAATTTTTAGGAAGGTAAATAGTATGAGAGTTCATTTTTGTAGAAAACATTACAGTGGTTCTATTTCTTTTAACCAATCGGATAATACAACAAATGTTGCCAATAATGAAGAAGAAAATACCGGAAACTCAGAAAATTCTGTAGAAAATTCTGGAAAAATGACAGGACCTGATATGGAAAATATGAGTTTAAAATTGCTAAGTAATATGTACCTAACCTTACAATCAAAATATTTTTTATGCAATAAGTCATTAAAAACAATAATTGATGGACTAGTGGATATTGAAAATTTGAACAAGGAATATATAAAAACTCAATTAGAACAGCAAACTGATATCGATATTAGTAGCATAAAATTAATGACACTTTTTAATTACGCACATAATAGTGAAAATGGTAAATTAAGGTCAACTTACACCAGAAAAAAGTTTTTTAAAAAAAATTATCACTACATCGAACCAAAAAAAATTTGCTTACAAACTGATTGCATTTCAACTAAATTTTCATTTTATTACATTTCCATATTAGAAACAATTAGAGTATTATTAAAAAATACAGACGTATATAATCAAATTTATTCCAGAAAAGAAAATGTTCCAGATATTTATGAAGATATTTCTGATGGTTTGAATTATAGAAATAATGCATTTTTCAATCAAAATGAAATTCGCATAAAGATAATTTTGTATCAAGATACATTTGCTATATGTAACCCATTAGGTTCTGCGAAAAATAAATATAAAATAGTGGGAATATATATGACTTTAGCCAATCTATTCCCTTGGCATAGAACAAAAGTCGAGCATATTCAATTGGTCGGGTTATGCTTTGAGAGCCATTTAAAAAAGTTTGGGTTCAAAAAAGTCTTTTTTAATTTAATTGAGGAGTTAAAAATTTTAGAATCTGAAGGAATTACTTTTGGTGAAGATAACAAAGTTCTTCGAGGAACAATTATTGCCATGGTAGGTGATAACTTGGGAAGCCATCACATAGGTGGCTTTTTAGAAACTTTCAATGTAAATTCATATTTCTGTCGGTATTGCTATATTCAAAATTTTAATGGGCAAATGACACCAATGCCGCTTAGAAATAAAGAATCACATAACCATGATGTTCAAATGGGGTTATTATTAAACGAAAATTTTAGAGGCGTAAAAGTTGAATCAGTTTTAAATGAATTACAATATTTTCATACATGCTCTCCAGGTCTACCCCCATGTTTAGGTCATGACTTATTTGAAGGGATTGTTTCAGCTGACTTAATGCTCTGTTTTTGTAAAATATTTGAAGAGACGGTAATTACTCCTAATTCTTTAAATAAAAATATAAATAAATTAAAGTTTACTAATGAATTTAAGATATTAATTCCTGAAATACAAAAAAAAGATAAACTTACAGGGACAGCTTCAGAAATATCTCATATCATTACGACTATCTCATTTGCACTTTATGAATACTATGACTACTTAGAAAACAATGATTATTGGAAAATGATACTGTGTTTAAGAAGAATTATCTGTTTAGTTTTATCTTTCAAAATTTCCATCAATCAGATTGCAGAATTACGAAATTTAATAAGAGAGTATATTGATTTTAGAAAAACTTTGTTTCCTAATATAAATCTAAAGCCTAAACATCATTATCTCCTTCATTATCCTTATTTAATAAGACAGTTTGGACCTCTACGACATTTATGGACATTACGATTCGAAAGTAAGCATCAATATTTTAAAAATATTATTCGTAGATGTCCAAATTTTAAAAATGTTTTATATTCTCTTACCGAAAAACATCAATTTCTACAAGCCTTAAATTCAGCAGACCGTAATTTGTACAGTAATCTGATATTGTCCGATAATTTTGAAATTTTTAAATTGGAAGAAACTTCTTCTTGGTGGAAGAAACTTTTAATAAAAAATAATTTAAATGATATTTTTTACATTGCTGACAAAGTGTCATATAGAGGAGTAATATATCAAAAGAATTCATTTGTTTGTTATGGAAGAGATGATTTTGGGTATTTGCAATTATGTCAAATAAATGCAAATTTAGTTAACTCTTGCCAAAATCAACTCAATTTCATTGGAAAATGTGTTACTGTATATTATAATTCGTCTACGGGACTTTATCATGAAGTTCGTAGAGATTTACCCGCCGAAAATGTTTGCATTTGTGTTAAGTTTTGCGATTTGCTATGTCCGGAAACCGTATTGAATTGTCAAATCAACTTTACTGAGTTGTTCTATTTTAAATCATCACCTTTTATGAAATAATATTCATTATTTTCTATACCAAATCTTCACCAAATATCTACCAAATCTCAGAAGTTGTCATTGTTGCACCTATAACCTTTGTTGCAAACAATTTCGCCTACAGTATAAGTATGTAATAATAATAAAAGTAAAAGTAAATATAAGTATAAGTATAAAGTATAAGTATAAGTATAAGTAAAATATAGTGTTGTATAAAATTAAATATACTTATTTACATTAATATACATATATGTATAATAAAATAGTATATACCTATAATTTATATCTACATATAAAAATTATAAAATAAATTATATAAATATTATATAAATTGTTTAGGAATATTTTATAAATATGTATTTAGTATGTATAATTATATTGTCAATGTATTATATAATATTTACAGGATTATTTTGCCTGGATTATTATAAAACAGACTTGGTTTTTAAAATTCTGTTTGTAGGTGTTGCTTCTTACATTCGACATGAACAAACATATTTATACGGTTTGGTCCGTTAATCGCAGTAAAAAGAGTTTAATTGTAATGGATTCAGATGATCCGAATCTGTACGACAATTTAATTTTGAAAGGTATAATATAAAATAATACAAATGTTACTTAATTTATATATTCTAAAAATGAGTACTTTTTTCAGCTTCATCAAAACTCCAAATAAATGGCACATATTTAGTAACCGAGAATAATGGGACACCAGTTGATGAAGAAATTCTTCCATATGTTAGTTCGCAGGTTCTCATTTTGCTGGAAAAAGATGAAAAATGGGAACCCCTTGACCAATATCAATTAAAGTTAAGGGCGGGTAACGAATTGGTCCCTAATGGCACCTCATTTGCGACAGCCTTAACATTATCACCCAGTAATTCGGCCAGCTCTAATACATCAAAAACATTTAGTACTTCCGATAAAGAAAATATTGAAATTCAAAATATAGTAGATTGCAACACAGAACATATGTGGTCTAATTTTCAACTGCCATGGGACATGATGAACGATTCCTTATTACAAAAATTGGAGAGAAACAAAATAAAAAAGAATGAATTTACATCGTTTATTCATATAATAGTGGATAAAATGCGATCCATAAAAACTAACATACCAACCAGAGCATTTAAAATAATTGCAAATAAATGTATAAACAAATACCCTGAAGTTTTTCAAGACGTAGACGATGATGGCGTGGTTTTAGGAGATGGCAGTCATTCATTAGTATGCAAACTTCAAGATCGAAACAATTATTTAAATCGACCTCACAAAAGAAAATGTACGTTACCGGATCCAGCTAATCCTATTTTATCAAAAAAACTTTTTGTTAGAGCAAAAGCTGGTTGTTCAAATTGGGCACCAGACGATACTGAGAGTGCAGAAGTATCCTCTGTAAGAATAAGCAGCGCAAAAGAAACAGATAGCGATTTTATTGAAATTTTGAAAGCCACATACAGCGAGCAAAGACAGTTTTTAAATACTTCGATTCCGCCCACCATTGCGAATATTAAAGAAGAGTGGCCAATTTTATTTTCAGCCAAAGCAATTTATTGGCATTTTAACCACTTGACGAATGCTGATATAAATATGTTTGATAATTTGTCAAGCAAATTAGAAAAAATAAGAAAAGTATCAATAAGCAGAGTTCTAGACGACGCCTCCATATACAGCAGTATTCCTGAGTTAGAAGCCTTTTACCTAATCTCTAGATATTTTAAGGAAGACTTTAATTTATTTTTTAAAGTTTTTTCGGTAAGTTACTTTAAAATATATCATTTAATATTTTTACTTATTATTGTGTATTACTTTTTAGGATAAATCCACTTTTGATCCCGCCGTGTTACCACTAACACCAATCATTATACAATTGGGTAAGTTTCTCATTATTAATGTAAGTTTCTCATTGCAATAATATTTTTTTTGTAGATACAGAAAACCCCATATTTTTTGTTTACATCGACAAACAAAATATAATCGAGGATGGACTTTCATCATTTAATGATGCATTGAAAATATGCTTCGCGCTATTCTTCATTTTGAACATAGAATACCCAAAAAACATTTCTGTATCGCTTGAGCTCATTCAACGATTCATTTTAAAAATACATCCCGATAGTGGATCGAAAAGCGCAAAAAATAAAGTTACACCGACAAAAAAAAAAGTTTTTAACTTTATTAACAAATTGTCAAAACTGTAAAAACCTCTTATTAGTTAATTATGCAATATTTTTTTCTGTATTGGTTGTGAATTCATTTTTCTACTATACTATTGTTTTGTATTGGCTATCTATATGACTTCTATTGGCACATAACTCATTTTACATATACCTACATATCTTTAGTTGCAATATTTTTTTCTGTAATAGTTACCTATGTAGAGAGTTATATAGAGAGTTATATAGGCAGTTATATTAGTTTATATATTAGTATATTAGTTGTTGCTCTGTTACCTACATTAGGTTTTTTTTTTATTAGGACGAACTTATAATGTGTCTTTCTATAACGTATCTTTAACTTTGTTAACCTCTTAATAGTTAATTATTCTACTATACTATTGTTCTGTATTGGCTATCTATATGACTTCTATTGGCACATAACTCATTTTACATATACCTACATATCTTTAGTTGCAATATTTTTTTCTGTAATAGTTACCTATGTAGAGAGTTATATAGAGAGTTATATAGGCAGTTATATTAGTTTATATATTAGTATATTAGTTGTTGCTCTGTTACCTACATTAGGTTTTTTTTTATTAGGACGAACTTATAATGTGTCTTTCTATAACGTATCTTTAACTTTGTTAACCTCTTAATAGTTAATTATTCTACTATACTATTGTTCTGTATTGGCTATCTATATGACTTCTATTGGCATATAACTCATTTTACATTTATAACGTTTTATCTTTATAACGTAAAACGTGAATCTTTAAGTTGCAATATTTTTTTCTGTAATAGTTACATATGTAGAGAGTTATATAGAAAGTTATATTGACAGTTATATTAGTTTCTATATTAGTATATTGGTTGTTGCTCTGTTACCTATATTAGTTTTAGGATTTTTTTCAGCAGGATATAATGTGTCGTTAAACGTATCTTAACTTTGTTAAATTTAAAAAGTTTAGTAAATGTTCTGCATTTATACAATAGTATTTTTTACCTATCTTAATGAAATTGCTATTTGGTAAAATATTGGTATAGTATCTTCTGTATAATTTAATGTTTTCATGCAAAAAATCATAATCCAATTTTTCATTCTTTTACCTAGCGCTTTAAAACTTTTAGTTTTAACTTTATTTTTAAAAATGCTAGGTAAAAGTATGGAAAATTGCATTGTGAATTTTTGCATGAAATACATTATTTATTTTACAAAAAATACACATATTACAGTTGAGTTTTAAAGAATACTTACTGTAATAATACATTAGTTATTTTACAAAAAATACACATATTACAGTTAAGTTTTAAAGAATACTTACTGTAATAATACATTAGTTATTTTACAAAAAATACACATATTACAGTTAAGTTTTAAAGAATACTTACTGTAATAATACATTAGTTATTTTACAATAAATACACATATTACAGTTAAGTTTTAAAGAATACTTACTGTAATAATACATTAGTTATTTTACAAAAAATACACATATTACAGTTAAGTTTTAAAGAATACTTACTGTAATAATACATTAGTTATTTTACAAAAAATACACATATTACAGTTAAGTTTTAAAGAATACTTACTGTAATAATACATTAGTTATTTTACAATAAATACACATATTACAGTTAAGTTTTAAAGAATACTTGCTGTAATAATACATGTTTTAATATGTGAAAATACATAATATTAATAATGAAAATATGGAATATTACAAAATATTTAATGATATATTACATTATTTTATTTGATAAATTACAGTAAACATTCTGTAGCATAACACTAGTTGTACTGGAAAGTCGTATTGCTAACATATTAACTTTACAAAACAAATTATTTAAAATTACATAAAATACTCTGTAAAATTAATTACACAAATTACACAAAAAAATATGTAAAAAATAATTACAATATAACTTATGTAAACTGTACATAATTTATTCTGTGCAAAATTACCAACGATAAGTTATGTAATTTCACAAAACTCTTTTTACCGTGAGATACGGGGTATTAAAGTTTTAAGAAAAAAAACAATTTTTTACTGTCATTTTCATACCACTTTAAATATTTTTATGAAATTTGGTGTACGGCGTTTATGCTTTAAAGAGCATTTTTTGACCGAAAAATCTTTTTTTATTTCTAACAGTGGCGTCCCTACTGGACTCAGACTAGATATTTTTGAATAAAAAAGTGATACGCCACTGCTATCTCTTAAAATCAAAATTATTTTTCGAATTCTCGTTCAATTTTGAACAAATTCGATTTCTTGACTTTTTTTCGTACAACTCACCGTTTCGCTAAAAAAAAAATTAAATTCATTCATTTGCATCTCCCTGGATGAATGACGACCAAAACGATTTATCTAACTCTGAACAATAATTTATTTAAGCGGATAACTTTTAAGCCGGCTGCGGACTACGAGCGATAATATAATATATATTATATCTTACATATTACATAAAAATCGCTTTAAACAAAATTAAATGTAACACCGCGCATTAATGCTATAATATATATCTATATCCAGGCGATATATTAAGTATCTGCAGAGATATGCTTTTCGAGCGATATTTTGGAGTATATCCCACCTCCCACCTTACGTCTAAGCCCCCGCGCTACGGCTACGAAAATGCAACTCAGTTTCACGCATTTCGGGGCAGTAAAACAAGGTTGAATTTTTTTAACCTATTTATTGCCTCTTAATAAAATGGAACGTTTTATCGATATGCTTTGATAGCCAGAATCTAGGCGTTTTCTTTTCATTAGCAATAATTAACGCCAAATCATGGTCACATTTTGCTTCTTCAATCTTCTGATTGCTTCTTCATCTTCTGAAGAGCTATCAATGGGTATCAAGAATTTCGACGATTTGTTCCATTTTTAAAACGACACAAACTAACACAACCTGTCGATATGCCTCGTGAAATAGTACTAAATATAAAATTTTTATATCCTAATCTGCTGCACCCTTAATATAATATGATATTATATCCCATTATAGAGCTATAATATATATTATATTATCGCTCGTAGTCCGCAGCCGGCTTTAAACGTTGAAATTATGAAATTAAAGTAAAATAAAGAAATAATTTAAATCTGGTGTTGGAAATGTCCGCCGAAAGTGTTATGAAAATGACAGTAAAAAATTGTTTTTTTTTTCTTAAAACTTTAATACCCCGTATCTCAAAAGTTAATAAGTTTTGACATAGGTTTATATGAAGTTTTTTTCTTAAAATGGGTCCAAGAATCACCCCCTTAAGTATTAGCATGTTATTAAATACTACCCTGTATAACAACTTTTGCCTACTCTTCTATTTAAAATTCATTCTCTCGAAAAAAATGAAAGAATTAATTCATTATTGGAAGAAATATTTGTAGAGATTCTCTTCTCTTCTCTTCTCTTCTCTTCTCTCTCTCTGCTCTTCTCTTCTCTTCTCTCTCTTCTCTTCTCTTGCTCTTCTCTTCTCTTCTCTTCTCTTCTCTTCTCTTCTCTTCTCTTCTCTTCTCTTCTCTTCTCTTCTCTTCTCTTCTCTTCTCTTCTCTTCTCTTCTCTTCTCTTCTCTTCTCTTCTCTTTCTCTTCTCTTCTCTTCTCTCTCTTCTCTTCTCTTCTCTTCTCTTCTCTTCTCTTCTCTTCCTCTTCTCTTCTCTTCTCTTCTCTTCTCTTCTCTTCTCTTCTCTTCTCTTCTCTTCTCTTCTCTTCTCTTTCTCTTCTCTTCTCTTCTCTTCTCTTCTCTTCTCTTCTCTTCTCTTCTCTTCTCTTCTCTTCCTCTTCTCTTCTCTTCTCTTCTCTTCTCTTCTCTTCTCTTCTCTTCTCTTCTCTTCTCTTCTCTTCTCTTCTCTTCTCTTCTCTTCTCTTCTCTTCTCTTCTCTTCTCTTCTCTTCTCTTCTCTTCTCTTCTCTTCTCTTCTCTTCTCTTCTCTTCTCTTCTCTTCTCTTCTCTTCTCTTCTCTTCTTCTTCTCTTCTCTTCTCTTCTCTTCTCTTCTCTTCTCTTCTCTTCTCTTCTCTTCTCTTCTCTTCTCTTCTCTTCTCTTCTCTTCTCTTCTCTTCTCTTCTCTTCTCTACTATTTAAAATGAAAAAATTAATCCATTATTGGAAAAAATGTTAGTATAGAAATATTTTCATATATCAACATCACTATTGAGATAGCGTTTCTTCGATGTCATTTCTACAAATTCCCATCAGGTAAATCCCCGGCTCCGCCGCGTCTGCCTCGCTTCGATGATGAATCTCCCCGATCGAAAAATTGAGTGATGATAAGTCCGAATTATAGCTCGGAAAACTCATTACGACCGTAGCCAACGCGGCATCTCGCCTCGAATTAATTAACGATACAACAACAACAAAAAAATATAGTATAATATAAGACGGATTAATCGATATACCTACGGCCGCGTTTTTTCCGAGCAATTACGCCCGCAGAGAAAATCTTCGAACGTAATTAAAATTAATATTTGCTTATACCGAACGCGGGCGATGTAACAGGCCAAAAATCGGGGCCATTAATGCCGCCCCCCGGGCGACCTCTCGCTCGGCCCCCCGGTCCCTCGAGCGAGGCGGCGGCGGACGGCGAGCGGCGTTCCCGGCGAGCCGGGGGTGTGGGCCGGGCGGCATTAGGATGATGGATGTGGAGGGATTTGCCGATGGGGAGATGGACCAAGACTAGATCTGGCTGTCAACGGATGATGTACGATCCGTCTCTCGGCTGGTTTACATTGCAAATGCAAATGCCGGCTTTGATCGCTGCAGCTATGTACACTCCGGCTATTCGTAACGTTGTGTCCCATCCTACTGACTGCGCCAATTCCACACGCTTTGGCCGTCGAATCGGGATTAATTACTCACTAAATATTTGTTGTCTTCAGGTCTTTTTAACCCCATGTACACCTAGATCTAAGCATCATCTGTATTATAGGTACCCGCTGTTTCCTAAGGTCACTTGCAAATAATAGATTGTAGCTACAAAATGCGGTGTTGGTCAATTGGTCCCCACGGTCATTTTTGTCAGCGGGTTTCCATAATCCTACAGGTCGATTGGTCCCCAGTTTCAAAATTTAATGGGCTAATTGGTCCCCGCGGTCAAAATATTCCTATCCGATTAGATAAGATTTTACATTGCATGAATAACTATCATTTGGCTAACATCTTCTGGTGTACTTACATAGCTGAGAGAATTGGACAAAATGCAGCTTTTAGTGTTAAAAAGTATTTAATATCTAAGCATTAGAAATTTAAAATATATACAATTGGCACAATATATATTAAAAGAAATTTCTGTACAAAAAAAGAATTATTTTAGTTTTAATATACGAACGGATTTCAAAAAATAGTTGGCAACATATGGGAAACTTTATTATTAATTTTACGAAATAGTTATTCTTCACATTTTTGTGCATGATCTAAAATCCAAGATGCAACCATCAAAAATCAAATTTTATCAATCTTATAAGAGGTATGTCAAAAAGTGTGAATTTTGCTCAAGAGTAAAGTACCTTCATGTTTTACAATATCAAAATTTGTTATTATGAAAAGTACAACCCAATTTTCTAGAAGTATACTGGAAGGGATGGGATTTTCCCTATATTGAAATAGAAAAAAAGACAGAAGTCAAAAAATTTCCCCTAATCATAAAATCCTCATTAAATTGTACTACGAAATGAAAATACATAATCGAAATTTGCCAGAGAATTTTGAAATTATAAATATTCCCATCGGTCCTTCCTAGAAACCCTTAATCCGGTATTGGGGACCAATTGACTGATAGCTTTCGAGTCGAAAAAGGATTATATTTGGGTAAATTTGACCGCGGGGACCAATTGAACTCCACCCACAATATGTACTATCAACAATTTATTTATTGC